>OZ017741.1:77671670-78119170 GCA_963969285.1 Odontomyia ornata
CGAGCGCCGACATATGCTCGTATATTTCTGCTAAAATCGGAGATAATCGATTACCCAAGTCATGTTTTGTATTGTTTTGTAGTAATCAACTCAGAATCCAAAAAAATCTAATTTTCTCATATACTTGCGTGTTTTATGTATACTTTGAACTTTTTCTGCCACTGTTTTGTGGTTTGAATTCTCTTCAGCCATATTTAAAGCCCGCTTCTGTGGTATGCATGAAATCAATGCTTCCACATCAAACGGTATTATAACCTCACCTGCATTTATTTTCTCCATCTGCTCCATTATTTTAATCAGTTCTCTTGAATTTGCCGTTTGTTATGACTCTTTTCAGCTTAGCAGTTGGTCTGTTTGTAATCTCTTCCTGGAAGTTGTTTTTCAAATCGCTTAGAGTCCTTGAACGAATCAAATAAACATGGAATTTCAAAAAACCCCATAGGAACAAATCACAAGGGGCTAAATCAGGAGAGCGGGCCGGCCATCCCAAATCACCTCTGATTGAGATGCGGTGCTCTGGGAAATGTTCCCTAAAAACAGCCATCAACGCGTTCCTCAGGAATCGAAGTCACAATCAGAAAGTTCCTGCACAATTGCCATCTTTGAAGGATGGGAATAAAGATTGTCATGAAGAATTTCCTTCAGAGAACGATCGGACAGTCCAAGGGCAGACCCATGTTTGCGCGCAGGACGCCGTGGTGATTGCAGCATTGCTGCTTTTGCTGCCTCAAAGTTCTCAGGTGATCTAATGGGGCGAGTGACTCCAGATTTTGTCTTGTCGACCTTGCAGCTTGCCTGATCGCAGCGAGCTACGTAAGACTTGATTTCCGGCTCGGGATAGGAGCTAATAGGGCTGGATTGAAGCGATTCCGATAGTTGCACCGGTTTGCGATTACAAAACATCCGGTTGAAAAGTAGCTTCAACGGCAAATCAATATTCCTCACTGTTCGAGCGCATGATGGTGACAAAACTATACCGAGACAAAACTTTATAGTTCCGCTTCTCGAACAATATCACTAGCACAATCAATTATGGTGTAGCACTGATACCAACAATAGAGATAGGGATCTTTTTGAATTCATATTGAACTTGAATATGATCACCCTCAACGTGGGGAAGTAACCCACCTTCATTACAAGAGCAAAAGAGGAAGAGCCGAATATTACTTTTAGCAGTACAAGTATTGGCTCTATGGTAAGAAAATGGAGAGTGTTGCCAGAGACTTCAATATCTGACCATAGCACTCTGAGGTACAATGTGAAAGGGCTGACAAAAGAGGAAATTTTACCTAGGAACCTTGTAGATCACATTAGGCCTTGTACTAAGCTATTTTGGAAGCTAACCTACAACATTCTCTGGAGCTGGAAAATACAGTAGAAGGACTCAACGAGGCAATAATTAATGCTTACGAAGAAAGCTGCCCCATTCGCACCATAGAGAACCCAACTTGTGGTACGAAAGGCTAGTGCAACTAAGATTGGAAGTGCGGAAGCGAAACGTAACAACTGGGATGCATACCATAGGGCTCTAACAAACTATGGCAAAGAAATCCATAAAGCAAAACGCCGCAGTTTTCGGACCTTTTGTGAAAATTTTACGGAAGCCGCTGGCGCAACGAGGCTCCAGAAGGCTCTGAAAAACAGGGAAACCACTTGAAAATTGCACTAAAAAAAGTTGACGCCAGCTTCATGGAAACCGAAGTAGACCCACTTCCCAGGAAGTGAAAAATTATAAATGAAGGAATTGATGAAATGGACGCACTTGTGACGCCAAATCGCACAACATGGAAGGAGCGTATCACCACCTTTACGGAAAAGCGTATAAGATGGGTATTCAACATTCTCCAACCCTTTAAATCACCTGGTGAAGATAAGAAATATGCAGTTCCTATTCAGAAAGGACAGAGTCTACTTATATCCTACTTGATACGGATATTCAGAAGTAGTCAATCTTTGGGAAGTATACGAAAGTGCTGGCGAGAAGCAAAAATGATTTTCATTCCAAAGATGGGTAGAAGTGATACCAACAATCCAAAGGCATGCAGACCAATCAGCCTAACATCGTTTATACTCAAAATGGTGGTGAAAGTAGTGGAAAATCATATAAGGACAACGACGCTTACAAATTATCCAATTAGCATGGATACAGGATGGGAAAATCTACGGAGATTGCACTTTATGCACTAACTGGGCAGATTAAAAAATTCTCGGAGGAAAACAATATGCACTAGGTGCAATTCTTGACATTGAAGGGGCTATCGACAATGCAACCCATGTAGCGGTGAGGTGAGTACTAGTGAATAGGCAGTTAAATCTTATTCTATCTCTCTGGCTGACTCTACCCCTCGCGACAAGAACCGTTGTACATAAGGTGGAAACTAGAACTGTCCATATGCGTACGACACGGGGTTGTCCACAGAGAGGGGTCCTGTCACCTCTAATATGGACACTCGTGGCCGGTGATATTCTAAAAGTGGGATAAATGTCACGCATACGCGGATGATATCACCATTTCAGACCGAGAAAAATATGAAGCAACACTGTGTGACATCATGCATTATTGTCAGTAACTGGTGCCAATAAATTGGTTTGAGCCTTCAGCCTGCCGAAACTACGCTGGTATCATTTACAAAGAAGCGAACACTGGAACAACTTCACATCATAAGCTTAAAAAAAGTGGAGATAGAATTCCAAAAAGAAACTAAGTAACTTGGAATCCATCTGGATAGTAAGCTCACGTGAAACTGACATATTGAAGTGGCGACAACAAGAGACCACAAGAACCTTGATGGCGTGCAGGAACATGGCAGGCAAATCTTGGCGATGCAGCACAACCATACTGTGATAGATGTACTATATGATGAGGAGACCAATCATCACCTACGAGGCAATTGCCTGGGCAAACAAGATTCAGGAGCGTACAACTCGGGAGACACTTAATTGTGTTCAACGTCTGGCCTGTGTTTGCATCGCGAGAGCAATGAGTTCGTACCTTACGGTGGCACTCGAAAAAAAGCTGAATCTATCACCCCTCCACTTAGCGAAAGAGAAGATATCAAGGGCCACAATGATGATGATATTCTATCATGAAAGGGAGAGTGGCTCTGGGTTTGGGCATAATTACCAAGTTATGTTATCCAAACTGTTTTCATGGATCACTGCACGGTTTATAAGCATAACGACCCATTTTATCTTTGATAAAAAGTTTTCTACAAAGTTGAGCAACAAGAAGGAATGGAGCTCATAATCCAATGTACACCTCATAGAGCCTCATGCTACTGGTAGACAAATGGACCAAAGACCATAGAGTGAACAGGAATCGTAGTGTTTGGGTCGGGCACCAAACGTTATGAACCGTGATGATGCCATGCATGTACCTGCGGAGGTCTTTGCAATTGCAGTAAGTACACAATCTTGCATCGACAAAAGATAATGAAGCAAAACGATAGTTATCTTGTGTGATAGCCAAGCAGCTATTAAAGTCCTGGAATCATTAACGATGAAACCGAAAATGGTTCAAGAATGTTCTACAAAACTCAATAAACTGGGTGAGAACAGCAAGGTTACTCTGTGCTGGATGCCAGGGCAGAGGGGTTCAAGGTAACGAAACAGCAAGCCTCTTAGTGAGAAAAGTATGTTCTTTAATCTTGAACTTTGTGCGGAGACACCTGAAGGAAAATACAACCAGAGTTCGTGGGTCCAATGAAAGCTCTCCAGAAATTTCTATATCCTCCAATGATTTGGAGCTGTGTAAAAGATTTAAGAGTTTTTTGAAATATAATGCCCATCTTTCCTTGATCCTGTTTTTATCAGCGCTGTTTTTGTCGATGGCATCACGGCAGAGCGTGGTCTTGGGCTCATAACGTCGTTTCAGGTTTTTCACTACTTTATATGCTTGTCTTGTGTTGTTGCTCGGTAGACTTACATCAATGCTATATGTACATACACATATGTATATATATACATAAACAACAGCTGAAAAGATCGAATTTTAAATTGACTTAGCTAGTAACCGCAGATAAGTTCAAAATTGCTAAAATACAGCAATCTCATGATAACAGGAAGATCTGATGGGTTCCAGGAAATGCAATCATAAATGAAATTGAGTTTGCTTAAATATTCATACAAGTATCTGGAAAAAACCATACCGAAACATCTATATTTAGCTGTGAATATCCTAAATGAGAGAATGGCGACTTTGGAAAAAGCAAACTGGCTGCATGCAACTAACTCAAAATTAACAAGCCTTAAAAATCCCCTTTGGCACTAACAGCCGGGGTCGCGATATTTTCATTGGCAACCTTATTTTGAAAAGCAAATAATAATTTGATTTATCGCCAGATTAAAGGTCAAACACTGTTTAAGAAAATTGTCCCCCTTTGGAAATGATTCGAATGTGAGCCATTTCAATTTTTTTCCTGCAAAATATACTAAACACTTCAGTTGGTACCAAAATAACAAAATTTTGCTTAACCTCTGAGCTTAAGGGGACTGCGATGTTGCATCTGAGCGTTTGATTTTGCATTGTTCTAGAAGATATTATTTTTAGAGTCTCATCAACCACTCTGTTGAATTTCGTTTGAATCGGAGTTTTATTCTGGACAGAACAAACATGTTCGAGTTTTCTTCAAAGTTGCAGCTAAAAATATTAAGTTTAAATTATTCGACTTTCTTTGTTTATCAACCAATTTTTATCATTTTTGCAGAATGAAGATTTCCAAAATTTGGAAAATTGGTAAATTTGAACCGCCGCCATTTTGAAATTCTTTGATAGATAATAATAATAAGATCATGAGACATGATCATACCTACCTTAGTTTTAAGTTTCATACAAATCAAATCAAAAATCTGAATATTAGAATACTTGGAAGCGCAAAATTTGACTAGCCACCATTTTGAAATTTGATAACTAACCTTAAATTAATTTTATAGTTCTCTAGACGCTTCCAGCTCCTACCGCACTGCCAGGTTTCTTTAACACCGGTTGAAAGATTTAGTCATAATTACATAAAAAATTTTTTCACGTTTTTCGACATTTGAACGGTGGCCATTTGGTTGCAAACGGTTCAAGTTTGGAGTCATTATTATGAGCTTCATCACACAGTTCAATGAATCTCCATACTAAATTTCATCGAATTCGGAGCTGTTCTTTGGTCCGAACAGAAACCACCAATTTTCGTCTAAAATGACCGCCATTTTGTTCTCACTTAGCCGATTTGGCTGGTTAACAAACTTATCCAAGGAAATTATCGAATGTACCTTTCGTGAATATTTGGTGAACATTGAAGCAAAATTCCGGCCTCCTCCGGGTTTAAAAACTTCATTTTATCCCGGATATGTAAGATACTCTCCGAAATAGGTAAATTTCGCTCGGAAACTCGTTTTGGCATAATTTCTCTGCAACAGGAAATAACGCCTCCCACATAATCATTAGCCCTAATAGCATAGTCTGACCAAATGCATACCTATTAACTCAAAAAATTGTCCAATGCATTCTGAACACCGCGTTTTATTACCGCTATCTTGCTGCAACCCTTAACTTTTTTTGAGCACAAGTTATTAAATATTATTTTTATATAATTAATTAAACTGCAACATCTACCTATCATTTAACTGCTCCCGAAATCCTGGGAATCACCTGAGAATCCGAGAAATTCCGCTAACAAATTACCAACAACAGCAAGTCCTTGAAAAGATTAATGTTGAACATCCTTTAAATCTTTCGTTTACATTTACACGAATATAAATATTCTTCAGAGTCAAGTTCCATTGCATCCAGTGTATTCATAAATCCTTCTGATAAAACTATGAGTACACCATAAAATATCCTGAACAAAAAATTTTCCAGATGAGACGAGATTGATGGATATTGAGTCCTGGACATCTGACAGACCATCTTTTTGGCAAACGAATGGCATCATAAAGATAGCATGAACGCAGAGAACCCCCGTTACACATCATTCCCCCATGCATCCTGGTTGTGATTTTCGTCCATTTTTGTGTCTGCTTTTTTCTCATTCCATCTGTTCCTCTCTCTCTCCATTCTTCGGACAAGAGACTTTTTTCGGTAAATCGTCTTTTTTGAATCATTCGATTCAAATCAAGTAAATGGAAAACGATTTGATGGAAATCATTCAAATTTCTGGTTTTTATTTTCATCCTCAGATTTTCACAAGTAGCAACGGATCTATGTTCAACTTGAGTATGAAAGATAATGGGCAATTGTTTTGAATAATATCAGAATTTTCCACATAGCAATAATTCAGCAATTGAAACTTGCGTGTGTGGATGGTAGGGAAAATAAATGTGTTCTTTTTGCCCGTTTAAGGATAATAACGCGTAGGTCAGGATGATTTAAATCAAATGTTGAATGGATGGGATGCGGACTGTGGTATTTGTGGGGTGATTTATCATTTCAACGACTTTGCAGCTTTTGGCTGCGAAGAATCTTTGTGTGGATAGACATATCCATAAGCCAGGTTATTAAGAGAATAATGAACCATTGGAATTTGAGATAAGTTTGCTCATCAGAAAATTTATTTTGGTATGAATAGTTTGCACTTTATTCAAATTAAAGTGGGACTTATTTGAGGTTATTGTAGAAAACTCCCTTGATTTAGTTTCAAAAGGAACTGGAATATGGGGAATTTTTCTCGATTAGTCAAAAACTGATTTTGCACTAATTGGTTTTGTAGATACACCTTTAAATCCGTTGAAGCTAAAGTAACCTTAATTTTTTACATACAACATGCTTGTCGTAACTGAAGCAATGTAACCAAAATGGCGCCGCCTTTAGAGTACACTGAAAAACAACTCAAAAAAAAAATCATACTGGTACCACCAGCCGGAAAGGCAAATTTCTCGTAGGCACCCTGTTTTTAAAAAAACAAGTGATAATTTGATTAGCCACCGCTTTGACAGTCAAACATTGTTGGAGAAAAATGTTTTGTTGAATGAATACTTCCAAAGTAAGCCATTCAAACATTTCCATGAAAATACGAGTATATTCAACATTTTAGTTGCCGCTTAAATAAAAAAATTCGGTTGACTTTTGAACTTTGGGGGCCGCCATTTTGAATGTTAGCATTTGATTACATTAGAAGATATCTCATCAACCACTCCGCCAAATCTCGTTTAAATCTGAGTTTTATTCTGGACAGGGTAAAAATATTCAATTTTTATTGAAAATGGCAGTTAAATACATTAAGTTTACGAATTATTCATTTATAATCCCATTTATATAATGAATAAAAGAAATTAATACAATAATCCAGAATTCTAAATTTAATTGAAATCAATTGAAAACATAGTTACTGTAAAGCTACTAAAATCTAAAAAATTACATATTTGAATAGCCGTCATTTTAAACGTTGCAAATAAATGATCACCAAAATAACAGAATCATTAGATATGATTAGTTGCTACCTAGACGTTATGCTTCATACAAATCGAATTAAAATTACGACTTTTAGAAGCTTTTAAAGTTTCGAATTTCAACTAGCCGCCATTCAATTGCCTGAGACCTGGCCTCTATTTTTTTTCATCGTTCTCTAGACACTTATACTTTCCAATGAGATACATTAATATCGGTTGAAATGGTTGTTCCCAACTACCATAGCAAATTTTTGCACGATTTTCGACCTTTGGTCGATTTTGTATTTTTTCTTATGAGGCGAAATATAACGAATTTTCGACTGATATTTATCAGGTACACCTTGAAGTAAAACTGCGACCTCTAACGTAATCACATATTTCGTTACATACCATATATATATATACATATATATATGTGTGTGTGTATCTATACATATATATATATATGTGGGAAACGAGCTGTGCTGGCAACCCGGAACGAGTGGCCTGCTAGACGACACAGACGAGATAACGGGTGATTGAACAACTGGTTAGCGAGCACAAACACATAGCAGACGGATGTTGAAAAAGATTCGTATCGAAGACGTCGTGAGAGGCAGTTTAGCAGAGAGCCGTTCCCATCATTCTTCAATTCATATTGTTTTCATTTACAAGTCCGCATCACTATATAAAATAAATATCTTTTATCGAATCAACATCATCGTTATTATTACAATCCCACAGTTTTGGGGGCTCAACCAGGATTGGATAATTGAGCGATCGGATACTTGATTAATCGGATTCATCAAACTGGGATTTTTATATAGTGCTTTGATATTCAGTGTAAATTCAGTGACAATAGAAATTGAAAAGTGCAGTGAACATGTCGAGTAGGAAGTTAACACTTGGTGACTTAGTGTGGGATAGTTTGACCCATCAGCGAACGAAAGCGTCTAGTATAGCTGTGCTGCATAAAGTCGTTTTCGAGAGAGATGACGGTAGAAAAAATCGTAGACAATTACGCGAGTTCGGTGGGTTTGAATATAAAGGCGAAGACAGTGAAGAATTTGAAAACAAAAGAAAGTACATTTGTGATAATTTCGACAAAGTACAGTTAGAAACAGTAAGTGAAATTTTATCGATAAATGTGAAACAGAAAACAAAAGAACAGTTAGCCGTCCAGTTGTGTCGATGTTTGAACGATCTCGAGGTCTTGGAAATGGAAATCGATGAAGGGCGCGAGATCGAGGACCGAAATGTGCAAGCAAGTAGTGAAAGCGACGACAACACCAGCAAACGATCGCAAGGAGTAAGGGAGGAGCAGAGGAGTCGAGCTGATGCCGAACATGAGGAACTGTTGTTGCTGCGAAAACTAATGAGCATTAAACAACTGCGCATAAACGACGAATCGGAGTCCGATGACGAATTGAGCGATCCTCGTCATTCGAGAACAAGCGCGAACAAAAAACGTTGCTTGAAAAAGTACCATAAAATGGCGAATGTAAGCGAGAACGACGAGAATGAAAAATCAAATGGCGCGTGGGCTGATGGTGACCGTAGGACGGGCACTATGACAAAGTGCAGTTTTTCGTTTCGAGACGTTGAAGATACAATTCGTACATTTGATGGTAGTGGACACTACCTTATTGAGAATTGGATTGCAGATTTCGAAGAAATCGCTGACATGTTTGTTTGGAACGAGCTTGAAAAATTTGTGTTTGCTAAAAAATCGCTTCGTGGCGATGCCAAAACATTAGTACAAGCTGAAAGAGGAGTGCGGTCCTGGATTGAATTACGAAGATTGCTGCAAAAGGAGTTTTCGATGAAAATTAGTGGTGCCAAACTACATCGGGTGTTGAGAGAACGAAAGAAGGAGAATTCCGAGTCGATGATGGAATATGTGTTAGCAATGCAGGAGATGGCCGCTCGTGGTAATATAGATGAAGCGTCGCTGATCGAGTACATAGTCGAAGGAATACGAGACACCGAAATTAACAAAATGATGCTGTATGGAGCTGAAGACATAAAGCAGTTGAAGAAAAAGCTGAAGATTTACGAGGACATAAAAGAGAAGGCAATAGCCGTAGCCGATAGCCGATCCAGAGTTGTAGCTGAGAGCCGATCAAGAGTTGTAGCTGAGAGCCGATCAAGAGCCGATACCATTGAGCTGAATAGCACAAAGCTGAACAGTGGAGCTGGTTTTGCAGTAAATAAAAAATATTGTTTTAATTGTGGGTCTGCTGATCACATAAGAGCTGCGTGCACTTTCCCTACAAAGTGCTTCAAGTGTCGTGAGTCTGGACACATGTCCAAGGAGTGTCCGTTAAGCCAAACCCCTAAAGTGTTGAACGTTGCTGAAGTTAAGTCCATTGATAATTCGCCGATGTTGAAAAATGTGTCAATTGGAGGAGTTTCAGTAAGAGGACTTATTGACACGGGCAGTGATGTGAATCTAATCAAGGAAACTGTGCTGCATACATTACCGAATATTCAAATTCAATCAGCTGTTCGTTCATTTCTTGGATTCGGAGGAGTTTCCGTTGCTGCGGAAGGAAAGTTTCTGGCCGATGCCGTGGTAGATGAAATTAAAATGTCATTATGGTTTTACGTCGTGCCAGATGGGGCCATGAGTGTTGATTGCGTGCTGGGCCGTGGAATTGCTGCCGTTGCTGATATAATCATTAAGAGGGACAGTGTTGAATTGAAAAACTGTTGTGCTGAAGACGAAGCTGTTATTATGTCCATTGCAACATTAGAAGACGATGGTTTGCCGCTAGAAGTAGTACCGTCTAAATATCAAAACGAGGTGCAAGAATTAATCGAATCATACAAGCCGCAGGTCGTAGTGGAACCACCGTTTAAGATGCATATCGAGTTGAAAGAAAAAATGCCAGTCGTGCATCGGGCTAGTCGACTAGATTTTGTTGAGCAAGAGGCACTCAGGTCGCAGATTTCTCAATGGCTGATGGATGGAGTTATTCGACGATCAACGTCGCCATATGCTAGTAGAGTAGTCATCGTAAGAAAGAAAGATGGTACGCCGCGAGTTTGCGTCGACTACAGAGATCTGAATAAGAAGGTCATTAGAGAAATTTTCCCGACTCCATTGATAGAGGACGTCATCGACAAGCTGCAAGGCGCACGCGTGTTTACAACAATAGACCTAGAAAACGGATTCTTTCATGTAGCAGTCGATGAATCGAGTATTGGATATACGGGATTTATCACCAACGAGGGGCATTTTGAGTTCATGTACGCGCCGTTCGGATTTTGTAACTCGCCAGCTGTGTTTTTGCGTTTCATTAACTTTATTTTCAACCCGCTGATTCACGAGGGGATCGTGTTAACATATATGGATGACGTGATAGTGCTGGCCAAGGATGAAAGAGAGGGCGTACAGCGCTTGAAGTACGTATTGGAAGTGTGCATGAAGCACGGGCTTCGGATTAAATGGAAAAAGTGTCGATTCTTGCAGCGGCAGATTGACTTTTTGGGACACCGTATAGCAGACGGAACCGTCAAGCCAAGCGAGCAGGTTGTCCGCGCTGTAACAAAATTTCCATTGCCACAAAATACTAAAGCTGTACAGTCCTTCCTGGGATTAACCGGGTACCTGAGAAAATTCATATTAAATTATGCAATGATTGCTCGTCCATTGTCAAACCTTTTAAGGAAAGAAGTGCAATTTCGCATGGAGTCATCGCAAATAGATGCAGTAACAAAGTTGAAAGCTGCTATTACTAGTTGCCCAGTGTTACAAATTTATCGACGAGGAGCAGAAACAGAGCTGCATACGGACGCTTCAGCTAGAGGATTTGGAGCTGTGTTGTTCCAGCGAAGCGAAGATCAACAGTTGCACCCTGTTTACTATTATAGCAGCAAAACCACTAGTGCTGACGAGAGTGCTCATAGTTACTATTTGGAAGTTAAGGCCGTCTATTTGGCTTTCAGGAAACTTAGACACTATCTGTTGGGAATCCATTTTAAGCTGGTCACTGATTGCAGTGCTTTTAGACAGACAATAGAAAAGAAGGAGTTGCCACTAGCAGCCTCGAGATGGGTAATGTTTATTCAAGATTTTGACTTTGAAGTGGAGCATCGAGCTGGAAGTCGCCTCCCGCACGCTGATGCATTAAGCCGATTTCCCACGATGATATATTTGATGCGAGACGAATTTATAGTCAGGTTAGAGCGAGCGCAAGCGAAGGATCCGCATATCGAAGCTATTAGAAAAGTGCTGGAATCCAATCCTAATTACGATGGCTATGTGTTAAAAGGATCGTTGCTGTTCAAAGGAGTTGCCGGAAGAGAGCTGTTATGTATACCAAGAGCGATGGAATCAGAAGTCATTCGAACTGTGCACGAACGGAGTCATTTTGGCGTACGAAAGACGATATTCCAAATTGAGAACGAATACTACATCTTGAGTTTGAAGAAGAAGGTGGAGAGTTGCATTCAAAACTGTGTGCGGTGCATCCTAGCAAGTCGCAAAGCCGGAAAGCAAGAGGGGTTGCTGCATTGTCTAGAAAAGGGTGATCAACCATTGGACACTCTTCACGTGGATCACTTGGGGCCGATGGATGCCACCAGTAAGTCATACCGCTATATTTTTGTTGTTGTGGATGCTTTCTCGAAATACACTTGGCTGTTTCCGACGAAAACGTTGTCTACCGATGAAGTCTTGAGGAAGTTCGCCGAGATCCGGAGAAGCTTTGGAAACCCGAGACGGTTAATCAGTGATCATGGAGCTGCCTTTACGTCCGCAGCTTTTAAGGAGTTCCGTGACCGGGAAAACATACATCATGTGATAACAACTACAGGAGTGCCGCGTGGAAATGGGCAGGTTGAACGAGTCAACGCCAATATAGTGCAAGCTTTGAAGAAGCTGGCTATCGAGCATCCTGAGAAATGGTTCAAGTATGTGGACCGTTTGCAATTCACGCTGAATACGAGTTTCCATAGAGCTACAAAAACTACGCCGTTCGAGCTACTCTTTGGGGTACGAGGCAGGGGTGCAGAGCATACTGAAATTCGACAGATGATAGAGGAACTACACGTGCAACATTTTGATGCCGAGAGAGACCAGAGACGAATCGAAGCCAGAGAACACACCCAGAAAATTCAAGAGGAGAACCGCCAGCAATACAATAAGAGACGTAAGCCGGAAAACATCTATAAGGTGGGAGACCTTGTCGCTATCAAAAGAACGCAGTTTGTTGTTGGAAGAAAGCTAGCCAGTGAGTTTTTGGGTCCGTACGAGGTTACGAAGGTAAAAAGAAATGGGCGATACGATGTTGTCAAAGCCAGTGCCAGTGCCGAGGGTCCGAAGATAACTAGTACAAGTGCTGACTACATGAAACCGTGGCGCCGTTATGCCGACTATGAAGACGAAGGTTCTTCATCCGAGACGGATGAAGTTCAGGATGGCCGAATGTGGGAAACGAGCTGTGCTGGCAACCCGGAACGAGTGGCCTGCTAGACGACACAGACGAGATAACGGGTGATTGAACAACTGGTTAGCGAGCACAAACACATAGCAGACGGATGTTGAAAAAGATTCGTATCGAAGACGTCGTGAGAGGCAGTTTAGCAGAGAGCCGTTCCCATCATTCTTCAATTCATATTGTTTTCATTTACAAGTCCGCATCACTATATAAAATAAATATCTTTTATCGAATCAACATCATCGTTATTATTACAATCCCACATATATATATAAATATATATATATATATATATATATATTTATATATATATATATATATATATATATATATATATATATATATATATATATATATATATATATAATATATATATATATATATATATATATATATATATATATATATATATATTTATATATATATTTATATATATATATATATATATATATATATATATATATATATATATGTATGTGGGAAACGAGCTGTGCTGGCAACCCGGAACGAGTGGCCTGCTAGACGACACAGACGAGATAACGGGTGATTGAACAACTGGTTAGCGAGCACAAACACATAGCAGACGGATGTTGAAAAAGATTCGTATCGAAGACGTCGTGAGAGGCAGTTTAGCAGAGAGCCGTTCCCATCATTCTTAAATTCATATTGTTTTCATTTACAAGTCCGCATCACTATATTAAATAAATATCTTTTATCGAATCAACATCATCGTTATTATTACAATCCCACAGTTTTGGGGGCTCAACCGGGATTGGATAATTGAGCGATCGGATACTTGATTAATCGGATTCATCAAACTGGGATTTTTATATAGTGCTTTGATATTCAGTGTAAATTCAGTGACAATAGAAATTGAAAAGTGCAGTGAACATGTCGAGTAGGAAGTTAACACTTGGTGACTTAGTGTGGGATAGTTTGACCCATCAGCGAACGAAAGCGTCTAGTATAGCTGTGCTGCATAAAGTCGTTTTCGAGAGAGATGACGGTAGAAAAAATCGTAGACAATTACGCGAGTTCGGTGGGTTTGAATATAAAGGCGAAGACAGTGAAGAATTTGAAAACAAAAGAAAGTACATTTGTGATAATTTCGACAAAGTACAGTTAGAAACAGTAAGTGAAATTTTATCGATAAATGTGAAACAGAAAACAAAAGAACAGTTAGCCGTCCAGTTGTGTCGATGTTTGAACGATCTCGAGGTCTTGGAAATGGAAATCGATGAAGGGCGCGAGATCGAGGACCGAAATGTGCAAGCAAGTAGTGAAAGCGACGACAACACCAGCAAACGATCGCAAGGAGTAAGGGAGGAGCAGAGGAGTCGAGCTGATGCCGAACATGAGGAACTGTTGTTGCTGCGAAAACTAATGAGCATTAAACAACTGCGCATAAACGACGAATCGGAGTCCGATGACGAATTGAGCAATCCTCGTCATTCGAGAACAAGCGCGAACAAAAAACGTTGCTTGAAAAAGTACCATAAAATGGCGAATGTAAGCGAGAACGACGAGAATGAAAAATCAAATGGCGCGTGGGCTGATGGTGACCGTAGGACGGGCACTATGACAAAGTGCAGTTTTTCGTTTCGAGACGTTGAAGATACAATTCGTACATTTGATGGTAGTGGACACTACCTTATTGAGAATTGGATTGCAGATTTCGAAGAAATCGCTGACATGTTTGTTTGGAACGAGCTTGAAAAATTTGTGTTTGCTAAAAAATCGCTTCGTGGCGATGCCAAAACATTAGTACAAGCTGAAAGAGGAGTGCGGTCCTGGATTGAATTACGAAGATTGCTGCAAAAGGAGTTTTCGATGAAAATTAGTGGTGCCAAACTACATCGGGTGTTGAGAGAACGAAAGAAGGAGAATTCCGAGTCGATGATGGAATATGTGTTAGCAATGCAGGAGATGGCCGCTCGTGGTAATATAGATGAAGCGTCGCTGATCGAGTACATAGTCGAAGGAATACGAGACACCGAAATTAACAAAATGATGCTGTATGGAGCTGAAGACATAAAGCAGTTGAAGAAAAAGCTGAAGATTTACGAGGACATAAAAGAGAAGGCAATAGCCGTAGCCGATAGCCGATCCAGAGTTGTAGCTGAGAGCCGATCAAGAGTTGTAGCTGAGAGCCGATCAAGAGCCGATACCATTGAGCTGAATAGCACAAAGCTGAACAGTGGAGCTGGTTTTGCAGTAAATAAAAAATATTGTTTTAATTGTGGGTCTGCTGATCACATAAGAGCTGCGTGCACTTTCCCTACAAAGTGCTTCAAGTGTCGTGAGTCTGGACACATGTCCAAGGAGTGTCCGTTAAGCCAAACCCCTAAAGTGTTGAACGTTGCTGAAGTTAAGTCCATTGATAATTCGCCGATGTTGAAAAATGTGTCAATTGGAGGAGTTTCAGTAAGAGGACTTATTGACACGGGCAGTGATGTGAATCTAATCAAGGAAACTGTGCTGCATACATTACCGAATATTCAAATTCAATCAGCTGTTCGTTCATTTCTTGGATTCGGAGGAGTTTCCGTTGCTGCGGAAGGAAAGTTTCTGGCCGATGCCGTGGTAGATGAAATTAAAATGTCATTATGGTTTTACGTCGTGCCAGATGGGGCCATGAGTGTTGATTGCGTGCTGGGCCGTGGAATTGCTGCCGTTGCTGATATAATCATTAAGAGGGACAGTGTTGAATTGAAAAACTGTTGTGCTGAAGACGAAGCTGTTATTATGTCCATTGCAACATTAGAAGACGATGGTTTGCCGCTAGAAGTAGTACCGTCTAAATATCAAAACGAGGTGCAAGAATTAATCGAATCATACAAGCCGCAGGTCGTAGTGGAACCACCGTTTAAGATGCATATCGAGTTGAAAGAAAAAATGCCAGTCGTGCATCGGGCTAGTCGACTAGATTTTGTTGAGCAAGAGGCACTCAGGTCGCAGATTTCTCAATGGCTGATGGATGGAGTTATTCGACGATCAACGTCGCCATATGCTAGTAGAGTAGTCATCGTAAGAAAGAAAGATGGTACGCCGCGAGTTTGCGTCGACTACAGAGATCTGAATAAGAAGGTCATTAGAGAAATTTTCCCGACTCCATTGATAGAGGACGTCATCGACAAGCTGCAAGGCGCACGCGTGTTTACAACAATAGACCTAGAAAACGGATTCTTTCATGTAGCAGTCGATGAATCGAGTATTGGATATACGGGATTTATCACCAACGAGGGGCATTTTGAGTTCATGTACGCGCCGTTCGGATTTTGTAACTCGCCAGCTGTGTTTTTGCGTTTCATTAACTTTATTTTCAACCCGCTGATTCACGAGGGGATCGTGTTAACATATATGGATGACGTGATAGTGCTGGCCAAGGATGAAAGAGAGGGCGTACAGCGCTTGAAGTACGTATTGGAAGTGTGCATGAAGCACGGGCTTCGGATTAAATGGAAAAAGTGTCGATTCTTGCAGCGGCAGATTGACTTTTTGGGACACCGTATAGCAGACGGAACCGTCAAGCCAAGCGAGCAGGTTGTCCGCGCTGTAACAAAATTTCCATTGCCACAAAATACTAAAGCTGTACAGTCCTTCCTGGGATTAACCGGGTACCTGAGAAAATTCATATTAAATTATGCAATGATTGCTCGTCCATTGTCAAACCTTTTAAGGAAAGAAGTGCAATTTCGCATGGAGTCATCGCAAATAGATGCAGTAACAAAGTTGAAAGCTGCTATTACTAGTTGCCCAGTGTTACAAATTTATCGACGAGGAGCAGAAACAGAGCTGCATACGGACGCTTCAGCTAGAGGATTTGGAGCTGTGTTGTTCCAGCGAAGCGAAGATCAACAGTTGCACCCTGTTTACTATTATAGCAGCAAAACCACTAGTGCTGACGAGAGTGCTCATAGTTACTATTTGGAAGTTAAGGCCGTCTATTTGGCTTTCAGGAAACTTAGACACTATCTGTTGGGAATCCATTTTAAGCTGGTCACTGATTGCAGTGCTTTTAGACAGACAATAGAAAAGAAGGAGTTGCCACTAGCAGCCTCGAGATGGGTAATGTTTATTCAAGATTTTGACTTTGAAGTGGAGCATCGAGCTGGAAGTCGCCTCCCGCACGCTGATGCATTAAGCCGATTTCCCACGATGATATATTTGATGCGAGACGAATTTATAGTCAGGTTAGAGCGAGCGCAAGCGAAGGATCCGCATATCGAAGCTATTAGAAAAGTGCTGGAATCCAATCCTAATTACGATGGCTATGTGTTAAAAGGATCGTTGCTGTTCAAAGGAGTTGCCGGAAGAGAGCTGTTATGTATACCAAGAGCGATGGAATCAGAAGTCATTCGAACTGTGCACGAACGGAGTCATTTTGGCGTACGAAAGACGATATTCCAAATTGAGAACGAATACTACATCTTGAGTTTGAAGAAGAAGGTGGAGAGTTGCATTCAAAACTGTGTGCGGTGCATCCTAGCAAGTCGCAAAGCCGGAAAGCAAGAGGGGTTGCTGCATTGTCTAGAAAAGGGTGATCAACCATTGGACACTCTTCACGTGGATCACTTGGGGCCGATGGATGCCACCAGTAAGTCATACCGCTATATTTTTGTTGTTGTGGATGCTTTCTCGAAATACACTTGGCTGTTTCCGACGAAAACGTTGTCTACCGATGAAGTCTTGAGGAAGTTCGCCGAGATCCAGAGAAGCTTTGGAAACCCGAGACGGTTAATCAGTGATCATGGAGCTGCCTTTACGTCCGCAGCTTTTAAGGAGTTCTGTGACCGGGAAAACATACATCATGTGATAACAACTACAGGAGTGCCGCGTGGAAATGGGCAGGTTGAACGAGTCAACGCCAATATAGTGCAAGCTTTGAAGAAGCTGGCTATCGAGCATCCTGAGAAATGGTTCAAGTATGTGGACCGTTTGCAATTCGCGCTGAATACGAGTTTCCATAGAGCTACAAAAACTACGCCGTTCGAGCTACTCTTTGGGGTACGAGGCAGGGGTGCAGAGCATACTGAAATTCGACAGATGATAGAGGAACTACACGTGCAACATTTTAATGCCGAGAGAGACCAGAGACGAATCGAAGCCAGAGAACACATCCAGAAAAGTCAAGAGGAGAACCGCCAGCAATACAATAAGAGACGTAAGCCGGAAAACATCTATAAGGTGGGAGACCTTGTCGCTATCAAAAGAACGCAGTTTGTTGTTGGAAGAAAGCTAGCCAGTGAGTTTTTGGGTCCGTACGAGGTTACGAAGGTGAAAAGAAATGGGCGATACGATGTTGTCAAAGCCAGTGCCAGTGCCGAGGGTCCGAAGATAACTAGTACAAGTGCTGACTACATGAAACCGTGGCGCCGTTATGCCGACTATGAAGACGAAGGTTCTTCATCCGAGACGGATGAAGTTCAGGATGGCCGAATGTGGGAAACGAGCTGTGCTGGCAACCCGGAACGAGTGGCCTGCTAGACGACACAGACGAGATAACGGGTGATTGAACAACTGGTTAGCGAGCACAAACACATAGCAGACGGATGTTGAAAAAGATTCGTATCGAAGACGTCGTGAGAGGCAGTTTAGCAGAGAGCCGTTCCCATCATTCTTAAATTCATATTGTTTTCATTTACAAGTCCGCATCACTATATTAAATAAATATCTTTTATCGAATCAACATCATCGTTATTATTACAATCCCACATGTATATATATGTATCTATATATATCTATATATGTATATATATATATATATATATATATATATATATATATATATATATATATATATATATATATATATATGTATGCATATAAAGGGTGGTCTAACCAAAACGCACGATGTTAATTGTAAATAAAACATAGTTTTCAGAGAATTATGTTAATATTTTTTATTAATTGTTAAATATTTATTGTTCAAAACTGCTTTTAACGATCGGAAATGGTTTGTTGGGTGACGGCAAGTGATTTTGCAAGTTTGGGATGGATCTTGGTCGAGAAATGCCTCCAATTCGTGATCTTTAAACTTTTTTGGCTGTCCGGGCCGTTCATCGTCCTCCAAGTCAAAATTACCACTTTTCAACCGTGCAAACCACTTCTGGCACGTACGCTCAGCTAGAGCATGCACACCATACACTTTCACCAAAATACGATGACTTTCGGCAGCCTTTTTCTTCAATGGAGAAGTGCTCCCCGCAAAAAGACATTATTTGGCACAAAATTCGACATTTTCAGAGTAGAGAAAAGTTTTGTTGTTAACGCTTCAGCTTAATGATACATACTGATTCTGAAACTATATGACAGTAGCTCTCCAACACATATTTGGGAGGGTGAATCACTGGAATAAAAATCATGTTACGCCATCTGTTAGAAAACCACATGAATTAACCGGTACTCCTATTATGAAAGAAGGATCTATGATAATGTACGATGTTAATTGTGTCACACCTTAACGTCGAGTTTTGCGCCCAACTTATTTTGACATTTCTCGGTTTCAGGGTTTGACAAATTCAACTATCGAGAGGTACACAATTGAGCAGCGCTTTAAGGTTGTTGAAACCTTTTACAAAAATGGGCGTTCAAATCAAAATGTATTTCGTGCACTTCATGATTTTTTTGGTCAGCACAATCGACCAAATGTGTCCACAATTGGGAGAATCGTGCACAAATTTCAGCAAAACAGGTCTGTAGGAAATGTGAAATTACCTGCGCATGCTCACCAAGTTCGTTCTGCGGAAAAAATTACTGTTATTCGCGATAGTGTGGCAGAAGAGCTGTCAACCTCGACTTATCGTCGTGCCCAAGAGCTGAATCTTCAAGAGCTGAATCCTATTGACCATTTCAAGTGTCTTTGGTTGAACAGACAGAAAGGAATGGTGACTTTACAAAGAAAATCATCTTCAGCGACGAGGCACACTCTCACCTCAGTGGTTCGTTAACAAGCAGAATTGCCGCATTTGGGCAAATAAGAATCCACGAGTGATTATTGAAAAGCCGATGCATCCAGAAAGAGCGACTGTTTGATGCGGATTATGGGCTGGCGGCGTTATCGGGCCGTACTTCTTCGAAAATGAGGACGGCTAAGCAGTTACCGTGAATGGCGTTTGCTATTGCGAGAGAATAATGGACTTCTTGTGGCCAGAAATTAAGGTTATGGACCTGGACGATATGTGGTTCCAACAGGATGGTGCCACTTGCCACAAAGGGAAGGAAACAATGGCGAGAAATTCAATGGCCATATTATCTCACGTTGAGACGATGTTAGTTGGCCACCACGATTATGTGATTTGACACCGTTGAAGTTCTTTCTCTGGGGATATTTAAAAGAAAAGGTGTACGTTAATAAGCCAAGAATATTTCAAGAGCCAAAGGATGAGATAATTCAGCACATTAACGACATTGAATCTCATTTGTGTCTCAAAGTAGCCGTGGCGAGCATTTGGGCGATATTTTGTTTCACACATGATTGTCATAGATCCTTCTATTATAATAAAAAATATTAACATAATTCGCTGAAAAGTTTTTTTTTACAATTAACATCGTACGTTTTGGTTGTGAAGGTTACTATTCCATTCAAATCCAGTAGAAGCCGTACGTAGATAATTCAAGGCTGGATATCAATGAGCAAGTTTCTCAGTTGTGAAAATACTTTTTGTAAGCTTGAAATTTTTATTTTGATGATTGGCAAGATTATTTCAGTTTTGACATTTTTTTTTGTGGTAGGGTGGTGAAGGCATTTACGCCCGCCGAGTCTGGCAGTGTGGGACTCCCATGGACTACCCACTAAACACCTCCCCTGTCAATCTGAGAACCTAGCCTGGAACCGTTTGACACATTACTTCGGGCCAGGTCTCGTTTTGTTACGCCGTGGGGCGCCTTCAAGCTGGGGAGTCCCTTTCCTAGCGGGAGGGAGAGGGGAAGAGGAAATGCCAGAAGAGCGATCCCCCAGCTCCAGCGCCTCCAGCTGCTGTGAGTCCCTTTTATATTTTAGGACTGCCCGAGCATAATGTGCCACCTGGTTCCATTTGTCAACCGATTCGAGCATCACTGCAACTATATTATCCGGGGTGAGCTCTCCCGTCTCCCTGTAGAGTTCCCTTTGCAGCCTGACCCATTTCGTATACGCAAAAAATGTGTGACAGGCATTGTCCTCCTCTCCTGGGCAAAACCGACAATCGGGAGACCGTGACTTACCGATCTTGTGCAGGTAAGACTGAAAACACCCGTGCCCGCTCAAAAGCTGGGTCAGATAGAAGTCAGTCTCACCATGCCTTCGATTTAGCCACGGTCTCACGTCCGGGATGAGGCGCGCAGTCCACCTACCCTTCGTGCAATTCCCCCCAGACTGCTGCCAATCCTTGAGCGAGCGTTGTCTCTCCTCGCGGACAACCATCTCCCTCGCATCTTCGTTTCGGCGCAGGTAAATAGCGTGGCGCTCTCTAGCAAGGTATCACGCCTGCAATCACTCTCACCGCCGAGTCGGAGACTGTTGGATACGAAGATGCAATTCTCAGTGCTCCTCTTCTCTGTACCTGTGCCAATTGTTTTCGGTATACCTCCTTGCTGAGAGCGTCGCCCCATACCTCTGCTCCATACAGTAGCACTGACTCTACAGCACTCATCAAGAGGCGTCTTCTTGATGGGCTGGATCCCTGTACGCTGGCCATAAGTCGACTCAGGGCCGATATTCCCGAAGAAGCCTTCTCAGCCGTTGCCCTGATTTGCTCAGAGAAACTCATCTTCGAGTCGATCAGTAGCCCCAGGTACTTCACCGCTGGCTTCGATTCGATTCGTTTATCTCCAATACTGATCATCCTTACTCTAGGGATTCTCTTTTTTGTCAAGATGACCACTTCGGTTTTCTCCAGTGCTAAACTCAGCCCGCGAGCAGTCATCCAGTCCCTCACTCGGCGCACTAGCATACCTAGCCTAAGTTGCGCTTGTTCAACGGTGCGTCCGGCGACCAGAGCCGCAACATCATCCGCATAGGCAACCAAGCGCGTCTCATCTGGCATCTCAAGTCTCAGTAGCCCGTCGTAAGACATGTTCCACAGGTCCAGACAAAGGATAGATCCCTGGGCAACACCCGATGTAATTTCCATCCTTTGTTGGCCCTGTGTCGTGTCGTAGAGCAGGCTTCGGTCCTTTAGGTAGTTCCTCAAAAGCCGCATTAGATATTCTGGAACTTGAAAAGAGTTTTCCAGCGTGTCCAGTATATCCACCCATCTAGCGGAGTTGAAGGCATTCCTGACGTCGAGTGTCACCAACAGGACGATCCGTCGCTTGGTGCGACTATATGCCTCTGCCCTTTGGACCGCGTTCACCACCTCCTCAATCGCATCAATGGTAGAACGTCCTGCTCTAAAGCCGTACTGCCGAGGAGATAGGTCCCCAGCAGCACGAATCGCGTTAGTGAGTCTTCCCTTGATGAGTTTCTCTAGTACTTTCCCAGCCGTGTCTAGCATGCATAACGAGCGGTATGCAGACGGCGATTCGGGATTTCCCTTCCCCTTGCTGATCAGCACGAGCCTCGCCACCTTCCATCGTACCGGGAAAACCCCGTCCCGTAGGCAAGCGTTGAATGTGCTGAGCAGCAAGTCAGGACAATGGTGATAGACGAGCCGCAACACCTCAGCTGGAACACCATCTGGACCTGGAGCCTTCCTCGCTTTCAAGGAGCTGTTTCACCATGGACAGCGTCAACACGGACGGGATGGGCGGGGAAGAGTCCCCGCACTATCGCGTCCATCTTGTCCGCGTCATGTATACAAGGCTTTCGTAGGGCACCAAGTTTCCCCATGCCCAGCTTGTAGCCAAGGCCCCACGGATCCTTGTTCACATTGTCCACTAGGTCTTGCCAGCAGCGAGCCTTGCTACTGTTGATCATTCTGCGAAGGCATTTCCTGGCCGACTTAAATGCTGCCTCCTGGTTGCTTGCCTCGTCACGGTTCCACGCCCGTTGAGCCTCACGCCTAAGCTTGTGACACTCCCTCCGCTTTTCAGCGATTTCAGTAGACCACAAGTACACTGGGGGCTTGCCCTGCCGGGGTCTTCGACGGGGCATAGAAGCGCAGCAAGCAGTCGTGACTATGCTCATAGTGGAGTTCACCACGTCTTCAGCTGCCCGTTCTTCCGTCCCCTCCGAAGCTCCCTGCAGCGGCTCACTTGCTGTGAGAGCCTTGACGAACCCCTCGACGTCCATCCATCCGATGTTCCATCCAGTTGTGGAAGGCCGAGAGCACGGACGTCGGGAGACAGCATCACTTATCTCAAGCAGAATGCACTGATGATCACTGGCTGAGTAGTCCTCAAATACTTTCCAGTTTTGTATCCTTCGTACTGAGGACTCCGAGGCGAATGTCACGTCCGGTATGGTTCCCTCACAGCCAATACGGTGAAAAGTCGGCGTATTTCTGGAGTTTAGTACGACGAGGGCCGTCCTGGCCGCCATTTTCAGGATTTGTTTTCCCCGCGGATCCGTCTGAGTTATGCCCCATTCGATTGCTTTAGCGTTAAAGTCGCCCCCAACGAGCATTTTGCCCTCTGCGTTCGAGACAGCGCCCTCCAAAGCATTAAGCTTGGCTTGGAAAGATGATATCGACTCGTTAGGCGTTAGGTACACACTAAAGAAGGTGATCCCTGAGCACCGAACCCACACGAAACCATCCCCCCGTCCACAACTCTCCGCTTGAAAGTCACTGTTCCGAACCCAGATAGTGGCAATACCAGTTTCATCAGAGTACCATAATGCAGGACATTTATCATGGTGTTGCTCACTCAGCAGCATGAAGTTGGCTTTCATGTCCCTGGCAAACTGCTCAAGCAGATTTTGGGCGGTTGAACTGCGGTGTAGGTTTAGCTGCAGGATGCAGGTCATCGAAGCTCTGATTTGGCCTTGGCTAGGGCTTCCTGGGACACCCGGCATTTTCCTGATCCCAACACGTGTCCAAAATCAGGTTTTGGATCAGCATCCTTGCAAAGAATACAGTGTGCCTCCTTCGTACACTCTTTTCTTTTATGTCCCATTTCACCGCATTTGTAACATAGGGAACTCCTATCGGGTCCTTTGCATACTTGTGTGGTGTGACCATAACCAAGGCATTTGAAACATTGAAGAGGCGTTGCTCTTCGCCGTATCCTACAGACAACCCACCCTATTCGTACTTTGCCCTTGTTCAGGAATTGTTCGGCGTCCTTTTCGGTCAAGTCAACTATGGCCATGCGTTGTCCCCTGTTGCTTTCTGGTGTCAGTCTCGCTTTGATCCTTCCCACGCTAGGGAACTCCCTTTTGATGGCCTCTTCTACCTCGGCCAGATCCGTCACGCAGTCAATGTCCCGTATTTCGATCGTTGCCATCGGTTCGAGCGGGGCTATAGTTACGCTTTTGCCGAGGACTTTCTTTACTGCGTCACAGAATGCTTCTTTATTGCCGGCCTCTGCTCCGAATTCGACCAGTATGTGGTACTACTTTAATGGTAGTATTGGTGTCTTCGGGCCTTACGTTTCCCCTGATGTCCCGCAGCACCTCCGCGTAAGATCGTCCGTCTTGGGGCTTTACAAGCAGTGCCTGCTGTCGGGGCTTCTGCCTCTCCTGTTTTGCATCAGGTCCTTTTTCTAATTGGGCGTCCGTGCGAATTTTATTTTCTGGCTTATTTTGAAGGAGTTTTTTTTTGCGGCTTTCTTCGCTCCTTTTGTAAGCACTGTCTAGAACCCCTGATCTGGTGCTTCACGCCCGTCAAGTGCCAATTCCTTCCTTCTTTTATCCCGATCCCCTTCGATTGGGCTTGACGCCATTCTTTTATTGACTTTTAATGATGGAGCTATCTGCATGTCGCCTTTAGATTTTGCCCCAAGCGCCTCAGCGTTCTGTTCATCTTCGGCCCTTAACCAGCTCCACCGATAGTGCCCTATGTGATCTAGAAGCTTCTCTAGTTCAAGGAGCCCTTCCTTTGCTACTTTGCTAATTTTTGGGGAGTCGCATGCAGCTTGTATTCTTTTCAGAACATCTCCCGCTTTTCAAAGTAGTCTTTCCTCTTCGTATCACTGGGCCGCAATTGTACCGTGCAACCATCCTTGGGAGAGGTTTTCGCGTTCCGTTTCCGAGTGCAGTACTTCCGCCACATTTTCAACGTTGGCGGTACAATCACGCGGTGTCTGGTCACTCTTTGCTTTTAGTGCCGTGATCTCCTCGTTTGCTTCTGGATTTTTCGTTGCAATGTCGGGATTTGTGACCCTTGCATCGGTCGCTTTAGTAACGATCGCAGCGGTGACAGTCGAATTTTCGGTGCTCTTTATGTTCTCTTCCGCTGCTCGAACACCTAAAGCATCCTGCCGAGTCTCCCGCTTCTCCTTAATAGGACGCTCGGGCGTTCGCATAATTTTTTTGCTGCGCCCAAACGCCGCAGGAATCTCAGTCTGCACCAGACTGTCTGCTGTTCTCCGTTTTTCGTCTACCGTCACTGCCGTCGTGTTAGTCTTGGTTTTTTCCGTGGTTAGTACAACTCTCGATGTACTGTTGACAACGTGGCTGCAACCGCTGGTTGCGTCGTCGTTGCTATTATTTTTTATTTCCTTTTTTGGTTTTTTTTTTTTTGGTCTTTTGATTGCTCCAGTTTTGTTGGGTCCCCCTCGGAGCCGCTATCTCCGGTCGTGTGTGTAGTCGCCTTTTTGGTCCCATGGTTATCTTTGCAGAGCAGGGAGGCCATGCGAGGGTTGGCACATGCCCTTATGGGGACAAGTGCTCAGAGCCAGACCAGCACTAATCGATAGTCCGTCTCAACCGAACCTACACCACCAACCCAATGGTGCGAACTTCGAACGTACTCCGAGGTCTGCCAAGGTTTTATCGGGACAGAGACGGTATGATAGTTGAATTGGAGCCGTTCACACACGAGTTTCACCTCGGCGCTACTGTGCAAAGCAACTAGGTCCAAACCATCACATCCGTCAGCCCAAAGCGTCAATTCCAGTTCGTTGTCCAAAGCGTAGTCCAGATACAATCAGAGTCGTTACTTGTCATCCCAGGCGGGAACCTCACGGCACCCCCCATACCCTCGGGTCCGTGGGGGTGGCACTCCCCATAGAATGCTAGCCTCCAAGATGTGCTCTTGTTGACCGGCTTTCTCCCTGCGGGAACTTCCTCGGGTACGTGGGGGCGGAGCTCCCGAAAGAATGCTAACCTCCAAGAGTGGTCTTGTCGACCGGCATTCCCCCTGCGGAGCCATTGAGCACTCTCTGGAAGCCAGAATTGGAGCAATTTTGGGATCAGTTGACAAGTTGAACCATATGGTAGTCCTGATAACTAAAACGCTTATTTGGGCAACCGGAGATGTCATTTTTCTAGCAATCCTATCCCTTTCTTTTCTTTCAGCTAGATAAAATATTCCTGTAACCTGAAGACATCCCCACACGTAGAAATACGGGGCCTAGCCTGAAGTAATATGGTAAATGATTCCAGCATATGGTTTCAGGATGGCATAGGAGTGTTTTTTAGATAGTCCACCATTCAGAGTGTAAATAGTCTTCAGCTCTGTTCTACATCTCATCCATCTCGACTTTGTGCTGTCTACGAGTCCACGGTGGGCACTTCAATACTCCTGCAATAAAGTCTTGTTCTGTGATGACGTTGCGGTTCATGCACCAAAGAAAATCCCGTAGTGGTCTTTTTTTGGGAGGTGAATGTCATTTACGCACTGAGCGTGGGACTTCTCCAGGTCTCGTTTTGCTACGCCATGAGGTACCTTCAGGCTGGGGCTCCCTCTTCTAGCAGAAGGAGAGAGGTGAAGAGGAATTGCCAGATCAGCGATCCCCCAGCCACAAAGCCCCGGCTGCTTTGAGTCAATTGTTTCTTTTAGGACTGCCCGAGCATAATGTGCCACCTTGTTCCTTTGTCGACCGATTCTCTCTCTCTCTCCCTGCAGAGGTCCCTTCGTAGCCTTTTCCATTTTATGCACGCAAAATATGTGTGGCAGGCACTGTCTTCCTACCCAGGACAAAACCGACAATCGGAGGAACGTGACTTACCAATCTTGTACAGGTAAGACTGAAAACAACCACTGGGTCAGATAGAAGTCAGTCTCACCATGCCTTCGATTCAGCTACGGTCTCACATCCAGAATAAGATGCGCAGTCCACCTTCCCCTCGTGCAATTTACCCAAAACTGCTGCCAATCGGTGAGTGAGCGCTGTCTCTACTCGCGGGCAACCATCTCCCTCGCGCCCTCGTCTTGACGCAGATAAATAGTGCAAGATAGATTAACTACTTCCATCTAATTAATTGCTAACTGCAGGCTGATTTGTGACTGGTGACTATTTTTACGACTTTAAGAAAATTAAATCACGTTAAAGGTAACGGTGCACTGACATTACGGAAAATACCTACCACGCCTGTTAATAGTAATTGTAGTCAAGAACGGCCACACCAGCCGTTGTTGATAATTACTTTTACGTAGCACAAAACAGATAGGAACACAAATAAAAACAACGCGTTAACTTTGTTGGCGTACGAAAGAATACATTTACAGGTATTATCATTTACACATGAACATAAATACAAAATATTTGATGACTACAAATGCTTGCAATAATCAAAGTCAATGTCCATTAAAGAAAATTGCATTTTATACAATAATATATTTCAATTATTGAAGTCAATAAAACATTAATGAAAATGCACACTAGACAAAAAACTTTTTCATGCTGTAGTTAATGTTCATTCAGAGTTCAAACCTTTTTGCTTACAAGATCAGGTAGGCAAATTTGCGGCTGAAAGTGGGTCACTTATATTGAAAGGAGGAATGACCGCGTGAATGGACATTGACAACTGTTGCGAACTCTGTTCAGTTGTTGAACAATGCCCTTTGGCAACCGTTAATCGGTCGTTCCTCAAAGCTGTGTTAATATCAGAAAACTTGAACGCAAAACATTTTGCAACTATTCCCGCATCCCTTACTCTTTTACTAAACATATACTTGTAGTATTGGTTGTTTATCAGCATAAAGTGTGACGTAAACAAAAATGAGAAGCAACTACCTTAATTAGAAATTGGTGGTCCTCGCTATATTATCATTGAACAAAAATGCAAAATGCAAGAAAATTGCGGTAAGCGCCGACGCTATGGCGTGACACACCACTTTACAAGAGAAAATCTACGCATCATGCATGTGCACTGCTGAGAAAACTTTGCTCGTAGCACTCACATTTTAGTACCGTCACAAAATCACCCATATAAAACATTGCCGGAATGTTCATTGGCCAGCGGCGGTCGGCACAATCAAATTTTCACGAGATAAATTCGGAAACTGATGAGAAAACATTCGAGAAGAGCTCACGGCAAACTCCCCAGAAGGTGCATTTTTCCTTGATGACAGATCTCGGACAAAAATCTGTCACTCAGACACTTGGCACCTCTAATTAGGGTTGCCATAGTACCGAATGCCAGGTCCCTCTTCGAGACCAAGTCAGCCAGTTATTGCAATTCATATTTAGTTCCTTTTCAAAAACCATTCTCTGAGGTGATATTTCCAAGCCGCAATATTATATGTACTGAAAAACAGCGTCAAAAATATGAAAAATATATGGGCACAATTTTGCTGTGAGAAACCTATCTTGTCCTCAAATCTGAAAGCTCTGTAGCTGATCATCGTAACGTTTAAAGGTAACTCTGTAGCTCTTATTATTTATTCCATAATAACGGAGACGATATGATTTTACACAGAGCTTGGCTTCTTTTTCTTCAAAATGTGTCATTTCCCTCCGTGAAAAGAGAACTATTGACGTCGAAATTATACAACTGTTGAAGGAGATTTAAACCTTTATTTACCGGAGCCTTGGTGAATTTCTCTTAAACTCCATATTCGGTGAAGAGCATATAAAATTATCCTTTAATGTTTAACACCAGCAATGCCTTAGCAAATCTTTTGGTAACTTTTTTCTTGGGAGCTTGTTAACCACTTCTGCAACCATGTAAGCTTAAAATGCGCTTGCTTACTTTTGGCTTAGATAAGGCTGAGATATAAATACAATTAAAATATGCAGTACTGCTCATTTAAACCACAGGATACCAAGCGCTGGCTGTAACCAATTGTACTGAAACTTTACAGTCTGCAATCTTTTGATTGTACCGTTCCTATACTCCATTCCCGTCACTGCTTAATTAGTAGCCTGAGTTTTCTTAAACCCTTCTCTTCATTTCTACCGAGACATCTAAGCTTAATTTAAAGTTGATGCTCTGTATACTTGAGCTACTGCGAAGGTGATGATCAGAAATTGTATCTTGTCTGGCTATAGTTCGATTGCATGTTAATTTTCTTGGTATCAAGCTTCGGTTATATTTTATTTAGTATCTGATGTTAAAATTAAATTAAGAGTGTACTTACCGTTTTCCATAACAATTCTCAAAAATAAAAAGATATATTAATTTTAATGAAGTTGAGTGAGGCGCTTATTAAGTTTGTTGCTACAGAGTTACTCCTTTGAAACTATATCTGACATAAATTATTGCAGCGAGAAAGAATATGGATAGTCTATTTACGCCTAGAGTGTTGGACTTTCTACAGAGCAAGGCTTCTGGACTACTCACTAAATACTTCATCAATCGTATTGAGAGCTCAGCTAAAATCACTTTGGGCTAGTCTTTGTTTTGTTGCATCCTCAAGCACCATCAGGAGAAACTAAAGGCCAAACTGGCTGGTGAAATGTTGAGCGCTATTAAGAAGCTAGCCCGCAACACAATCAAAAGGGACTAGGAAAAAAAGAGGCGAAATAAATTACCTGATGGAAAAGTGCTTAAAGCACTTGATCAAAAGAAACATGTGGAACTATATGTTCGGGCAGTCCTCAAAGATAACAAGAGCTCACAGCACTCGGGAACGTCGGAACTGCGAAACTACTTTTCTAGCAATCCCTCTTCCCTCCCGCAAGTGGAGGTATACCTCAACTTGAAGACGCCTTACGTCATAACGAAACGAGGTTGAGCCCAAGGTCATGTGTCAAATGGTTCCAAACTAGGCTTTCAGGTTGATAGGGAAGGCCTTTCGTGGATAGTCTAGACGTCTTGCACATCTAGAAGCCCAATACTTAGGACCTAAATAGTCTTGACCTCCCAACCACAAACATTAACCAATTAAATAAGCAGCTGAAAAGCCTCATCTTATCATACCGCAGGGTGATATTCAGCATAAGTAGGGAAGAAAAAACAAGTTGGGTAGACAGACCTACGCTCATGTCAGAAGGGTTTTGTACTTAACTTAAAAAAATGCAGTAACCAGCAACAAATAAAATCAAGAAACACGTGAAAGACGATTTTATTGGAGAAAATGTGAAATTCGAGGATCATACTATTATTAACAAAGTTGAATGAATTTTGACTTCTTTGGTATTTGTTATTTTTATACCCATAAATATCTCCCTTGATAATTTATTTTTGGATTTGTTAGACCACAGGTGCCAGGGAGGAAACACATTTTCCATGTATTTCCCCCCTCTGCCCCCACTGAAGCAAAAACTGTCAGTTTAAGAACTGTTTTGAAAAGCTCTCATAAAGAACGTTAATTTGATACTTATATCGGCTACCTTTGGTGAAATTTTTTTCAGGGGCCACTCTCCTGTACTGTAATCATCGATTCATGGCCTATTTTTCCGAACCCTAGAATGGTTACAAAGCCCTTTTGTTAGAAGCTCTCTCCTGCCTCCTCGCCTTATTTTCCCTGTGAGTTTTAATTGTAGGTACTCATCTTCAGTCATTCATTAAATTGAATCAAGTGTTCAAAGTATGCACCTTAAACGTTGAAAATGGGGAAAAATAACTCAAAATTATTCAATCTTTCATTTAAAACAGCCTCTATTTAGTTTTACGATTACTGATACCACTAACTGATCCGATTCTCAAAGATATTCATCTATCATTCCTGAAATTTTAATGCAAATCCTAGCAAGGCTGTAGGTAGTCTCTAATTCGGTAAAAATCGCATATGGTTCCATAGCCATATGTTTCCATTGTAATACAGCGCATATTGTTCTATAGTTATACAGGATAATTCAAATCGCTATAACTTTGTTAAATACCATTCGATCTTTATGAAAATTTCAGAAAAGATCAATCTTATAAATAGTCATGTGTGTGCTGAACTTTGTTGAATTTAAGCGTGCCGTTAAGATTTTATTCGAGAAAACATAAAATCGAAAAATCATACTATTACTAACAAAGCTGAGTGAATTTCGACTTCTCATGTATTTTTTGTTGTTCTACTTATAAAGGCCTATATTCATGATTTTTTTCAGATTTTTCGGATGAAAAGTGTCTAATCGCGAGGGGGGGTACGCGGAAAGTTCGTAAATTTCCCCCTCCCCTGCCCCCTCGGTACTCATAAGGCAATTTTAAGACTTGTTTTGTAAAGATCTCATTGAGACCTTTCCAATGACACCCTACTCGACTACCAATGGTGAAATTTTTTTTTTGAGGGGTCACCTCCCTGTATGGGAGACCCCCCTTAAACCCCTTTGAAAAATTTTTAACACCCATGAACTTTCAAGAAGTCACCACTTCTGACCTTTCTACAAAGTTTCATGGCTGTAGCCTCTATGGTTTCGGAGAAAAAGTCCTGTGACATACAGATGGACGGACGGACGGAGAGACGGACAAAGATCGTGCTTGCAATAGGGTTTTGTATTTTGGTACAAAACCCTAACAAGAAATTGCTTGCGAAGCCTATGGATGGTACACCCTATGCAGATGCCTTAAATCAAAAAGAAGGATCTGTAAAAATAGCCAATAAGGCGTAGATTCCAATCGCAAGACCAAGTTGACTTGGTGGAGTTAAGGGATGAGGCTTCAAACAAAGAAGCATTCTACAATGCGAGGAAAGAGCTTTTCGAGCCCAAGACGACTCTTGAGATCCAGGCCATCGCCTTTGTCAGGGACTCGAGTGAGGTAAAGGAATCCATCAAACGGAAGTTTTCAAGGAAAACCGAACGGGGCAATGCTTGGCCATAATTGACTTGTCCGATAAAGATGACAAATAACTCATAAGCTAGGGCTCCTGGTAAAATAGAGCTTCTTTTCTTCAGAAATGCTACTCAAAAAGCTTATGGTGCCTGTGTATATTTACAGCCGCTGAATTGTGACTCTTTTACTATCCAACTCCTACGCTCGAAGCCCGAAATCGTACCACTGATGCCAGTAACAGTACCTCATTTAGAGCTTTGTACATCTCTCCTTACTGCCAAACTTTGCAAAGCCGTGACCACCTCTATAAGGTTAATGTAAATTGTCTCATACACTAGAATAATTTGAGTACAGTTTTATGATGGTTAAATATTATCGTTCGTAAGCTTCGTTGCACTTTGCGTTGCAGAGATAAATGATCTGAGCAAACCTTCATATTGGCGTTGCGTTACAACCTCCGATAGTCTCGCCGATCTTACCTCAAGTGGTGTGGATACTGATAAAAAAGGGTCTTCTCGAATTTGGTGTTGCAGGCCATCCTTTTTTGCCAACGCTACCCAAAGACCACAACAATTTTTATTTAGCTGAGATTAAGCTTTTACTACCAATTATCAAATTCCATAATTACTCTAATTGATCTAAACTTGAACGTATCTATGCTTACACACTACGATTTCTACATAATCCATCCTGAAAAGTAGCTTAAATTTAACTTAATAGCAGAAGGAATAAAGAAATCATATTACTTGTTATGTCAGTTTTTTCAAATGGACTCATTGCCAGCTGACTATAAACGGCTTCTGAAAAGAAACAGCATGAGTTCTATTTCAAATATCTTACCTGTTTCTCCTTTCTGAGACATCATTTCGGGCCTTCTCCCCAGGTAGATGGATTTGGCCCAACTTGATGTCTTACAACGGAGAAATCCAGGACTAATCCGGGTAGGTGGCAAGCTACAAGCTTCCAATCTTCCTATCCTTCAAGACTCCAAACATGCACTTACTAAGTTTATCCTCGAACGTGAACATCTCCGTAGGCTTCGTACTGGCCTTTAATTATTGCTCTTATGTCCGTGCGATACCTATTCGGCATATCAATGGCCATCATCTTCCTAGAAACACCGTTCATAAGCGCTTGAAGTTTAGACAAATAAAAGGAAAAATCTTAGCTCCATTATGGGAAATTTTCCATCAGATAGAGTGACACCAATCTTTCTATTTTCATTTACAAGTCTTAATGACACTGGTATTTTTTATATTTTAAACAAAATGGGTCGAGGATCCAGGGTGAACAAGGCGCATATATAGTATGTCTCTTTATATACTCGTATATGTGCTTCAAATGTATTCACCTAGAAGGCGTCGGTGATCTCACCAACGAAGCCTACCTTCTTTGGTTTCGTTGTTATACTTCGCGTTGTGACAAACCATTAGACATATATTATGACAATGGCAGAAATTTTGTTTTTTAACTGTCATCAGAATGACATACTATAGATAATTACGCTCAAAGGGGTACAAATCCAGTTCCTTCTCACTTCCGCTGTCTATGGAAGGAATGTGTTTGCGCTCCTACTAAATTTTGACGTACGCACCTCGATCATGACTATGACGCTGCCAAAAAATTTGCAGATGACGTATCATAAAAACAAAAAGTAAATTAAGCAAGTTATCTAGTGCTTCCTTTAAAATTCACACCTTATCTATCATCTAAAACCTTCTCCATAACTTTCTTAAAGTTGAAAAATATCGTAACACTTTATACTTAGATTAAGATCTAACAGTGTATTTATTTTTCTTGTTTTGACTATGGCTTATTCTCATTTCTCACATGGTGAAACAATATGCTCTTCATATCAAGTTTTTGTATTTGAACTGTTTTATATGAACATACAAAATATGTACTTTAATAATTATTATTGACATGTAATACCTTTTTGCAGGAAAAATGCAGTTCTAGGTGACCTGTTAAATATATTTTATGGAAGTTATAAAACATTCCTTGTATATCTATTTGTTAAGATTTTTATGCATGTTTCTTTAAGGACTTCAGACGATAATAAAAGGTTTTTCATTAAGGACATAACAATTTTATCTTTTAATAAAACACAGAAACACTTAAGATATTGAGTTCAAATTTACTGTGGGTATAGTGCACATTTTATGAACCACGACCCCGTTTACAGCGATCGATTCTTTGGATTCAATTTTCCACCACTCCGGCACACCTTTTGACCGGAACGCTGGCAATTTCGCATTGGATGTTATCTTCGAGCTCGTCTAAGGTTTCTGGCTTGTTGGCAGAGACCAGTGGCTTGATATAGACCCATGAAAAGAAATCCAATGGTTTGCTGCTGACAAATAATGCATATTTTGCTTATTAACAAAACCATTGAGTCAGAAATGAGCTTCATCGCTGAAGATGATTTTTCGATGAAAATCTTCATTTTCTTCAAGCTTTGTCAGAACCCAATTGGGGAAGTTTCGACGCTTCGAATGATCAAGTAGCTTTAGTTCTTGAGCGAATTTGTGACTATGTGGGCCAAGATCTTTTCGGAAAATTCGCCACAGCATCGTTTGAGCCATGCCCAATTCTTGAGAACGACATGGAATCGACTGATTTGGATCATTTTGAATCGATGCACTTACGGCTGTGATATTTCCTTCGCTTCGAGCGGTACGACGCCTTTTTGGCACCGGAACGTCCAATAATGAAAATTTTGACTTGAACTTATCCACTATAGCACGTACAGCCTGTCGGGTGGGACGATTATTACGGCCGAAAATTTGAATAAGCGCTCTTAAAGTTGCGACCACCGACTCAAAATTTCGGTACTAATTTTCTAAACGTTGCTGGTTTGTGAACTTACCATGATGAAAATGTTGACTTTAACTAACGTTTTGACATTGACGGTTTATTAAAAAAGTTTAAGGCTGCGTTCATATAAAGATACGAAATTGTTATGTCCCTAATGGAAAACCCTGTAGATACATCTTCAAAAATGCTAACCACTAACCATTTCTAATATAAATCAGCAATGACCTCAGCAATTCAAACTATCGTAAATATCTTCTCATCCTTGGGATACTCTCTTCGCTATCATGAATATCTCCAACATCCTTTTATTATTCCAACGAGAACAATTTATTACACAATACACGTTTGATGTTTACATTCAAATTGAATGCATTTGTAACGACACACGTAGCGTATATATTGGCACAAGTACGAGTATTTGTTGTTTAACAAGAGGTTAAGCCATCCCGGTGTCCTTAATCATCACAATATGGAAAATAGGTTGAATCCATGAAGCTTGCATATTCTCTCAAGTCAAAATGTAATTTATAGTTGAATTGCAACACGAAGATCATTCCAATTAATTTTGTGTATTGAAGTGCGAGTGTACGTGTGTGTAAGTATGCATATGGTTGTTGTTTCTAAATAGGACGAAGTACATGAAAAATAATCCAAACATCAATTAAATGAGTTCCATGTTTGTCGTTTCGGTGTGAAGGTCAGAAACATAATTGGTTGACTTAGAAATTTTAGTATTTACGTGTAGAGATATAAAACAGGTTGAATTGATTTGGCTAAGCAATCTAAAAGAATATGAATTTTACATCATACACTAGACGTGTTAACTGCCTTTTTTTAAAGACATTTGTCTCAACTTGTCATTAAAGCTCTGCACCACAAAAAAAAAGTCACCGATACAAATACTCTCTCTTGAAACCACCTAATTTCACTTCGTTAATATTTTTTATAGAGTGCGACAAACATGGTGCACTACTCATACATATAATTAAGCAAGATACATTAGAAAATAGTTTACCAAATCTGTAAAAAAAACTGTGTACACTATAATATACTAGCATTGCTCATGATAACCGCCACGACAATCGAACATTTGAATGTTCCTTATGTAGCTGTTTTATTCTAGGGCTAGATAAAATTTATCGTGGTTCAGTAGCACCAAGTTTGCATTGTGACCCATTACATGGGGGGTTTGATTCCAGTTTAACTCTTAGAGCAGCTATAAATAAATTCAAATAAACATTGGAACGTAAAATTGTAGTTTCCTAATAAGTCTGTAATCAGAGAGAAGAGGGGAACAGTAAATGCAGCAAATCATTTATAAAAGGAATTTATGGTTGCTGATTTTTAAATGATGATGATGATAATCTTTGTCATCTTCTTTGTGTGTTGGAAAAAAGCTATTGTATTACCGGTTTACGAATCGGGTGATAAGTATAATATATCTAATTATCATCCTATCTCCCTACTTCCGTGTTTTAGTAAGCTTTTTGAAAGAATTGTGTATGATCAGATTTATCCCTTCTTATTTCAGTCCTTTGCTAGTGAACAGCATGGCTTTATCAAAGGTCGTTCCACTCTCACGAACTTGCTTTCATTTTCAAATACTATTGCGTCCGCTTTCGACAGAGCGAAGCAAGTAGATGTCATTTATACAGATTTTTCTAAGGGTTTCGATCAGTGGATCATCTTATACTTATTAATAACTTAGGTGATCTTGGTGTGGGCTCATCTATTTGTCGATGGTTCCACTCGTGTATTGTCAACCGTAATTGCATAGTCACTGTGAATTCCCAGAGTTCTTCTCCTTTCTCGCTGGATTCTGGAGCGCCTTAAGGGTCCATTCTTGGCCCATTACTATTCCTCGTTTTTATCAATGAACTTCCATCGTTATTCAAATCCTATTCGCTTATGTATACTGACGATTTGAAAATTTCTAGAGTAATTGAATCCTTGGAAGACTGTGTCCATTTACAACTAGATTCGCAATCTCCATTAGATTGGTGTACGAATAATCGCCTGAAACTAAATACAAGTAAATGTCATAGTATGAATTACTCACTGAGAAAGTTTACCATTCCTTTCGATTATTCCTTATCTGGCACTTTCCTGGAATCAGTCGTTCTCCATAAAGATCTTGGAGTACTCTTTGACACTAAGCTGCATTATGGGCAACATATATCCCAGGTGGTTTGCAAAGCCTCTTGTATGTTAAGCTTTGTATTAAGATCCACCAAAGGCTTCAAAAATATTTCTTCCTGTATTTGTTTATTTTTCTCACTGGTAAGAAGTTTATTGAAATATTGCTCGCAAATTTAGAGTCCTCATCAACATAGTCTATGTAGTACTATGGAGACTGTTCAACGTAGGTTTACCCGCTCTCTGCTCTTTAAATTTCGCATCCCCTATTCCCCTTATAATGATTGTCTATCCCTCTTGCACATGGCTTCTTTAGTCTCACGTCGAATTTATCTTGATGAATGCTTGCTCTTTAAAATGAACCACAAACTCTTGCCAATGAATCTCTGTAATGAGATATCTGCCTATACTGCACAGCGCTCAAGTAGATCGACAACAATTTTTAACGTTCCCTTTGCCAGAACCAATGTGTTTTATTTTTCGCCATTGGGACGTTTGCCATGTAATCACAACCCTCTTGATCTTGGTCCGATACCTCATTCTTTTGCACAGTATAAAAATAAACTTAGACGATTCGTTCTTCTTTATAGTTTTGTAGATTAACTTGAACGTACTTTATAGTTTTATAACTTTCTTGCTTTGTAACCTAATTTTTCTAGTTTTGTTTGGATATGTATTGATTGATTATTTCTTTTATTACTTCTACTTTTTCTTTATTATAATTGGATTTTGCTTATCTGTATATAGAATCCTGTAAATAAATAAATAAATACAAAAAAAATGATCTAGATATTATCTTCGCGTCATTTAATAGAGAATAAAACTTTATTTAGTGTATTGGACCATTTGATAAAGCATCATTAATACATTTACCCTCATTGATGTTTCAGTTAGTCATAGGTTTTCTCATACATTGTGCCATTAATGTTCCAATAAAAAGAGGTCCTTCTAAATCCTTCAAATGCATTTATTAGTACTTAATCAACATAATCATATCTTCGGCTTACAAAGTTTCCAAAATTCTTAATTCTGATGGAAGTCTCTTCTTCTTTTTGGTCTTTTTCTATATCTTCGTCGTAGCAGTACAGCATTCGACTAAATTTCTGCCCAGCGATTGACTTTTTGAAGTTTGGAGACAAAAAGAACCTTCTTTGTGAGGACTTAAGAGGGTGAAGGCGAATCTTCCGCACCTGATAAAGGAATCGACGTAATAACCATGCCGCCGGAATGGAGGTTGGGAAAACTTTTAATTGTTTCGAAACCTGTAGATAGGCCTCGAAATGGATTGCACTCACGGCAACGACCTCACAAACGAAAAAAGGGCTATGGCATTGGATCCTGGAATGTCAGATCACTCAATTACCCTGGTTCTGTTAAGGACCTATTACAACAGTTGTCAATATCAATTAAAAATACTGACAGTCCAGGAAACGAATTGGACTGGAAACGACACTCAAGACATGAGATCGCACACAATATTTAAAAGTGGGAAGCCTACTGGAAAACGAGAATTCGGAGTGGCCTTCATTGTGGATAGGAAGTTCGAATCGCACGTTATTGATTTTAAGGCAATCAATGAACGATTGTGTGCAATCCGTATAAAAGCGAATTTCTTCAAAATCTGGTTGATTAATGTTCACGCCTCGACCGAAGAAAAAGAGGAAGAAATGAAGGAATCGTTTTACAATCACCTGGAAAGACTGGTTGACTCATTGCCTACAAACGACACAAAAATTATTCTAAGCTATCTCATCGGGGCTCGACTGGAGGATATAGCATCCACGATGAAACAAATGATAACAGCCAGCGCCTGAATGACTTTGCATGTAACAGAAATCTAGTCATACGTTCAACTTGCTTCCCACATTCATAAAATGACCTGGGTATCACCGGATGGCAACACACGAAACCAGATCGATCATGCTCTGATCCAACAACGTTGGGCCTCGAGCATACTTGACGTCCATACATACCGAGGAGCCAATTGTAACTCAGATCATTACTTGATAAAACTGATCTATCGATGTCGTATGTCAAAGGCAGATTCCGCGAAGACCAGCCCGATACAAAAATTTGACATCGAGGGCTCCAAACGGCGTCTGTGGCCGAAAATTTCACGGAGACTCTCGACAACCAGCTGGCTTCCATCTTATCAGACGCATCGTTAAAGGCAAGCAACGAGCTCTGAATGGAAGTTAAAGTGCCTATCAGAACCGTGGCATAACAGACGATCGGACATCAAGCCCGGCGCAAGAAGAATGATTGGTTCGATGATGAGTGCCAGAATGCGTTAGATAAAAAGAATCAGGCGTACAAAGAATACGTAGTAGGAAAACCAGGACGCTTCCATTGGCCCCACCAACTCTGGATGAAGTTTGTTCCATCATTAAAGCTCAAAAGAATAATAAAGCGCCGGGCATCGATAAGATTTCAGTGGGACTGATCAAATATGGTGGCAGTAGTGTTCATCAAGCTATTCACAAAGTCATCCAGTATATTTGGTAACAAGAAAATATGCCAAAACAGTGGAGAAAATTAATTATATTCCCTATCAAGAAAAATGTGACGAGCTACAGTGCGAAAATTATAGAGACATATCACTACTTTGTACGGCGTACAAAATATTTTCAAAAATCTTAGAAAATAAAATTGGATCATACGCCAACTGTATTATTGGGGAGTATCAAGGTGGTTTTAGGGCAGGTAGATCAACAACAGACCAATTGTTCACAGTCAAGCAGGTACTTGAAAAATGCTGAGAGTTCAACATAGACGTACACCAAATTTTCGTTGACTTCAAACAAGCATATGACAGTATTGATCGTGACGTACTGTACCAAACAATGCTTGGTTTTGGCATCCCAGCCAAGTTAGTCCGTCTTACCAAAATGACAATGACGTCGACAACCTCCCAAGTCCGCATCAATAACCAACTCACCGATGCCTTTGACACAAATATCGGATTAAACCAGGGAGATGGGCTGAGCCCATTGCTATTCAATTTGGCTCTGGAGTACGTCATACGGAAGCTCTGGAGTACGTCGATAGGCGTAGTACATTACTATACAAGTCGAGCCAGGTAGCGGCCTATGCGGACGACATCAACATTCTGTCACAGTCACTAACAAAGCTCATGACCCATTCGAGGAAAAATAACTCAAATACACATAATATTACACTTGGCGAATACAGTATCGAAAATGTTAGCAAATTCGTGTATTTATTCGCCAAAATAACGAAAACGGGCAATGAAAGATATGAAATACGCCAAAGAATACAGCTCACAAATAAAATATTTGATTCAGTTTTGACGATCTTGAAGACCAACTGCATACACAGGAAAACAAAGCTCCAAGTATGCAAATCTGTGATAAGACCTGTGTTATGCTATGGGTGTGAAAAACATGGACACTAACCCAAGGATCCACGAATATACTGAACGCCTTTGTGCGACGGGTTCTGCGACATATAATCGGAGCGAAACGAGACGGACACCAATGGTGAATTCGATACAACCATGAGCTATATGAAATTTCCAACGAACCGGAGGTCTCAAGGATTATAAGACGGTGGAAGCTGAAATGGGCTGGACACATGAATCGTATGGACGAACAACGGATACCCAAGAAGGTATTCGTTGGGAGAACTGAAGGCCGGCTGCCAGTGGGGAAACCGAGGTAACGCTGGTCTGGCTTGGTCAACGAAGACAGTTCATCGCTGCTCGGATTTCAAAATTGGATGACGCGGTCAATGGACCGAGACAGGTGGAGGCGCTGTTTGCAGGAAGCGAAGGCCCGAAAGGGGCTGTAGTGCTAAGAAGAAGAAGATATATACAGGGCTATCCATTTCGTGGTTGGGAAAGTATAATCCTGCCATTTGACATCTGTCAGAATTAAATGTCATCCAAAGCGTGTTTTTTTAGCTTAATTTTTAGCTGCCATGCAGAAATATAGATCACTTAACAGTCGAAAAATGCGTTAAAATTATTAAATTTTATTATAAAAATGGTGATCATGCTGCATCAACATTTAGGGCTTTACGAGCTTATTACGGTCGACATAATCGACCTACACTGCAAACAATCTCGAACACAGTAAGAAAATTTGAAGAGACTGGATCGGTTATTGATATTGCAAGGCCTGTGCATCATCGCAACATTCGTTCAGCTAAAAATATCGCTGTCGTTGCTCAAAGTGTGGAGGAAGACCCGAATTTGTCGATTCCTCAACGTGCTCAACATTTGGGCTTGTCTTACGGCTCATTGTGGCGGATTTTGCATTTGGATTTGCATCTCCATCCGTATAAAATCCATTCCACTCAAGAACTTAAGCCTCAAGACCATACACAACGCAGATGCATGCAAATTGGGTGATTGAACAACAAGCCATTGATAACGATTTTTCAAACAAAATTTTCTTGATTGATGAGGCTCATTTTTCGCTCAGTGTTTACGTAAATAAACAGAATCGCCACAAATGGGGCTCTCAAAATCCTCAAGTGATCGCAGAAAGGCTTTTCCATCCGGAAAAAGTGACCGTTTGGTATGCACTATGGTCTGGTGGTGTTATTGGCCCGTATTTTTTTAAAACGATCAAGGAAGAGCCATTACAGTCAATTCCGACCGCTATGGACGGATGTTAACCGATTATTTTTGGAGAGAAATTGAAGATTATGATCTGGAGAACATATGGTTCCAATAAGATGGAGCCACAAGCCACACAACACAGGCTAATCGAGCACTTTTGCAAGAGAAATTTCCAGGACGCGTTATCTCGAGATTAAGTATGTCAAGATCCTGCGACCTAACACCTTTGAATTTCTTTTCATGGAGCTATGCAAAAGATCGTGTTTACGCGAACAATCCTCAAAAACTTGAGCAATTGAAAACCAATATTCGTGAAGTTATGGCCGAGATATTGCCGGAAATGTGCCGAAAAGTCATTGAAAATTGCCTCAAAAGGATTGAGGCCAGTAAGAGGTCCCGTGGAAGACATTTGAATGATGTTGTGTTTCACATATAATGGCATGGTTCAATCTTAATATTGAATAAAAAAATTCGTTTCTATTTGAATATTTTATGTGTTTTCTTAAGTTTTACTTTCCCAAGCGTAAAATGGATAACCCTTTATATATAAAGGGTGATTCATAACAAGTGTACACATTTTTGTCGAAAAAAAACATCGTTTTTGTAAAGATTGAGCTGTAATGTTTATTTATCATGAAAATTTGGTCCCTTACAATTAAACATGAAACATTACTTCGGGCATATGTGCACCTCGTGCTGCTCAAACGATGATTGTAATTTACGATGGCATTTTCGTACATTTCCGGCGTTATTGGGTGTATGTTGGCTCGAATATTGTTTTTTAATGCGTCAGTAGTCTGGGGAGCATCAGCGTAAACACAATCCTTCAGAAATCCCCAAAGGAAGAAGTCACAAGGAGTCCAATCACACGATCTCGCCGGCCAATTTATGGGTGGACCAAAAAATTCACGTAGAGCGCGAAATGTTTGCACTGGCGATTCATTATTTTTGTAAAAAGTTTTAACAATAATAAAACGTTCGGCTGATGTGTATGACATCATGGTTAGAATTGTAAAAGACCAAACTGTCATAATCTGTCAATATATGGACCTGAAATTGGTGATAAATAAGAGTTAAGGCCCATTCACATGTGTACACTCGTTATGAATTACCCTTTATATATATATATATATATATATATATATATATATATATATATATATATATATATATATATATAACATATGATCACGCCAAAAGTTGGCAAATTTGCACCAAGTTTTCACGAAAGGTGTTCCGGAGTACAAAAGTAAATATGTTTTAGAAAACAAAACAAAATAAACATACAGATGCAGGGAAAATGGTTTGGTGGTACGGTTTTGACCGCCGTCTTTTGTAAAATTTATTCCTACGTGATGGGCTTAATGAGAATAGGTATGACTTCGTTAATGAATGGAATGTCAAGATTATCTTTGCAAGATGTAGAGTACTATCCAAAGCTCCTTGCTTCTATAAAGTCGTAGAATTTTGTTTTATTTTTATTGTTTTCCAAGTCTGGAACCAAAATACTTTAAGCAGCTTCGGCATTGTCAATAAATAGTCAAACAGGCGACAAAGCTTCTTGCAAACGACTTATTCAGCATTATTTCAAGTCCAAAACACGGAAAGTCTTTCCCTGCAACTTCAGCAATGCAAAACTATTCGAATTTTTAAAGTTTATTCGAGGGTGCCTGAAGAATCCCACCATCTCCTTGGTCGACCAAAAAGTCTCTCTCTCTCTTATTAAATATTCATTAAACTACCAAATCCACTTTTCATATATTATTTTCAATCATTATCATTGAAATGAATTTATCATATCACTACATGTTCACTCCGAATATTTCGGTATAATTTCTCTTCATTCATCATCTGATGCCTATTTAAATGCAGTTATATTTTATCATCTCTTCTACAGTGAAAATCAATCAATATCCGGTGGTCAATGTCACCCACATATGTAGTGTCGATTATGATGAGCATATGATGGCATACTGTGATCCTGAATGATTATCGAATTTTCGTAGACAATAAGCTATTTCGGAAATGAAAATTTAATAGCTATACCTTGAATGATAGTCAAAATTATGGTGCTTATATTTTCATGATAATTTTCGAATAATGAGCATGTGTTAATGATATGGAAATTTAATTTAGAGTTTTAGGTTTAATCAAGTGGAAAACACTGATTAAATTCTCTATTGGTGTAAAATATGTAGCTGTTTTGCATAATGTAGTCGTTGGTTAGGTTAAGGACGGGTAAATATAGTCAGAGGTTATAATTATAGTATGGTATATGAAACATTACTTCGGGCATATGTGCACCTCGTACTGCTTTACAGACTATCAAACGATGATTATAATTTTCGATGACATTTTCCCACATTTCCGGAGTTATTAGGCGTATGTTGGCTCGAATATTGTTTTTTAATGCTTCAGTAGTCTGGGGAGCATAAGCGTAAACACGATCCTTCAGAAATTCCCAAAGGAAGAACTCATAAGGAGTCAAACCGCACGTTCTCGCCGGCCAATTTATGGGTCCATTTCGTGAAATTATTCGATTTCACGTAGAGCACGAAATGGACCTAAAATTGGTGATAAATATGGACCTAAAATTGGTGATAAATAAGAGTTAAGGCCCATTCACATGTGTACACTTGTTATGAATCACCCTCTAGAATGCACAGAATAAATTTACACTAACAGAATAGTTCAAATAAACTCGCTCAAATAGCTTGGTAACTTTGAGGTATGTCAGCGTACGTGGTCCCAAACAAAACCTTGTTTTTAAAGGAATCGAATAAATTCAAAGTATATGAGTTGATAATACCGGAAGCTGCGTAATTAATTTGAGTGGAATGCAGAGCTTATCTTCTGGTTGTATCTGTTCTGTAGTCGTAAGTTATGGCGATGGATTAATTAGGTATGCTCAATAACTAGAATAAACTATACATGATATGGCAAAAATTATTATGCAGTTTGTTACAATTTAGCCCCTCACATGCACCCTCTACTGGTACCTGCTCCTTTCATACTGCATAACGTTAACTTTATATAAAATTAGCCGACTCAAAAGTGAAGAACCCACCGAGAGCCAAGGTAATTAATTCATTCGCTAAAAATTAATAGTCAATTTGTTGTAAAAGCTGATGATTAGTCATTAAGGGTTAACTTTACAAACAATCACGACAGCAAAACAACCACATACACAACCAAATTAGACCCACAGAAACAATCAACTACGAATATCAACACTTCATTTTTTGATTATCTTTTAAATAAAATATAAATAACAGTCGAAGAAGTGCACTAAACATGGAGAGTGAGGTTTTACTCCAGGGGTGATGAACCATATGATAATCATTGTAAATCTTTTAAATCTGCTGGATGATATGATTATGGAGAAGTGGGACATATTGCCCGGTAATACCTGGCTAAACACGTAAAGATAAACCTGACCAATGAATCGGCCGATAAATTGGTTCAAAATATCGTTCAGATAAATCGGGCATGTGGCACTAACAAAAAGTTTTAGCTCCCAGATTTGTCGAAACCAATTTATCGGTCAGTCAAATTGGTACGTGTGTTCTCAATAAACGAATTATCTTTGAAATTAGAAAGATAAATGTGCAATCGCTGATCTTTTAGTTTTTCATAAAATTTGAACGATAGTACCAACATTATATGTAGTTTGGAGTTGAACATCGTAAGTAACATATTAACTTCTCTTACTCGTGGTCTGAGTTTTTTAAGGCAGTCATACTGCTCATTGATTGCAGCTTGTTTAACATCTTTTGTCATGAACGAAGACACACACCATCGCAATCTTCAGATTTGCTTTCTATTGGAATGATGGGTTTGCAGCACGACTGTCATCCGCCACACTTGGTACTGTATATGCACGAGTGCATGCACGGTTGGAGCGTCGAAGTTAGGATGAATTTGACTTTGTACGGTGTGTGTTCATGCGCGATTGGAGCTAACGTATGTGTGTACATGCGCGGTCGGAATGAGCGTCGAAGTTTAGGATGAAATTGCGAAGGAGTTGGTTGGAAGGCCGAAAAAGGTTGGAGAAGTTCATGATGAGTCTTGGCTCAGCAACTGGTGACAAAATACCATACATCTATCTTTGATTGAAGGATCTGTGTGTATTTTATTAGGAAGATTAATATAGAAGTTAAATCACAATTTCTGTGTGACGTTATTGATTATAATTCTTACATTGGTGACCCCATTAAGCCAATAAGTTGTGTAAGGAATTCCACAACACAGATAGCAGCTCAAATAGCCAAGTGACCGCCGACACGAGTTTGCAACGAAAGATAGCAGAAGTTCAAGCGGTTATGTTCAAATTGCCCCAAATCTGTGAAAACAAACCCGAATTGTGGCTTGCTCGAATGAAGGCACAGTTTCGTGCAAATAAAATCACAAGCGATGTGGCGCGTTTCGACAGATTAGTCTACGAGTTGGACGTGCCGATCATTACCCTGGTACTTCATAAATCTTTGTGGCTTCAACGACTCCCCGCACATGTAGTTTCTATTTTGGTCATGCCTAAAGACAATGATTTGAACAAGCTCGCAACTGTAGCAGACCGAATCGTTAGCTACGGTGCAGTCGACACAATAGTTGAGGGCCACTCTCAAAATAACGCACAGCCTATCCTAATTTCCAATGTCGATGACATCGGCGTTCAAATGTCGGAAATGCGAAAAGAGATCAACAAGAACCAGTCTAAATTCAGGGGTGGTAGTCTAACGTGCAACCAATGTCGGCACCCATCACTTCATACAAAAGCCCCAAATGTAGCACAGGAACAAAAGGCCAACTATTGCTTTTACCACACGCATTTTGGACCGGCTGCCAGCACACCGATCGACACATTCGGAAAAAAAGAAGGCACTAAACATGTCATTTGGACTTCATATTGCGAAAGTTTCGCACCCGATCAAAGGAGCAGATTTCCTCCAACATTACGGTTTGCTGGTGGATATCAGAAACCGACAACTGTCTGACCTAAAATTGCAGTTGAAGGTCGGAATAATACGCTCACTCATGAATTTATCTCCAGCATTAGGAGGAACTCTGCGTATCATGAGCTCCTCAAAGAGTTTCCAAGTGTAACTAAACCCTCCATCACTACGAACACGATAGATCATTCGGTCCGCCACCACATCACTATCACCGGTCCACCCATAGCCGAGTGACCTTGGCAACTGAACGAGTGACCTTGGCAACTGAACGAGAAGAAACATAAAGCCGCGAAAGCGGAACTCAAATTTCTACTAGATAAAGGATCGTGGCACCCGCCAAACAGCCCTTTTTTTTGTTTTTTTTTTTGATGGTAGGGAGGTGAAGGCATTTATGCCCGCCGAGTCTGGCAGTGTGGGACTCCCATGGAGGATACCCTTGGACTACCCACTAAACACCTCCCCTGTCAATCTGAGAACCTAGCCTGGAATCGTTTGACACATTACTTCGGGCCAGGTCTCGTTTTGTTACGCCGTGGGGCGCCTTCAAGCTGGGGAGTCCCTTTCCTAGCGGGAGGGGAGAGGGGAAGAGGAATTGCCAGAAGAGCGATCCCCCAGACCCAGTGCCTCCGGCTGTTGTGAGTCCCTTTTATATTTTAGGACTGCCCGAGCATAATGTGCCACCTGGTTCCATTTGTCAACCGATTCGAGCATCACCGCAACTATATTATCCGGGGTGAGCTCTCCCGTCTCCCTGTAGAGTTCCTTTCGCAGCCTGGCCCATTTGGTACACGCAAAAAATGTGTGACAGGCATTGTCCTCCTCTCCTGGGCAAAACCGACAATCGGGAGACCGTGACTTGCCGATCTTGTGCAGGTAAGACTGAAAACACCCGTGCCCGCTCAAAAGCTGGGTCAGATAGAAGTCAGTCTCACCATGCCCTCGATTTAGCCACGGTCTCACATCCGGGATGAGGCGCGCAGTCCACCTTCCCTTCGTGCAATTCCTCCAAGACTGCTGCCAATCGTTGAGCGAGCGCTGTCTCTCCTCGCGGACAACCATCTCCCTCGCATCCTCGTTTCGGCGCAGGTAAATAGCGCGGCGCTCTCTAGCAAGGAGGGCGACAGGTATCACGCCTACAATCACTCTCACCGCCGAGTCGGAGACTGTTGGATACGAAGATGCAATTCTCAGTGCTCCTCTTCTCTGTACCTGTGCCAATCGTTTTCAGTATACCTCCTTGCTGAGAGCGTCGCCCCATACCTCTGCTCCGTACATTAGCACTGACCCTACAGCACTCATCAAGAGGCGTCTTCTTGATGGGCTGGGTCCCCCTACGTTGGCCATAAGTCGACTCAGGGCCGATATTCCCGAAGCAGCCTTCTCAGCCGTTGCCCTGATTTGCTCAGAGAAACTCATCTTCGAGTCGATCAGTAGCCCCAGGTACTTCACCGCTGGCTTCGATTCGATCTGTATATCTCCAATACTGATCATCCTTACTCTAGGGATTCTCGTTTTTGTCAAGATGTCCACTTCGGTTTTCTCCAGTGCTAAACTGAGCCCGCGAGCAGTCATCCAGTCCCTCACTCGGCGCATTAGCATACCTAGCCTAAGTTGCGCTTGTTCAACGGTGCGTCCGGCGACCAGAGCCGCAACATCATCCGCATAGCCAACCAAGCGCGACTCATCTGGCATCTCAAGTCTCAGTAGCCCGTCGTAAGACACGTTCCACAGGTCCGGACCAAGGATAGATCCCTGGGCAACACCCGATGTAATTTCCATCCTTCATTGGCCCTGTGTCGTGTCGTAGAGCCAAACAGCCCTTGGGCAAGCCCCCTGTACCTCGTCCGCAAGAAGGATAGCTCTTGGTGCCTATGCGGGGACTACTGACGATTAAACGCCCCAGACAGCTACCCAGTGCGCCATATCCAGGATATAACATTTGATTTTGACGGCAAATGCATTTTTACTAAAATCAATCTGCTCAAGGCTTTCCACCAGATCCCAATAAGAAAAGAGGATATCCCTAAAACTACTGTAACAACTCTGTTTGGCCTTTATGAATGTACGGCGATAACATTCGGCCTGCGCAATGCAGCACAATCGTTCAAGCGTTTCATGGGTGCTCCAGGGTCTTGAGTTTTATATCTGCTACGTAGACGATATCCTGGTAAATTTCGAATCTGCAGCTGGTTTTCAAGCGCCTCGCCAAGTACGGAGTTAAGAAGGTCGAGTATTTAGGACACACTATAAATGCGAGTGGCATAGCGCCACCATCGTCACGTGTCCAGCTGATCCGGAACTATGACAAACTAGCAACGATTAAGGAGCTTCGTCGATTCTTTCACATCATTAATTTCTACTGACGTTTCATCCGAGAAACAGCCAGTATTCAAGTGCCAGTGAATAGCTACTTTACCTCGACCAAGAAGAACAACAAAACACCAATTGTCTAGACCGCGATAACAGAGAAAGCTTTCCAGTCGTGCAAAGACAGCTTAGCGGATGTTGCGCTATTAGTACACTTCCAAGCAAAACAGCCACTCAGGCTTGCAAGAGTTGCGTCAGACATAGTGATCGGCGCAGTGCTTGGATAGAGGCAAGCAGGCAAGTGGCTACCGCCTGCGTTCTACCAACAGAAGCTTTCAAAAACAGAAACCAAATACAGCGTATACGACGGTGAGTTGCTTGCCATTTACAACAGCAACCGCGAAAACTTTAACATTCTGATAGACCATAAACCACTCAGTCACGCTTTCACATATCCGTCCAGCAAGGCATCACCACACCAACTCAATTCTTCACTGACCTAGGATACATCTCAGGAGAGTCCAATAAGGTAACGGATGCCCCTTCACGGATTTCAATGCCGGCATCGATAGATATTAACGAATTCGTGCAAGGGCAGCAAAAATATGCAGGCTGCAGGAACTCCGTCTCAACAACTCCAAGTCGCTCAAACTAAAACCAATTACGATTAGGGACAATGTTGAAGTTATAACTGATATGTCACTCCCTCGTCCGTGCCCGTTTGTGCCAGAACCATTACGCAGGATGATATTTGACATTTTTCATCAGCTTTTACATCCAAGTGGCCGTGCAACATTCCAATCCATTGCAAACAGGTTCGTTTACACAAACATGAAAAGAGACGTTAGAGTTTGGGCCCGAAATTGCGTGCCTTGTCAGCGGTCGGAAATTGGAAGACACCAAAGAAATCCAATACAAAACGATCTGCGAAATCACTCGTTGGTTGACTCAATATAAAGAGTGAATAAAGTGCTAAAAAAATGTAAACCATGGATTCAGAACGATAAATAATTCTTAAAAGTATCTATCGCGATACCTCCAAGGATAATATGACTCCCGAAAGTTCACAAACCAGGGAAAAATGCGAGAAATCGTGTCAGCGGAAAATGTTTCGACACAGAAGATTGCAAAGTGGCTGGTGAAGGAATTTAGCAGAATAGACCAGAAGTATGTCATCCGATCAGTGAGGAATTCAATGGAACTCACATCAAGCACCGGAAGACCTTCGGATCACGACGACAAGATGGTGTCATTCGACGTCAAGGCACTTTGACCAAGTGTTTTAGTCAAGGAAGCACTGGTTCTACTGAAAGAATGGTTTCTGCATCAAGGATCGGGCAAACATTTGAAAGCACGAGCAAAAATGTACCTGAAACTAGTAAGGCTCTGCATGGTGGAAAGCTATTTCACTTTCAGGAGAGAATTTTTTTTACAAATGCGAGACGCTCCAATGGGTAACCCACAGTGATCATTTTTCTTTGAACTTTTTATGGCACATTAGAAGGAGGAGTAGCAAAAACAGAAAACTTCTGCTTCAATGGGTATCTCTCACGGCGATCAAATCCACACATACAAGAACATTTTTTTTACTCAGGAAATGGAGTCTGAAGGGCAGCTACCATTTCTGGACGTGATGGTGTGTAGAGGAATGAATAGACTGGAGTTCGTCATACAGGGTTATCCATTTCGTAGTAGGAAAGTATAACCCTGCCATTTAACATCTGTCAGGATTAAATGTCATCCAAAGCATGTTTTTTTAGCTGAAGGTTTGCCATTCAGAAATATGGATCGTTTAACAGTCGAAGAATGCGTTAAAATTATTAACTGCTGTATCAATATTTAGGGCTTTACGAGCCGATTATGGTCGACATAATCGACCTACACAGCAAACAATTTCGAACACAGTGAGAAAATTTGAAGAGGCTGGATTGGTTATTGATATTGCAAGGCCTGTGCATCATCGCAACATTTGTTCTGCTGAAAATATCGCTGCCGTTGCTCAAATTGTGGAAGAAGATCCGAACTTGTCCATTTCTCGACGTGCTCAACATTTGGGCCTGTCTTACGGCTCATTGTGGCGGATTTTGCATTTGGATTTGCATCTCCATCCATACAAAATCCAACTCACTCAAGAATTTAAGCCTCAAGACCATACACAACGCAGAATGTATGCGAATTGGGTGATTGAACAACAAGCCATTGGTAACGATTTTTCGAACAAAATTTTCTTGATGAGGCTCATTTTTTGCTCGGTGTTTACGTAAATAAACAGAATCGCCGCATATCGAAATCCTCAGTTGATTGCAGAAAGGCCTTTGCATCCGGAAAAAGTGACCGTTTGGTGTGCATTATGGTCTGGTGGTGTTATTGGCCCGTATTTTTTTGAAAACGATCAGTGAAGAGCCATTACAGTCAATACTGACCGCTATGGACGGATGTTAACCGATTATTTTTGGAGAGAAATTGAAGATTATGATCTGGAGAACAGGTGGTTCCAACAGGATCTGCAAAACATGTGGTTCCCAAGAGTAAAATGGATAACCCTATATATCGCAAACCAACTGACACCATGCGAATTATTCCGTTCTCTTCGAACCAGTAGTAAAAATGCGCAATATTCCACTGGCTCATAAATCAAATGATCACGCTTCCATTGAATAAGGAAGGCCGGGTGAAGGAAATGTCGCATATTTACAAGTTAGCGAAATAGGATGGATATCTCACAAACGAAGTCACAAAATTGTTAGCAAAGTGAACAAGGGAGATCTTCAACAGGAAATTTACAACGCTGACCACGAAGAACGACCAGAAGAAGAGATTAGTGTTAAAACTTGGACATAGATATGGTTTATATGAGCCAAACCACAAGACTCCAGAACTTACTCGGATCAACGAAATACCTCGAACCCAAAATGGAGAGGTATGGAGTCTTTTAGCTGTGCTACCAAAAGTGTAAATGATGCTATATTGGGGACCGCTTGGCATCAGATGAAATGAACATCCAAGGAAACCGTTAAATGAATCGAAAAAGAAGGAAGGAAAGAACTTCAAGTCAAAAGTGGCCGAGCATATGGCTTTTAAAAACCATGAAATATCTGCGAACGGCATTGTAAAAACAACAACAAATGCATGGAAAGGTAATCGATATACCTAGCTTTTTAAGGTTATTAAGTAAAGGATGGGAAATTAAAGAGCTCCGATCAACAATTGTTTCAAAATGAAAAAGGTCTCCAAATTAATTGGGGAGTAAGTTAATTGGAGATCAGTTAAAGTCTTGATTGTTCTAACCAACTGTAACTTAATGAGCCATGACTTTCACAACTTTTCGATTTCACCTAACAGACCACCGTTTCTTGAATCGGCTTCCATAATTTCAATTTCTGTGTAATCCTCACCGATCTCCCGCTTTGATCCTAAGTGCAAACTCCCTCCATCAATCCACTTCGAATTATTCACCAACAAAAACAATAAATGTCCGTTGCATCTTTTATTTCCCCGTGCATAGCAGTTGGCCGTTTCAATATCGAAGTCATTTGATACACCTACTATATATTATAAGGCCTCTGTACCGCATACATTCTAATAAAGAAAATTATATATATATATATATATATATATATATATATATATATATATATATATATATATACACATATATATATGTATATATATACACATATATATATATATATATATATATATATATATATATATATATATATATATATATATATATATATATATACATATATAAATAAATGATGCAAGTATTAATGCACTTTCATTAGAAATAATAAAAATCACTTCAAATTCAAGTCTTATTTGATGTATTTTCCATGAGCCTTATTTCTTTTTTGCCTAATTTTCTTCCAAAGAAAAATCCATTGACCAATCTAATTTGTACTTTAGGATCCTTCAATTAGTATTATCCTTAAATTCCGTAGTAAATTCGTCATCGACCCACATTGACTTCTCTATCTAAGCTCTTCCATTGACTTTCTTGCACATTCTTCCATTACATGTTATCGGTAACGTTTGAACAAATAAGGACTTTAAAATCCTTGAATCCAATTACGAATTTTATATGTATGTTTTATCAATACGGCTTCCATTCTTTCACAGCTATGCGGAGGTGGATTACTGTTTAGAGTTGATATAGCTGTAAGAAAGGAAAAACCAATCAAGTGAAGAGTTGTGGGTTTGGTCAGGATATTCGGATCTGCTGACTGTAGATGGATGATTCATGGAAGTCATTCAGCGGCATAACTAAGAGAAAGGATATAAAGACAAATCATCCGATCCGTTACACTTAGGACTGTTTGAAAGGTTTTATGTTGAATATTCTATTTGAAATTTACTTTTAGTACCTGTTTGTAAAAAAACATATGAATCAAAGATGTAGCTCAAATCGGGTTTGAGTCCTTTGTAAATAAGATGATTTATTCAGAAAATCAATTTTAGAACACAGACACAGCAAAAGTTTTGAGCTTGAAATAGGTTACAGGAGAAAATCTTTCATAGGAAGCACATCGAAAATTGAACACAATGGTAAAAAGATTGTATCTGTTATTTCAATTGTGTTAAAATAACTTTACTAAACAGATATGGTTGGAACAAGAAGCTGCTGATATACCCGACTTCAAAAGTGTCAGGCGCCATATAATTTTTACACGTTTATATCAGAGGAAAGTGAATATTAGCTCTTTCGAGTGTTTTCGTATATTTGAAGTGAGGTTCATAAACATGACATGATTTTAAGATGCGAGAATAAGTATTCTGTTTAAAAAACTTCATCTTGGTGCCTTGATGTTCCTTTTTTGGTTTAAATATAAGCCTCATAATGGTCAAAAGTCGACTACCTTGCCGCTAAATCTGATCTTTTTAAGGTTTTTGTGAAATAATTTTATGAAACTCTACTGAAATCGCGACCTGGGTTATCCGTCCGTCCGTCCGAGTGTCACAGCAATTTATCTCGCAAACCACATAAGCTAGAAACATAAAATTTCTTAAGTAGGTGTAAAGTGGTAATCTCTTGAAAGTTTCACTATAAAACCAAATATAGGCAATATGGATATCAAATGAAAGGTTTTGATTAGAACTTTTGAAAACAGGTCTAGAACTAGTTTTCCTTCGAGGGGTGGAGGGGGAGGGGAAATGTATGAACATTGTGTGTCCCCCCTTCGCGATTGGACACCTTTGACTTTAAATACCTGAAAAAAATTTTAGATTTTGAAAATTTATTTAATTTTTGATCACTTTAACACTAGCAATTAAGGAATGCGTCTGTATGCAACGAATGCTAGATGTAGAACGATCAAATGTACTATGTACCGGGTGTAAATTGTCAAGTAAAGTCAGACGCAAAAATGAACTGAGAGCAAATGATAAATTTATTTGATTTTGAGCAATGTACTTGAAATATTTACAAGCAACATGGTTCGATCAGCGACGCTACGTCTAGCAGTCATTGCCAATGGAGCTTAAACTAAGTGCTCAAGTGCATGTCTGGAATTTGAGACCCTGTTGAGATTTGCAAAGGACGCGTCACCCAAAACTCTGGCTTTATTGAATATCACTGACGTAAATAACCAGACGCAATTTTATACGCCGATAACACAGCCGGAATGCATTAGTGGTTTAATTACGCCTGTACAAAGACCTTGCATCCTAACTCGTAGTAAATCGCTGGCAAAGTTATCGGCTTTAAAAACCCTGAATCTTGCTGCTGGTTTTGGGACTAAACTAAAACCAACCTCATCTGGTGTTGACACATCGGCTGTGGCTACTCTGATTTTGGATGACGAAGTCCCACCACTTGACATCGTATCCCCTCGAAAGGAGATCTTTATTTCGCTCCTAAGCTGCCATACAACTGCGGATTACCTAAAAAACTACATTTGCAAAAAATTTGGGCCAGCTGGCAAAGTTATTAGTTGCTACGAATTAACTAAGGATAATCTGGAGGACAGAGTGGTAGCTTCTTTTAAACTTACAGTACCCTCAAACTGTGATACTATTTTGAATCCTGAAGCCTGGCCACCTGGAGTACTTACCAAACCATTTAGCTCAAGAAGGAGGAAGTCCTTTTGTGCACCGGGAAGACCACAACCTACAAACTAGTATAAGATTTCATGACTGTAGCTTAACTTCTAATGTTTCAGTATATTACCAAAATGTAAGAGAGTTAATGACCAAGCTTGATAAGCTCTTTTTATCGTTACAACTCAGCGAAGATGTATTTACATGTCTTACGGAAACCTGGTTAAATAGTAGCATCTTAAACTCGGAAATTTCCCTTGACTGTGATACTTACCGTTGCGATCGGGACATGGCCTCAACAAATAAAGTAGATGGAGGTGGTGTTCTTGTAGCTGTTAGTAATACAGTACGCAGCTCTCTGTGCTGATTTTTGCTTTTTCCGTGTTGTGGATTGTCAAGATCTTCCTTCCTAATAATACATCTTTATTAGTTTCCTCTATCTACATACCTAGTAACTCTCCTTTGTGTGTATATGACACATTCTTTGACGAGTTTTCCCCTTATGTCTTATTGCATCATCCGCAACCTTTAATTCTAGTATGCGGTGATTTTAATTTGGGAACAGTGCAATGGACGAAAAACCTTCCTTTCTCTGTTTCATCAACCGATGCATCTTCTTTATCTCTCTCCTCGTTTCTATAACTCTGTTCACTATCGCAATTCAATAATATCCCTAATGCTAATGATCGGGTACTTGATCTTGTTCTTTCTAACTTTCCACTTAGCTATCTATCAATTTCCATTGCATTAAATCCGTTAGTGGGTATCGGTAGTCATCATCCGCCATTATCGCTCGATCTCTCCATTGCACCTTTGTCAAATTGTACTTTTGCTACTTCTCCAAAATTCACCTTCTTCAAAGCAAACTACGAAGCTCTAGCCTCCGAGCTGAGCTTGGTTGACTGGCAGGAGTTTTTTGATAACTTGGAGTATGAGGAAGCTCTGAGTAAGTTTTATAGTTACCTCTATGAGTTGATTATACACTTCACACTTTTACGAGGTCTTTGCAAATCAAACCAGAAACCATGGCTAACTAAACAAGTACTTTGTGCCTTGAATGCTAAAAGTAAAGCACATCGCAGTTTCAAGCGTTGTGGTACTGAAGAATCCAGAGCCCGCTTTTGTGATCTGCTTCTTGTAGCAAAAGAAATAACTAAAGATTGCAATGAAAAACTACTTCAGTAGCTTGGAGAGTTCCTTCATGACGAATAATGCGAAACTATTCTGGTCATACATTAGATCCTTCAAGTCCCCCTCTTCTGTCCTCCCTTCAGTCCACTGGAATAATATAGTTAGCTCTTCTCCACAGGATATTTCCAATTTGTTCGCTCAGTGCTTCTCGTCAACTTTTATTCCTTCTTCTCATGCCTCCGATCCAGTTAATACACCTGTACTTCACTCCATTAACATTTCTTCACTTTTCACTGACCATGTCGAAGTTGAATCCCTCATGCTCCTGATGGCTTACCAAATATTTTTGTCAAGTCATTAGAGTCTCCACTTTGTATCCCTCTGGCTTTTCTCTTTAACCTCAGTCTAAAGACTGGTATTTTCCCTACTTATTGGAAAAGAGCAAACGTTGTTCCTATTCTTAAAAGTGGTGATCCTTCTTCTGTGTCCAATCATCGTCCTATTTCCTTAATTTCCTATTTCCTGAGGTTACTCAAGCGTCTGCTTACAGTTTCAATGGCTTGTTGAAGGAACAATATGGGTTTCTCAAAGGTCGCTCTACGACCTCAAATTTAATTGAATTCACCGATTAAATTGCTAAGACCCTAGACAATCGATTGCAGGTTAATGTCATCTTCACTGACTTCTCGAAGGCGTTTTACCCGGTCAACCATCAACTTCTCTGTTACAATGAAAGCTATTGGGGTTGCTGGCCCTCTCTTATCATGGATGGACTCCTACCTATCTTTCACAAAAAGTAGTCATGGCTCTTCGACGGCTCTTTCATTCCAGATAGTAAACTGTTACAGGACCCTGGTTAGATCAGTTTTGACATATGAATGTCAGATCTGGTACAACCAAAGTGCTAGTACTATGAAAAGATTAAGAGGTTTCGAAAGGAAATGCCCGTACATGTACTGGTTTGTACAGAAAGCCTGAGATGGATTGGAAGCACTATATATCGAATAGAAGAATTTATCAAACTGCTAAAGTAACAAGAGTCGATATCTTCATATTGAGACTTCTTCGGAATCATATCGCAAGATCTATAACTGTCTGCGAAAGCCCCTGGATTTCAAAGCCGCTCCATCCTACAGATGGGTATATTGACACTTGTCTCACTACTGTCTTCATTCCTTCAGCAGCATTCGTGTATTTGGACATAAATCGATATGTTTTTATTCTCACGGTGTTTGAATCGTATATCACATATACAGACAGGCCACCGATAAGAAGATAAAATATCCTCTGGATTTGAGTTCACGAGACCAACAATTCGAATGGAGATACTCATTTGCTATATTTGTTGAGGTTGGTCGAGCTGGGACGGAGTGATGTAGGCTGAATGAGAACGTCTAAATTATTCGTGGTTATTTTTTGTTTTGTGTTTGTCGTTGCATAGTTTTGAGTTTCAGCTCATTATTGCTATATATTGTGTTGTGTTGTGCTTGTGTTAAAAATTAGGAATAGATTTCAATATTTAGGGCAGGTATATGTTATGTTTATCATATGAGGTTTAGAGATAAGGTTTAACGTTTAGGTTAGGAATATTGTGAAAGCATTTTTAAATGTAAGATATAATTTTTCGATTGAATTTGACTAGAATTAGGTTATAACATATTATGTTTAGTATAAAAGGTCACAGTTGTGTTAAAATTATAAATGATTTTTAGCAGTGTTGGTTGGTTTTTGCTCCTTTTTCCAATTGAATCATTAAAATATGTAATAATTTTAATTGAATTGAATTTGGTATTGTTTTTTTAAATTAATGTCTTTAATTGATAATGTATGAATTTAGAGAGCCACTTCGGCCATTATTGCCATATTGTTATTGTTTGGAATCAGCTTTTTATTCTTTTAAAATTTATAACGATTAGTATAGAGTAAATCACTTTTGACTTTGACTTTGATTCGATCAGCAAGCTGATTAACTTGCAACAAAATGAATGAATATTGTCCAAAAATAAATAAATTTTTGGAAAATAAATTTTATTTAAGATTTTTCATATTTTTTTTGTACAAGGAAATTTCATTTACACTGGCAATTCGACCCTATCATAGATACTAGACTCATACCAGATTTCAGAAAGTGGTATAATAGATTTTATCTAGTACAATTTTTTTTTTGTGGTAGGGAGGCGAATGTCCATTTAGGCACAGAGTGTGGGACTCCCATGTTCGCAAGAAGGCAAGCAGACTACCCACTAAACACCCCCCCTGTCAACCTGAGAACCTAGCCTGGGACCGTTTGACACATTACTTCAGGCCAGGTCTCGTTTTGTTACGCCGTAAGGCTCCTTCAAACTGGGAGATCCCTCTTCTAGCGGGAGGGGAGAGGGGGAGAAAAAGTGCCAGAAAAGCGATCCCCCAGCCCCAACACCCCCGGCTGCTGTGAGTCCCTTTATTTGTTAGGACTGCCCGAACATAATGTGCCACCTGGTTCCATTTGTCAACCGATTCGAGCATCACCGTGACTATGTTACCCGGAGTGAGCTCTCCCGTCTCCCTGTATAGGGCTCTTCGCAGCCTGGCCCATTTTATGCACGCGAAAAATGTGTGGCAGGCATTGTCCTCCTCTCCTGGGCAATACCGACAATCGGGGGACCGTGACTTACCAATCTTGTGCAGGTAAGACTGAAAACACCCATGCCCGCTCAAAAACTGGGTCAGATAGGAGTCAGTCTCACCAAGCTTTCGATTTAGCCACTTTCTCACATTAGGGATGGGGCACGCAGTTCACCTTCCCTTCATGCAATTCACCCAAGACTGCTGCCAATCGTTGAGTGAGCGCTGTCTTTCTTCATGGACAACCTTCTCCCTCGCAACCTCGTTTCGACGCAGATAAATAGAGTACAAAAGGTTCGTACACCACATGGTTGTCCAAGGTTCAATAGCAGGAAAATGAGTGCCATAAGTAAAAGGGGCAAAACTGGATTAGGCACCGCTTTCATGAAATTGATTTCATTTTTAGAGCACTTTGAACTTAATTCTTTCAACATCTCAGCATCAGAACTATGCTTTCTATTACAGTCAAGTAAATAGACCGAATGCATAGCGTTTTCTTGATTTCGAAATTGTATCGCTTGTTATTGCATGCAAACAGTTGTTCTTCATGGTTCTTTAATAAGGATAAAAATAAATAAAAAACTTTTAAAAATATACGCGCAGCCTTCCAACCATCAAAAGAACTTCAATTGCATTGCCTGAACACATAACAATCTGTAAAGCTCTCAAAAATTCAATTAACATTTACAACAGATACCATAAAAAACAGTCGTATTAAATTTACAAGAAATCACAGTCACCATGTTGTGTTTTCATGAACATTTTAAGTAACTTTGATGATTGCATTCCATTTTTCAGGACACTTTGTTTGAGGGATCCTTTCGCCCATTCATTCATCATTCAACCGAATTCAAAGAAAATTCCCGCAATCTTTTACAACATCCGAAGTAATTTGAAAATCAGCTTTCAACCGTTAAAAATACAATATTTATGTTGTACATCATCAGTTTAGTAGGTGATAAAAACTTGAACTCATTTCCCTGCATCAGCTTGTTGGGAGAACAGCGAAATAAAAAGGACAAGGGGAGTTCACTAAGAATGAGAGAGAAATTAACACCAAAAGAGGTTTTATACTCATGTTTGTTGTCTTCCAGTTTTTTTTACAGGTCGCCTGGTTTTTTTTCGCTTGTTTGACTGTCGACGACCTCAATCTTCATTTGCTACGATGCCTCCTACAAAGTTCCTTTCGATTTGGTTAGCAAGAGGAGCATCGTAAGGACTTTAATGAAGGATATAATGAAAAGTATATTTTATGAGACAGTAAAGTGTCGAGAAAGATTGGAGCGAGAGTACATAAAGTGGTGAAATTAAGTTGAGATTTTTTTATCAAATGACTTTGATGGGTTCTTGTGGTTTTATTTGCTTTTTCTGGAGTATTGCAAAGGATTTTCAACGTAAGGCCATCGGAAGTTGAATTGAATTTTACTTGAAACTAAGCAAATTACATGAAAATCCTCAGTAGATGCTGTTTAACTGAAATCGCCAGTTGCTAATGTTGCTACACCTCACAAATAGATGACGCTCATTTTTTTCCTCGTCTCTAGAATGTCGTCCTCAAGATTTTATTAATCTGGGCTTTACTACCTAAGCCCATCAAAATAGTGCATTCATATAACTCTGATTTCTGGAGCCTTCAAGAATGGAAATAAATGACCCAATTCACTTCGTCCCTTATCTTATACGCTCCAAAAAATAAAAACTTCAAACTGAGTCTATTTATATCAATGAAACCTACATTCCGTGATAAATTAAATTGCCTGGTAAGTATCTACCATCCACTTGCTTGACATTGTGCACTCAATTTTATTTGATCATCAATTTTCCATCGACCATGATAAATTACTTGTCTCGATGCCGGAGGACAATTGCGGTCTACCGTTGTCCTTTCATACATCCAAGAAATTTACTATGTGCATTCCTTTACGATTACAATGTACCTTCCTCGCTTTCATATATTTACGAACAGGCGACCACATTGTCCTGTAACACAAAAAAAGAAACAGTTACAAACAGGACTACAACAGTTGTTTGCCTGGACTGTTTGTGATACAATTCCTAGGACAGATCACTCAATTTAGTCATTTCTTTTTAGTTCTCCTGCATCGAAACTACTGTTTGCTATCATATGTTATATTCCAGCAAACGGTTTAGTTTCCTTTTCCGATTTTCAGGTTTATCGCCATCGTTGCTTGCGATGTTGTTTCTGTGTTTCTGGTTGTCGTTATCCTTGTTCATGTCGGTGTTGTTGAACCTATGGTACCAGTCGTCAATTCCATTATGTGCATGAAAATCTTAGAAAGTTGTTATCCTGTGGTAGTTACTCTGCCTGCGGCACGAAAATAGGATATGGACTTCCAGCAGTACCAAAATGAATGCGACAGGAAAAGAGAACGTTTATGAGCTCCGGATGTGCTGAGAGTATAATCACACAGCCATATAAAAGATAGTTACAGTATCGAGTTGGAAAAGCTTCGAAAAGATTTGTGAATGTGGGAAGTGAAGAAACAAAGGATGAATTTTATGTGTTATTTTCAGCTTAAAGGAAGTAAGAGATTTTCCCGTTGACGATAAGTGTTGTTTTGTTATTCGTTTGAATTAATGTAGCGAAAGCTTTAAAATGGATGATTAAAATCCAAAATCCACTTGAGTTTTATCTAGCTTGTTTTCTTTATTATTTTCCAATGAGCTTTCACTGCGATTTAAAAATTGCATTTCTTTGAAAGAAAACGCGTGTTATTTAGATTTGAATTTTTAGGACGAGAAATGTATCAACTTATCGTTGAGCCCAATCGTTTTACAACATTGAAAATCATCTCCTTCTGCTCTCAATTATCGTAATTAGATTTCTGTGAAAGTTGTATTCATAAAAGCTTCACAATACCTTTAAAGTATTCCAATGTGCATCTGCTCTCAGCAAGGATTTGTACCAAAATTGGTTGGCACAGACTCAGAGACAAGGACGCGGATCTGTGGGCTCCTCCTCCTGGGAAGCAAGTTTTACACATTAAAAACCTTACGCTCTCAAAACTATATCATTCCCTCTGCTTCTCCTTCCCCTTTGTTTCCTGACAATTTCCTCACTGACACCCGCGCACACCTACAAAATTTTGTTTCACGTGCAGACGATCGCGCCTTCATTTTCATTCGTTGAACAGTTTGAGTACAACACAACAAATGTTCTCTCACAACACAGCATACGTAGTGGTTGGAAAACTCGTACGTCTAAGCTGATAACAATTCATAACTTTTGAATAAAAAACGTGAAAGTGTCGTTTTCGTACACACGATCATCAAAATCAAAAACTTTATAAACGTGAACGTGTTTCGGATTGGGGTTAAGTGCAAAAACAAGGAACTCATATGTCATAACTGATGGAAAATTCGTAGGGTTTGAATTAAAAAAGGAGAACTAAAGTGCCAATTTTGTACATGCGATCTTCAAAACCAGAAACTTGATAAACGTGAACGTGTTTTGGAATGAAGTTAAGTGCAAAAACAAAAACTTATCCCTTCAAACCCCAGCTTCACACAACTTAAGCGAAGTTTGCTAATTGCTTCGGCTCTCGCGACTGATTGCTGATCCAGTACTCTCTTTATCTATGAAGTCAACGGTACTGGCTTTCGCAGGGGTAATACACATCAGCCTCCTTGTCAAAGAGCGCAGAAATATCTATCTGTACTGAAGCGAAGGCAACAGGGATGCGGCTGGTAGGGAGGCCTCAATGATTGGCAACAGTTCTGGGAGAGTGATACGGGAATATGTGCCGTGACTCAATCGAGGGCAGGGTGACACCAATTTTTACCTGACCTTGCTCTTGTGTGAGCATGGATACTTTCCATTTTAACTCCCCAAGATTAATAAGTTAAAGTCTCCTGACTGCGAGTTTTGCACAAGTGAGGTAGACGACGCCTACCTTACACTTTTTTACCTGTGAAAGGTGGGACGGGCAGTGCGGTGACCTCATCAGTGGATTTAGAGAGCTTTTCCCAGAATTTATTATTGGGGAGAAACGTGGCATATTATATTCGGATAGTCCCAACATTTAAAAAGGCATACAGAAATGCCGAGAGGCGTCAAGGCTGGAGAGGCTTATTTCCTAGCAATCCCTTCTCTTCACTCCTATTCGGCTAGAAAGGGGATCTCTGCAACTTGAAGGCGTCTTAAGGTGTAGGAGAATGGTCAAAAATTGGAGAGTTCTAGAAGACAACTTCACCAGTGATCACCGATGCAACGCACTTGAGATACATTGCGACAATTTTTTATGCTCGTACGGTCAGTCTTGTAGGCTCCGGTGAAACAATGAGAAGGTGGACGTCGGAAGGATTGCAAAAGTATTAAGGGCATGATCGTCACTAGCAGAAGTTTCGTTGCGAGCGGGGAACTAGCGGCTAAAGATGCAGTGAACTCAACTATGAGAACTATTACCTCTGCTTGGAAGTCTCCCATACCTCGCTCAAAACTCTCGCAAGACAAGCCTCCATTGCACTGGCGATCCTCTGAAATTACTGAAAAACGAAGAGAGTATGACAAAGCCCAGCAAGCATGGTCTGAAGAAGATATAGGTACCAAATTAACAGCTTATAAATCGGGTTAAAAAGCTCCTCCGCAAACTCATCGATAGCAGTAAGGCCTACCGCTGGCAGGAACTAGTGGACGACGTGAACCAGTATTCGTGGCGAATAGGATATAAGCTGGTCTTATGGAAGCTTGGAGACACATACTTTGGGCACCAAGCGACACTAAGGAAGGGAGTCGAAGTATGGCAATCACATCAGGTATCGCTCAGCGCTCCATCCTAAGTCCTAATTTGGAAAATTCTCTCTCTTGGTTGACTACGCAATCGATGTAACGGCGTTAGTCACAGGACGCACCTTAGAACATGCGCAATCCAGACTAGGTACGCTGATGTGGTGAGGGACTGAATGACTACTGGAGAAAACCGAAGTAGTCATACCAAGAAAATAGTTCGCAGAGTAAGGGGTACCTGTACCGCGGAAACACTGACTGAGCCGAAACCAGCAGTGAGGTACCTGGGAGTACAGACAGACTCAAAGGTGTGTTTCTCCGCATGAGTTGGAGTACTTATCAAAAAGCGGCACTCACTTTACTGATGGCCAACATAGGGGTACTTATTTCAACACGGGGACAATTCCTAATTAGCGCTGTACAATCTGTACTGCGCTACGAGTCAGAAGTATGGAGCGACGTTCTTAACAAGAGTTGCACCGAAAGTAGTTGAACAAGGTGCAGATGCAAGGAGTGCCGCGAATTGCATGCGCATACTGAGCAGTCTTTGAGTCTACGGTATTAGCTGATGCCTATTGCGCTCTTTTTAGGGAACGAAGGAGCGTCTATCTGCGAAGAGGAAAGGGCGACAGAGAAATGGTTTCTAGGAAGGAGAAACACCGCTATCTCCGTGATACGTCCTGGGAGAGTGATACCAGAGAAAGATGGACTCCACGCCTGATCTCTGGCCTAAAACCATGATTCAATCGAGTTTACGATGAGGCCGGTTTCTACCTTACCCAGCTCTTGAGCGGGTATGGATATTTCCAGTCTTATCTGCTCGAAATCGATGTCATAGTCTCCAGATTGCGTGCCTTGCAAATGAGTAGTGGGTGAAGTGCTCCGGAAAATCTTTGGTCCAGTTAAATATGGAACAGAGTAGAGATTACATTACAAAGATGAACTATTTAACGATTCACTTGTTTCGTCTTGCGTAAAATTACGTAAATTGCAATGGACGGGCCATGTAGAAAGAATGGAAGAAAACCGGCTACCCAAAAGAACATTAAAGGGTAGAACACAAGGTAGACATCTAGTGGGAGAACTGAGGATTTGATGGGAAGACACGATAGAAGCTGACAGCAGTTGAGAGTGAGCAACTGGCGGAAAAGGTCGCAGAATCGTGATGATTGGAGGAGAGTAATCCTGGAGGCCAAGGTTCAATTTGGGCTGTCGCGCCACAGATGATGATGATGAAGCGAAACATCCAAAGCCCTATAAAGAAATAGACTAGTTAAATCAACAATCAACTATAAATAATACATAATCCTAGGTCATTATAACCGATAAATTTTGAGAAAGTTTCGTTGTTTTATTCGATATGTCACTTTCCCCGATTTTGTTATATGTGCTATGAATGTGTATTAATGTGCTTATATAGAGATTCGATCGGGAACGTGCCATTCAGTCGTAATAACCGGCTTTTCGTTCAAAGCGGTTCCGATATTTCTGGTGTTGACTGTGCTCGTATTACTGGCAATTTTCAGTTGTCATATTGTGACCAATTATTTTTCATGTGTGGAAAAATGGACGCCTCATGCACTTAGACACTATATTTATATGTATGCCTATGATAACAGGACCCACACAAATTCTTCTTTTCCTTTTTAAATAGGCTGCATTCAATTTGCCTGCATAGTTCAACAGAAGGGTTCATCTGTACAAATCTTTCATTAAGTTTTCCTTTAGGAAACGGAACTTTTGATATACTCGTATATGTATTAAATATGTGTCAAGGCTGCAGGACTTTGATTGGATTGATTTTAGTACATCCTATTTTACTAGTCCTGATTTATGCGAAGTTGTCACGCCAATATGATAGGATACACTTACAGGCAACAACCTGCAAGATATACCTCGTTATTCCTTTTTAATGAGTTGAATCAGAAGGAACAAATTAATCCAAGGGATACAGCATTAAATCGTCCACTCATTTTACAACACCCGTTCGAGAAAAAAAATCCTCGATAGTAATTGCACTACCTATGGCTACAAATCTGCTGTACAAAGTTTTCCTCTTTTTAATTGCTAACCTTTGACCCAACCTCTTCGACCTTCACCTCATTTCTGATCCTGCTCATGAGGTTCGCGTTATATCTTTGCATCCAGCATCCATTGTTACCCCCATCATTCATAATTTGCCATCGTTAAAAATAACAATATGCAATATCAACAATGAATAACGTTTTTCGTTGCATATGCAATTTTCCTGAAAATTTCAATTTTAGTCTCGCACAAGCGAGTACATTTTCACATTCATTCATGTATAGTATGTTTATTGTATTATTTGCAATGAATAGAATCATGGCAAATTTATGTTTTTACTACTTCATGTGCGGTTACTATGATAGTCAGAAGGATTTATGGAAAGCAGGATATCGTATCAACTTTTACAGGATATAGTTAATGAAATATTCAAAATGCGAGAACACTGTATAGAGAAGATTAGAAAATAATAATAAAATTAAAATGAATATGTTCACTGTAAATTCAAATGGAGAAAATATTTCAATTTTAGATTGCAATCGTAAATAAATGTTGTATTATTACTGAGAGTGATAGAAATAACGTTAAAATAAATTTGAAGTTTTGTCACGGACAAATTCCTACCAGACCTCAGCACTTGCCTCTGCAACAAGTTTACCAGTTGTACGGAAAAAGATGATAGAATCACCCGAGCCAAGTACATACTGGAAACTTTGTAAATATAAATATGTTGCAATCATTATTAATACCAAGAGTAAACATAGTATGTAAGTTAAGACAACAGTGCAACAAGAAAAGCCTTCGAAAGTTCGCCTCCGAAGATAAAACATCGAAAAATGCACGAATCGCTGGCGGTACACATATCAATGCACATACGGCAGTTTTAATCGAGACTTTGGTTGAATGAGGTGCAACGATTCGATGGGCGGCCTGTAATATATACTCGACACTGAATGCAGTTGCTGCGGCATTGGCCGAAGCAGATTATCCGATATTCGCATGGTGTGGTGAGACCGACGGAGATTTTTGGTGGTGCAACGATAAATGTGTAAATGCTGAGAATTGGCTAACAAATATGATTTTGGATGATGGAGGTGATGCAACACAGTTAATGTTGAAGATCCTTCCAGCCATGTTCAATATGGTTCAAGACATGGTAGAGGGAAGCATCACTCGGGTACATAGACTGTTCCAGCTATCAGAATCTGAGAAGTTAACCGCCCCAGTAACAAATGTATTGAATTCCGTCACTAAAACAAAGTTTGATAGTTTGTGTAGCTGCAAAGAGTCTATTATAGATAGGTGAAAGTGTTCAACTGACGTTATGTTTGGCGCGAAGCAAATAGTCATTTACGGATATGGTGAAGTTGGAAAAGTATTGGAAGGATTGGGATGCACCGTGTATATTTCGGAAATTAAGCCTACCTGCGCTCTTCAGGCCAGCATAGATGGTTATCGTGCTTCGAAACTTAATGAGGTTACTCGAAATTTAGACATTGTTGTGACCGCCACAGGTAATAAAAATGTTGTAATTCGTGTATAGTCGACAACATAGGGCACTCGAATACCAAAATTGATGAGAATAGTTTACGGACTCCAGTTCAATCGCAAGCAGACAAAATTGGTTGGCCAGAGGGTAAAGGAATCATCTTGTTGACTGAAGGACGATCGGTGAATTTATCGTGCTCAAGTATCCCATCGTTCGTTGTTTCGGGAACATCTACTACACAGGTTCAGGCATTGATAGAATTATTCAATCGAATAAGGTTACATCTTCCCACATTCGATATCATCAACTTGTAATGATTTTTAAATTTATTTCTTTGCGATCGCGGAACCGACCTCTCATCGGTTCTAGACGTTAAGTCTGAGTAGTGCCAACAGATGGTACCAACCGGTCAACCAATCCGTGCACCGTAACCCATTCACGCGGTGGCTGCTTGTCGGCCAGCTAGATCGGAGAGGATTTCGGTCGCGGGTCTCCGAATGGGTTACGCTCAATTACAATATTCAGCCACCTGTACACGCCCGTTTTCAAAACGCGTTACAAAAGCAAAACCATACGGAGAGGAAACCTATTCTACGTTACTCCGTATTTCTTCATTAACCAGTCCAAAGCACAAAATCTAATTTATATTTCGCGTTCCCGAATTTCCGACGCGGTACCGAAAAGTATGCTACACTAACTCAACCCAACGAAAACTACGTTAAAGAATACTCAAAGTCAACTAAGGTACCGCGTACCGCGCGCGACGCGAAACCGACCTCAGCGGATTTTCTCAAACCCTACCCTCGCGACGGCATACTTACCCTGCACCTTATTTCCCGCTGAAAGGCAGAACTACTGGGAAGGAAAGTCGTGTTTCAATTAGCAATTCATGATTTTATTAATACGAGTATAATAATAGATACATAACTAAAGTTAAATCTTTAAATGCTTTTTTTTTAAATGTAAGGCCCTAACGCGGTTATATCTATCGTCTACGATTCTAGCGTTCAATTTCAACACCGTCGAGTCGTACAGATCTCCGAATTTACTGTAACTAAATTAATAATAAAGCACAGGATGTGATATATGTTTTTTTTTTTTTTACAGATTTCGAATTATGCTATAAAAGTCTTACTAAACAGTTCCACATCTATCGCCTTTAGTTTGCGTAGGTTTACCAACACTTTTCTACTATTGAAAAAAAACCTTAAATTGCATTTTAACTGGTAATCGAAAATATATCTGTACATATAACACATGTGTGTATCTGTATTATGGGACTCCCATTATCGCTGCCCTTACTCTACGAATAATTATCGAGCGGAAATTCTCGTTTCGAGTAGTTAGATAAAGAAAATAGACTGCAAAATTAACTAAAACGAAACCTTGTGCAACCTAACAATTTAAAGTTCTCTGACACTAACGGAACTCTGCTGATTATTGTTTCCCTACTGCTAATACCTCACCATAGTCGTTACTGATGATGCGCTTTCTGCACCTGCAAGTCTACTCAAAAGTTCAGCTTATCGCAACTTAAGTCTGCAATGAGTTAAATAGTCCAACATTGGAAGCTAACATTAAGTTAATAAAGCATGTTAACTGCAGCTACTAACTACCTATAAGAATAACAACTTTTTGGAGGAATGAGTATTACTAGTTAATCTCTTTTATTTCATTTTTACTTTACTCTTAGAGACCTATTATGTCCTAATTTATGCTTTCCATACAAATTCATTTCAAATGCAGCTAAGGAACGACCCTCTTTTTTTTTTTTTAATATACATGTTGCATGTACAGAAATATAATAAAAGAAATAAATTAAAAGTGGGAACGCTTTGATTTTGTATCTCTCAACAGGGTTGGTGGATACTCTTGTTTGGATCAAGAAATTTTCTCGAGGCCTATACACAATCAAAACTAAAAGTTAATTTGAACGTTAATCATTGAAAATTGACTCGTATATTTTAATGATTTACCAGCCTCTTATTTAATTCTTTGGAATGCGATTACGAAGGCTTCGTCACTAAAATATTCATTTGAAGAAGATTTCGCAAATTAGCGCAGCGAAAGTCTTGAATGCCTTCGCCACGATAACTTTGATGCCAGGTACGTAACCAGAACAATACAAATTCACTACAGACCTTGGAAATTCTTTGATATTCACTTAAACAGGAGTACCCAACCCCAGGGACACTGCTGAATAAACCTTTCTTTATTTAAATTACCCCAAATATGTTGAGAAGACTCGATTGCTTCAGTCTCATTAATTTCGAATATATTAGAAGATAGTTAACACATAAATCTACACTCTCTTCCCTCATAAAGTGTCTTACAATCTTCAGTACTCTATTCTACCGACTTTACTCAGATGTACGATCGTATAAAAATAAAATGCTTAAATATATTGAAAACTTAAAAAGGTAAGGTAACAAGGCAAACAAAAATCATCAGTTAATTTACAACATTGAACAGGTACTTTGTTCTCGTTTGCGATCGCTACCACACACGTCAGTAAAATGTCTCCTTTGAATTCGACATCGTTCCGCGCGACGCCCTGGATAATTCATTGATTGCGTGGATTTGGTTTAGGATTGTGTTATTTTTGTGATGTAAAAGAATCGCTGGGTCAAGCACTTTGGGCAAGGTTTCATTAGGAATCCCGCCATGTGGCCTAATATATAATTTGCATGACTATTTTGGGAAAAGTCCAATCTTTCATACCTTGAACATGCCCATTGTTTGCCTTGAGCAAGAAGCAGCGCCACAACGCAAAAGCCAAAAATGATTCGTTCCTTCCTCCACCCTTTTCCCGCAATCGCTTGGTACCTTCCAACAGTTGTCGCTGCCTTTGGGGGCTCAACCGGGATATCCTCCGGGGCTTAGATTTGGATTAAACGTCTATTTAAATTGGATTAATTGTCATTTCAATATTTTAAAGACTAATTTTTATCATCTTACATGGCCTTTAAACTGTTGCAATTATAATGAGCAGATGTGTAATTTCGGCGATACGATGCTTTAAGTCGGGTGCGGCACGCTCTAAATTCTCATTTGCGAAATCACACGATGGGAATATGTGTACAACATAAGCGGCTTGATCAATCCCTGTTGTTGGGGTGGCTGCTTCACCAAATCGCTGCGCAATTCACGTTCAACGACCTTCGCCACACGAGTACATAGCAACCGCGCGACTCCCAACCACACTCTGCCGCCATGTGGCTGTCACTTTTTCCTTTTGACATCCCACGACAAAATTGACGTGGGATATGCAACCGTCACACCCGACATGAGATGCCAAGCCACTCGGTGGCAAGGTGTGTTAGTGAGTCGCCAGCGGCGTCACAAGATTCATTACAAACTGCTGGAGAAAATAAACATAAACAAATGGAAGACACTTGACGTCTCAATCAGGCACGGCCACCAACATCAAAAATGAGAACAACTAAATAAAAAACACAGGGGTAAAAAAGCTTGCAGCAAAGAAATTTGGAGCCACGGATATCTCGAGATCCAAAAGGTCAATGATGGTACTAGAATCCACAAGTCCCAGAAGTCGAGGCTGGCTTCACCGAAGGGTATTTCAACGGGGCGGAAAATCCCATCCAAGGCGAGGACGGACCAAATTTTGAGCGAGGAGCCCGCTTTCTTGTTTTGAACTCCGTGTGGTAAGGTCACACCATCGATCGAAGGAGGTAATAACCGAAAGCAATTCTCGAGTTTGTGGCTGTATTATTTTTTGGAACCCGAGTGCAAGACAAGAACGTTTATATTTTTTTATCGGAATATACGCGGCTAGCGGGAGTCGTGCAACAGGACACGAGCGAAGCGGAAAATTTACAGGGGGCCCTCGTCGTTGAGTTAATTATGTATAGTCTTAGAGTTAAGGCAAAATTGCATTGAGATTGGTTTAAATGAATATCGTAACTTACAATGATAGAGTTAAAGAAAAATACTCTTTGAGATTGTTTGAAATGAGTAGCATAACCTGTAAATAATATTTAATATTGAACTTTCAGTGAATTGAATGTACTTTTATATCTTTTCTTCGATAAAAAAGGGACAATTTGCTAAAAGTGAAGTGTGATACTTGGTTTGGGAGTGAATTCGAAAATTTCAAGGTGCTCATTTTCCGCGCCAATATTCCACAAGTGCTAGGGTATATTTGGTCTTTGTTTGGTTTCGAATCCCAGCTCGCGGTGAAGTTAATTTCTCGTAACTAGAATTTAGGGTAGTTAGATTGCGGAATTGTCGCGGGAGTTAGTCAGGTGAGTTGCCCTGAGTTAGTTAGGTGAGTTGCCCTCCTCTTTCAGGCTGATGCACAGATAAAAGCTGTGATTCTTTGAAGACCCCGGCGCGAGCCAAGCTCGTCTTGAGGCTTGGGAGTCAAATTTACGGGTAGATGAGTGACGCCCACGCCCGTCTACGACGGAGCCACCCGGGACCCAAAGCGCCCCCGGCCGGAGTCAGCAGGTATGGTTGGATCATTTTCTCGAGATAGCTTTATCGCGGAACAGTTTCCGAGATAGCCTAGTAAAACTACGAGGTGAAAGTAAATTTAAATATAGGTGGTTAGAAGGGTGAACTTTATGATGGAAAAGCTTTACAATTTTCTAGAGTATCACTGAGTGAAAATATTTTTCCAGTTTTTAGGATTTTGTAAAATAATTTTACAAAATCCTACTAAAATCGCGACCTGTCTATCCGTCCGTGTGTCACAGTAAGTTTTCTCGCAAACCGCATAGCTAGAACATAAATTTTCGTAAGAAGGTGTAAAGTGGTGATCTCTAGAAAGTTTCACTACAAAAAACTTTTTAAGATGTATGAGGGGAGTCCTCTCCATATAGGGAAGTGGCCCTTGGAAAAAAATTCACCAAATGTAGACAATATGAGTATCAAATGTAAGGTCTTGATGAGAACTTCTCAAAACAGGTCTCAAACTAACAAGTTTTGTTTCGAGGGATGCAAGGGGAGGGGAAACGTACGAACGTTTTCTGTCCCCATCGCGATTTCAGACCCTTGACCTAAAAATTCTGATAAAATTGTGGAGGTAAGTCTTTAGGAGTGCAAGTGCAAGAAATACCTCAGAAGTCAAAATTCGATCACGTTTTTTAATAATAGTACATTTTATAAATTTTGCGTTTTTGCCTATAAAATCAAAATGGAACCATTAAATTTCCCTGAAGCTACAATTTAAGTTTTTTGAAAGCAGTTGTACGTGTCCTGAAAATTTCATTACCAATCGAACATTAGCACGTGAAACTAGGGAGATACACGTTTGAAACGGACCTAGACACTACAAGTGTGTAGGAATTGTGATAAAAATGTTTGTAATGGTTGTTAATATTGATGTGTTATCATGACTTTTTAAGCAACTTGGTCAAAACACTTGAAACAAAATGGCGGTAAATTTAAAAACATAATATCCAGGACTTTGTTCTTTGAACTCAATTTATGGAAGTTTTGATATTTAGAAGATATTGTTTGAGTTACTAATTGGTTCACAAAACCCTTCTGACTGGAATACTCTCCTGTTACTTCAACTTGTTTTTCACTATGTTTGCTCAAATAATGACAATGCACAAAAATATTCACATTAAAATTTTTAGCTGATGAATTTATTTGATAGTTATTGCAGTGGAAATTCTTTTTGAATTTTATGTTTTTAAGGTTCATATAACATAACATAAGGGTCTTATACCAACCTACATAATTTTAAAAAGGTTAAAAGCACCTTTTTGATTTTTGGGGGGAAATGTAAAATTTAGAAATTGACTAATATGCACAGAGTTGAGTGAATTTTGATTTCTATGGTATTTGTCGACCTTGTATTCATAAAGACCTACCTTTGTGATTTTTTTTCAAATTTTCGACCCAATGGTGTCGCGAGGAGAGGGCACACAAATATTGTTCGTACATTTTACCTTCCCCTGGAGTCCCTGATGCATAAAATTACTTTTTTTCGAATTCTGAAAGTGCTGAAACCTTTCATTTGATACCCTAATCGGCTACATTTGCTAAAACAATTATTTAAGGGGAATCTCTCTTAAACATTTTGAAATATTTGATAAGACCTAAACTTTTGAGAGACCACCACTTCTATAGTTTCTGAAGAAACTTTTTTTGTCGTACGGATAGGCGAGCAGACGGACTGATGGACTAGTTGGTTTTTGTAAAATTTCTTTCACAAAGCCTTAAAAGTCATGGGGGCATACCCAATAATAAATAACATAGAGGTTGAAATTAGTTGAAGTTTGCTAATAATAGTAGGATCTAGTATTTTCCTCAGTAAAACTGTATTAGTGTCATTAAATTGGATGAAATCAACTATTTAAGTAGTTCTTTAAAATATCCTTATATTCTTTAACTTTCAATAATATTTACAGAAGTTATAGCCCTTTGAATTTACTCCGATTACAACAATCATATACGATTTTTCTAATACAATACATGGGCTTTCCATCAAACCAGACACTACACCTTTTATTGGATCTCCTCCAAATTCTCAGATAAGATGTCATGAATGTTTTTCTTGAATTAAATCATTCTACATATCTGCATATAGTAGTTTCAGTATGTACAAAACCCTTTTGACATGAGCTTAGTTTTGCCTACACAACTTGTTCAATTCTAGATTCCGATTACAGAACAGCGTATTAAATATTGCGTTGCTAAAATATTTGGCTAGCGCAAAAATAAAGTACTATATATTATTTATATTGCATGCTATTTATTAGATATTGTTGAAGAAGAAGGCAATTATATGCTAAATAATAGCAAGGCAGTCTTTGCTTATACATATTCGTATAGGTAGGAAATGAGTTTTTTTATATTTTCACTTGAAAAGGTTAAAAAAAATACAAGCAGAGCAATTTCCTGAAGTTCTTAAAAAGGGTTTGTTTACTATGAATAAGAAATAATGAGCATGGACTGTCCAGGTATTAAAAAAAACAAATTATTCCCACGAGCATATCATTTATATTAAATATGCAATTTAATGATTATACGAAAATCGTGCTTACAAATATTTTCTTTTTGAACCGTAAATAATCCTTCCGAAGGAAAGTCCCTCCAAAAAATCATACCATTTAAATATTAAATTTGTCAAATAAACTAAAATGGACCAACATTTGTCCAATTATTTATTTCGTGAGATAAAAGCTCCTACAAAAAGGAGAGGAAAATAATAAAATTCCAAAGGACATCATGATATCGTGTCTTTTTATTTATTTTCTCTTGCTCTTTTTATTTTTCCACTTAAAAATAACAGCATGAAATGTTAGATTTGAAAAAAAAAATTTTTCACCACATTTTTATCGCACCACGTTTAATTCCTTTTGTTCTCGTTCGCGGAATCCAGTCCTTTAACGAAACGAACAAAAAAATTTGGCCTTGGGACGGTAGTTACAATGAACTGTGAACATTTTAAAGAGAATATTTTCGAATGTCCTTTGAAAGTGTACCTTTTCATAAGTCTTTTCTAATACTTACTGTCCGTGGTTGAACATGTTTGATATTTTTTGAAAAAAATATGAGAGCTTAAATGTTATTGTCTAAAAAAAAAGGGAGGATTTCCACGAAATTTTGAAACTGGTAGAGAATGTAAGGGAGAGAAGAAGGTTAGAAATAAAGTTGTTAAAGAGGTAAGAAAAGAGTTTATTGATCATGAAGGTAGTCGAAAGATTAAATGAGGTAGTATTTAATATTCCGAATAAAATGTTATTCTATTCATGTTGAAGAGTGTCCTTAAATATCAGATTTTCTAAAAGCAAAAAATATACTCGATATTTCGATAGCTAGATACATTTATCCAACCTTTGTTTATTGCAAATAATTGGATTTTATAAAAGATTAAATGAAATCCTTGATTTATACCCTAACGGCCTTTTATCCAAACAGTAAAAACATCCCCGTGTAAAGGTAAATAAAAAGCCAACATAAGAGGATCAGATTAAATTGCCTTATTTATAAAACAGGCAATATTTAATCTGGAATTTATCTTTTGTGCTGTTGCGAGCAAAATACCACAATGATATTTTCAATTAATTTCATGATTTCATACAGCACGAAGCTGAAAATTTGTTTTCTTGTGAATTTATCTTTATTATCAAGTATAAAATCGAAACTTCACTTTAATTAATAATTAATTGTTAAATTACTTTTTTTTCCAAAGAATAACTTTATGAACGATGAAAGTTACTCAAGAGCCAAAAAAATGCAGGTAGAGATTTGACTTTTCCTTGGCATTAGAAATTTAATCACAATTTTTTTCGACCTATGCATACGAGTACATAAAAACATTAAGAGGAAAAATAATTATTGATTCATGGAAAAGCTGACCTTTATGAAATTCTGAATTCTCATGCGTAAACAATAAAAGAAAGGAAATTGCAGTTGAAAATTTTGTTCGTGTGGAAGAAATGATATTTGCATTGATATCTACAAAACAATGAAATGTATATTACAGTTGAGATATTAATATTTGTTGGGTTTAATACGAGTCCTTCTCATGATATGGTCATATAAATCTTTACGTTTGTTTGGCTTTAATTTCTCATAAGCGTGGACGCTACACCAGGGGCTGTTTCTGGGACAAAGTGGAGGATCATACACGGATCATGTCCCTGTCTTACATACATATTTGCATGTATTCAAGACTACCTCGTACTATCCTGCCAATCTACGAGTATTTTGCATCAATGATTGGTTGAAACGGATTGAATTTATGATGTATGTGATTCGTCAAAAGTGCATTTAGAAGTATAATTACTGATCAGACTCAATTTTTACATGGATACGAGGGTCATTCAAAAAGTACTTGGCCTCACCCCTGATGGCGCTGCTATTACAAAAGAGTTTTACCATCGTGCAGTACATTCTTTTAGTAGCCTACTGTCATAGTTTCAGTCAATTCGCTTCATTAGTTTTGTTGAATGTACTGCACGATGGTAAAACTCTTTTGTGATAGCAGCGCTATTGGGCGGTGAGGCTAAGTACTTGTTGAATGACCCTCGTAAATGCAAATTCAAGAACAGCCCCAAAAGTACCCGACCTGACTTATGAATACAGTTAGTTTTAAAAAAATATGTTGTTATATTTGCGCAATTTTTTTACTGTTTTCTTTGTCGGGTCGGGTACTTTTGGGACCACTCTCGTATATTTCATCTGTCAGTTGGCCTTAGTTTTAGGATTGAACTCTGCTGTAGCTGATAGGTGCTGCTAATTCAAACATAAACAAGTCTAAGCATCTGGGAGTGCTGCTGCTTAAAGGGTTTTGTAAACCAATGTGTAGATCAAACAATGTTTTCAAAACTTCCTTGCCTTGGTCCATTCATAGATTCCTCAACTCGAATGGGAAAAAATAAAATATTCAATTCAATTTATTACTCACATATATTCAATGCAAAGTTTAGGCGAGTAACATTTTAAGGCTTACTGACAGGTTAGGCCGAGTTTTGACTCTTCATCTCTGATAAAGAATAGTTTGTTTATTTGAATAAAGTTATATTTCTATGTAGAGGAAACAATTAAGTCTAAAAACCTCATGTTCATTTAAAATAAAACTTAAAAATATGCTATGTAATCTAACTGGAAATGATAACATTAGGGTGACTTAGCTCAAAAAAGAGATTTTAGGGTCAATTAACATACTAATGAGTATTGACGAGAGCATTGCTTTGAATAAAGCATGAATGTTTAAATTTAATAAGTAATCTGTTGCATCTTTCGATAATGAAATCTAAGCTGGGTATTTATGTAAATGGCTGGTTGAGTGCCAAGGTGGGAAGTTTAAATAAGCTTCAGAAGTTTGTAATTTATACAAATTAGATTTTGCAACAGTGATAAGCAACGGAAAGGTATATTTTAGCATTGGTTGGAATATCACCTTGTAAATTAGTAATTTATTTTCCAATATAAATAATGAATTTCTATTTATTAAGGGTTATAACGTTTTATTTACATGGAATTCTGCCGTTGTCGGTCTAGAATATGGGCTTTGGAAGAAAGGTTTTTATCAAGCATGAAATCGAGTTATGTATATGTATCATTGCAATCGATCTATTCATCATTAAGTCTGATAAGTTTTCCAGGTAGGTGTTTTAAACTCTTACTTTTGTGAAGAATATTACTTGGATCTTCTTACAATTGCCCTTAATTTTCTAAGAAGAAAAATGTTCCTCAAATTTTTCTAGATTGGGTCAAAAGCTTTTTCTGTGTCCAATATTATTGCACTGGTAGACTTTTTTTCTCTAAATCCAAGATTAATGTGATTGGTGATTCGTTTTAGTTGTTGTATTGTGCTACGTGCAGTACGGGATCTGGATCGGAAAAAAGATATTTTATTTTCTGACGGGAATTTAATTAACTCTTGATCTTTTCAAAAATTTTAAATAAACAATTAAGTATGCACATAGCTTTCTGATATTTACAGATCTTTATTTACTTTAATTATTGGTATGACTTCGCCAATTTGCCAAGAATCAGCAAAGTATAAGAGGTTATACATGCAACAAAATGAAACAGAAAGACTATATACTTATAATTTCGAAATCCAAGCAGCGATGAACTGTCTTTGTTCACCGAGTCAGACCAGCATTTCCTCGGTTTCCTCACTGGTCTCTGCCAATCAGTTCTACCAACAAATACCTTTTTGGGTATCCGTTGTTCGTCCATACGACTCACATGGCCAGCACATTCCAGCGTCTTTGGTCTCACAATCATTGAGACCTCCGGCTCGTCGAAAATTTCACAAAGCTCATGGTTGTTTCGAACTCACCATCGGCTCCCGTCTAGCTTCGCTCTGATTATTTGCCTCAGGGCCTGTCTTTTGAATGCGTCCAATATGTTTCCGAATACTTGGCTTGGGGTCCATTTTTCAGACTCATCGCATAGCACAGGTCTTACCCTAGATTTGTATACTTGGAGCTTTGTGTCCCTGTGTATGTAGCTGGTTTTCAAGATTGCTAAAACTTTATAATTTGCAAGCTGTAATTGCTGGCATATTTCGTCTCATGTATTACCAATTCTCCTTTTTTGGCGCCTTAATATACAAAGTCACCCACATAATCGATATTGTATTCTTTATGTGCGGCGTTCTGAGTATTTGAGATATTTTTCCCGACTGCGTCATGGGCTGTATTTTACTCTCATTGATTTTACTAGTTTTGCTTCGCTATCGAGTTTCAGGAGAGGTTCTTTGGCGGTTGTTAACGAGCGTGACAAAATGTTGATGTCGCCCACATAGGCGACCACTTGGCTCGACTTTTATAATAACGTGCCTCTTGTATCGACAGGTAGCTTTCTGATGACATAATCTAGAGCCAAATAGAAAAGCAATGGGGCCAGCTCATCAAATCATCATCATCAAATCAAAAGCATCGGCGAGTTGGTTCTTGATGCAAATTCTGAAGTTTCTTGACGTCATTGTAATTTTGGTAAGACGGACTAATTTGGCTGGGATGCAAAAGCAAAGCATTATTTGGTACAGTACGATACGATCAACACTTTTGTACGCTTGCTTGAAGTCAACGAGGATTTCGTGTACATCTGTGTTGAATTCCCAGCATTTCTAAAGCACCTGCTTGACTGTAAACGATTGGTCGTTCGACAATCTACCTGCTCTAAAGCCACTTTGATACTCCCCAATAATACTGTTGACGTATTATCTGATTTTCGAAAATATTTTGTACGCTGTACAAAGTAGTGATATACCTCTAAAGCTTTCACATTGTATCTTGTCACCTTTTTTGTTGATTTGGAATATAATTGATTGAATCCACTCGTTCGGCATACGTTCTTGTTGCGAAATATGCTGTATCACTTTATGGTTGGCTTTCTGAATACCACTACCACCACATTTAATGACCTCCACTGGCATCGCATCGATACCCGGTACTTTATTATTCTTTTGTACTTTGATAGTGGAACAACCTTCATCAAGAGTTGGTGGGGCTAATGGAAGCTCTCTGGAAAGATGTATTGGCTCCGATGCTTCGGAGCTGTAGCGAGGATTCAGCAGGCTCATGAAATATGATGCGCATCTATCCTGAATTCAGTTTTCATCGGCGTTAATATTGCCGATGTCATCACGAGAAAGCATGATCTTGGGCTGATAACCTTGTTTAAGGCTTTTCACTACTTTGTATGCTTGTCTTGTGATGTTGCTTGCTAGACTTACCTCGATGCCTCTCAATTGGTCGTCATAGTATCTTCTTTTCTTAATTCTGATGATCTTATTCGCTGCTCTTCCGAAATTTTCATAATGTTCTCTCCTCGTCTGGGTTTTCCTAACTAAATATTGTTTGTACGCCCTATTCTTTGTGTGAAACGCATTCTTTCACTCATCATCAAACCAATCATTTCTTTTAAATCGGACTTCCTGTCCAATTGCCTGTTCTGCCATGGTCTTAATTGCCACTTTCACTTCTAACCATAGCTCGTTGCTTGTCTTTAACATTGCGTCTGGTAAGAGGGGAGCTAGCTGGTTGTCGAGGATCTCCGTGAAATTTTTTGCCACACACGCCGTTTGGAGCCATTTGATGTCAATTTTCTGTAGAGGGCTGGCCTTCGCCGAATGCGCGTCTGGCATACGACATTAACTGGCTAGTTTTATCAAGTAATTATCCGAGTTACAATCGGTGCCTCGATTTGTCTGGAGGTCAAGTATATTCGAGGCCCAACGTTGTTCATAATAACATGGTTGATCTGGGTTTGTGTATTGCCATGCAGTGCTGCTCAGGTCATTTTATGTATACATGGATGTGGGAAGCAATAGAGCAATTCGAACGTATGACTAGATTTCTGCTCATGCAAAGTCAATCAGGCGCTAGCCATTGTCATTTGTTTCATCGTGGAGACTGTATCCTCCAATCGTTCCCCGATGAGATAGCTCATTGCCAACCTTAGCGTTGAAATCACCCAGTATTAATTTTGAGTCGTTTGTAGGCAATCAGTCGACTAGTCTTTCCAGGTTATCGTAGAATATTTCCTTTGTTTCTTCGGTCGAGGTGGGTACACTCATTAGTCAAATTGTTAAGAGTTTCGCTTTTATAGAGATCGCACACATTCATACATTGATTCGCTTAAAATCAACAACTTGCGTTTTGAACTCCCCATCCACAATAAAGGCCACTTTGAATTCTCGCTTTCCTGCTGGCTTCCCACTTTTGAATATTGTCTGCCGTCTCATGTCTTGAATATCACTTGCAGTCCAGTTCGTTTCCTAGATTACCATTTTGTTTAATTTATATTGACTGGCCAGTTCTAAAAGGTCTTTAACGGTGCCTGGGTAGTTGATTGATCTGAAATTCCAGTATCCAATGCCATAGTCCTTTTTTCGGTTGCGAGGTCATTGCCATGGGTCAAATCCATTCCGAGACTATTTTTAAGGTTTCAAAATATTGTAGGATTTTCCAAGGACGGGGATATAGCCCATCGCCCGACATCCATTTGGGTGGTATGGTTATTACTCTTAATTCCGTTATCAGGCACGGAAGATTTGTCTTCATCCTCTTACGTCACCACTCAAGAGGTGTAAGTAGAGATCAGTAGCAGAGCTGTAGGTGTATTTGCAGTCATTGGCATTTCTCGGCATTTGATATTCCATAATCGGAGAAGCAGTAAACCCAATCTGCGACTTCAAGACCATTTACTACCATTTGGTTATGGAATTTAGGATGAGGAAGCATGAAAGCTGTGGATTGGGGAAATAAAGGAATCCCTCTTCCTTTCCCAATCAGGCTTGAAACCATCTATTGCGGGAGTTACATTCCCAGTACTTTTCGATTACCTGCTTAACTGAGAACATTTGCTCAATTGTAGACCATGCACTTCGGGTACTCTCCTTTGATACTTTCACGGTACAGCTTTAATTTTTTTCTATGAATGTGGAGAGCAGTGCCAAGTCCACCTCTTCTTCATCGCAAGCTTGGCAAGTTTCATGTTTTTGGATACATGTTTGTTTCAAAAGTGCTATCAGTGTTTAATGTGACCCCAGTTTTTCTTTCAAAGAGTTGCTTGGTTCATATTTTGTTAGTGTGAGGTTGAAGAGCTTTGGTTCCCTTCCAGACCTTCTGCCATTCTATGCCAAATCTAACTCTTTCCAAAAAAAGCTTCTTCAAATCCTCTATTTACTGTTTCTAGTGGCATTTATTCTTGCCTGCACTAGTTTTATTTCAGCTAGTCATTAGGTGTGAGGGTACATGATTATAGGCACGTTTCTGAAGTGCTGATTCGCTCTCCACAAGGATTTAATTCTACCGCTGCCAAGACTGCCTTGAATAAAATATTTTAAACTAAAAGATGGTGTTATAAATCTCGGGCATATAATCGTAGTTTCCGCTGGGACGTGGATAGTCGCTAGAAAAAATTTTGGCTTCGACTCCCTCAATAGCTTAGAAGCAATGGGTGATTAAAATCTCACTCTAGACAGTTAATCTACTTTTGAAGGAATCTTTATATTCAGTATTGGTCAATTTCTTTTCATTTTTCCCCCTACCTGACGAGGTCTATTCAAAGATATTTAGTAATTGCCTTTGTAGAGTTTAATCTGATGCTAACAAGTGATGCGCCTTTTTGAAATCAAATTGAGTTGAAGATCGTAGCTTTGGAGCATCCTACCCTCTAGAAGCCAACTCCTCGCTCATATTCCTACACTCAAAAACTATCATTTTTTGAACACAAATGGCAGTTGTACCAGAATCTTCAGGGTACCATCCAGGTAGTTTTTTATTCCGATACTGATTGCTCAGGAGCAGTAAGTCGGACTTGTTTTCCGTGCGAAACTGCTCAAACACATCTTTTCCATTTATATTGCGATGAAGGATACAACTAGCGCTTCTTTAAGGACCCGCTACTTTCCTTTCCCTAGGACATAGTTATGATCGTCTGAGGATACAGAGTGCGTTTACTGTACAATCTTACTACTTACCATAATTATTATACAGGGAGTTCCTTTTGAACCCTTTGCACCCTCGCTAAGTGTGGCCTTTAACACGCGTCTTGAGACTGCTTTGTATGAAATTTTGCAGATCACCCATCAAATTCTTACAGTACTTTTGTTCAAAATCTTTGTTTAAATTCGTTTAAGCATCTTTATCAGTCAAATTGATGATGATTATAAAGGGTGGTCCAACCAAAGCACACGATGTTAATTGTAAATAAAACAAAATTTTTTTAAGAGAATTATGCTAATAGTTTTTATTATAATAGAAGGATCTTTGAAAATTATGTGTAAAACAAAATATTTCCCAAATGCTCGCCACGCCCACGGTGGCATACTTCTATCCATAGTCAATATTTTCAATGACTCTGAGACATAATTGTTCTTGGCTTATTGGCGTACACCCTTTTTTTTTAAATATGCCCACAAAAAGGAGTCTTATGGTGTCAAATCACATGATCGTGGCGGCTCATTAACATCGCCACAACGTGAGATAACACGGCCATTGAATTTCTTGCGCAAAAGAGCCATTGTTTCGTTGGCTGTGTGTCAAGTGGAACACATATTGCCCAGGTCCATAATCTGAATTTCTGGCCACAAGAAGTCCGTTTTCATCTCGCAATAGCGAACACCATTCACGGTAACTGCTTGGCCGTCCTCATTTTTGAAGAAGTACGGCTCGATGACGCCGCCAGCCCATAAACCACACTAAAAAGTCGCTCTTTGTGGATATATCGGCTTTTCAACAATCACTCGTGGATTCTCATTTGCCCAAATGTGGCGATTCTGCTTTTTAACGAATTTACTGAGGTGAAAGTGTGCCTCGTCGCTGAAGATGATTTTCTTTGTAAAATCATTATTCCTTTCTGTTTGTTCAACCAACCATTCGGCGTATTGCCGACGCTTGAAATAGTCAGTACGGTTCAGCTCTTGAGTCCATTGAACATTGTAGGCGTGTAAATTTAAATCTTTATTCAAAATTTGCATCAGTGATGTTCGCGAGATGTTCACTTGTAAGGCACGATGACAAGTCGAGGTTGACGGCTGTTCTGCCACACTATCGCGAACAACAGCAATGTTTTCCGCAGAACGAACTGGGCGAGCATGCACAGGTGATTTCACATTTGCCACAGATTGCCGATTGTGGACACATTAGGTCAATTATGCTGACCAAAAAAAATACGAAGTGCACGAAATGCATTTTGATTTGAAAGCCCATTTTCATAAAATGCTTCAACAGCCTTAACGCGCTGCTCAATTGTGTACCTCCCCATGGTTAAATTTGTCAAACACTAAAACAAAGAAATGTCAAATTAAATTGGGCGAAAAAATTGACGTTAAGGTGTGATTCACAATGAACATCGTGCATTATGGTTGGACCATCCTTTACGTTGTCCTTTGTGAGTTTCCTGAATTAGTCTTACGAGCACATCTACCCCGCCTATACGATGAAATTCCCGTTTGATAGGTTCCGCTGCTTTGATCGAGCCCGTGAGACAGTCAATGCCATGGTTCTCGATGGTTACAATAGCCTTAAGTGAAGTTACTATTGCTTTTTCTTCGAGAAATTTTTTGACTTCGTCACGGAATGATTTCTTGTTTTCTTCCTCTGCTTCAAACTCTACCAATAGGTCATTAGACCCACTAAGCTGTACCACTCTAAATTCAGTTTCAATTTCATACTTTTATATCGTGTACACGTTTGCATCTGATCTACCAACCATTGGCTTTACTTGCAGTGTCTGCTTTTTCATTTGCCTTACAATATCAGGCACTTTCTTCATTTTTTTTTTTAAAATTTCGTCCTGCACTTTGGGGAGCTAAAGCTTTTTCGCCGTTTTCCTGCCTGTCTTCATTGCAACTGCCTGTTGTCACTCTTCTGCTGTGGCAAATTCATTGAAAGCTTCGTACTCCCATTTTTCCTGATGTCCATCGTTTGGACTGCATGCGATCCTTTTACCGGCAATTGGCATCGAATCTGTAGGCGCTTCATTGTCCTGCTTAGCCTCGAGATCTCTTCTATTTGTCTGCAATCTATGCCTGAAGTGTCCGATGTAGTCCTGGAGCCCTTCTAGCTCAAAGACCCCATTCCTGGCATCCTTACCAACATTCATCTATATAAATAGCTTTTTTGGGGACTATTTTTGTTTTCTTAAATCGAAACTCTTCCTGGAAACGTTCGAAAGCAATTGAATATTCGAGGTTCCCCCCCTTCCACTGTCTGTATCACGAAAATCACTTCACTATCAATCAATATCGCCTTTACTTCGCGCTCCACTCTATCGCAGTATTACTATCGCGATTTTACCATTCCTCCCCATTCCTTCAGCTCGGCTTTATATAGGGTCTCTAGTCATTCAATCTTTTTCTCGTATATTGGCAAATGCTCTGGCTAGAACTACCTGGAATATTCGAGAAATGCTGAATACCCCCCGCAGTGACGTCACTTTCAGATATTGATCATGCTTGGTCGATTCTTGTGCTTTCGAGTACATTCGTTTATTGATCATGATGTTATTAATAGTTGCGACAAAAATTGCACAGCAGCTCGCAGAATTGTTTGGACATGTAACAGTATTATCCAGAAGATGTTTGGATTAGTTCAACGATGAAAACATGTTGTGGCACGTTATATTTGGGCAGTCCTAAAAGATAAAAAGGACTCACAGCAGCCAAGGACGTTGAGATTGAGGGATCCGTACTCTAGCCATTCATATCCTCCTCCTCTCCCGCTTGAGGACAAATGCCCTAGCTTGAAGGCGCCTTACGGCGTAGTAAAAAGACTCTTAGCCCAAAGTAATGCCCCACAGCCAGGGCATAAATAGCCTTCGCCAAAAAAATTGTTTAACTCAATTCATCAGTTGAATTACAGTGCAGTGGAGGGTCGGCACTGTCTAAAAAATACTAGCTTCCCATATGCTCCGCATATGACTCTCCATATGTCTACAGCTACATACATCAAACTGTGGGTACATAAGAAATGTAGCAACTCAAATCACAACAACAAATGGACGGAAATATTCTATGGGTTAGAACGAGAATCCATCACAAGACGAACACTTGATTACTGAGGAATCCAATGCGAAACTGTTCGACTTGTCAAAGCAGGGGCATTTGAAGACCAAAGTTGGGAGTATTCAAAGCAACGGCTTAGTGCGCAGAAAACAGTAAAGTCAATGGATGAGGCGCGCCGACAACAGGACTTTCAGAAGGCAATGGTAAGGTCAATAGAGGTACTTTAGGTAATGGTGAATTAGTAAAAAGTCTTAAATATCTAGCCAATTTCGAAGCAGCCAAAAAGATTTGGGCTAGCAATATCGCCTTAGAGACTCCAGCAAATCAGCTACAGAAAAAAGGTGCAATTGAAGAAGGAACACAAACAAAAATGGCATATTAGAACTAGTCAGAAGTGGTCCTAGAGTACCAGCAGTCAGAAAGGAAAACTCACTCGTTGGAAACTGGCGAAATTAGTCCTAGGGACACTAAGGAAATTTTGGTTAGGAACCGGTCTCTGGCTGCTGGAATTAGAAAGGTATTAACAATTACTCACAAAAAGAATATGAATTTCCCGAACCTACCGTAAGCAACCAGTAAGTCTCCAATAAAAGAGTTTCGGTTTATAGAAGAACAAGCGGCGAAGGGAAACAAAAACAGCAAGGGAGAAAAAACCAGATGCTGCCATGACCAAACCAACAAATGGGAAGACGCCAGTCACCAAAATGTATCCCCAAAAAAACAGGGACGTTGGTGCAGTGAATATGAAAGGTGACGGAAGGAAAGGATTGCTTGGAAATCAAGCGCTGTTATAATCGCATTAAATCGCAGTGCTTGATTCTAGAGTGCTGTAACTGCGTAGGAGGATGTTAAACTGATGACTCCTATCGAGTTTCTTTACTTTGATTGGCTGAGAGGAAGTAGCAGCCGCCATCAAACGCAAAGTTGCAGAAAAAGAAGGTGATGCAGCAGAAATCACACTCTTTCTCCTGTGTTCAATAGATCAAAGAAGGTCTGTGGCCAAGCTGAATGAGGCACCAGCTTCCAGCATCTTCAAATCTTGTCGAGTCCGGGTTTAAACGATAAACATTCGTAAGTGACGATCGATGGAGCGAGTACGCTGCAACTGGTACTTGGATTATGACCACAATAAGCTGGATCAAAGTGCCAGCTGCTGAAAATGTGGAGAAACCGGCCACTGGACCGCGAAATTCTTTGCACCTGCTTAATGGTGCGAAAAATGCTAAGCATCGGATGAAACAGTATTCGTGTTAAGTCTTCAGAGATACACTAGATATTAAAAAAGGGAAAGCGTCCTTCAGAGCTACCAAGAAGTAGACAACCCTCTTTACTTTGTCTGCAAATATAAAGCTCAGTTAACCCTATTGGAGAAAGCGCGTATCTACTTGGTTCTCAGAGGCCACAAGGTATTCTGCAATCAAGATTGTAGATATACATTTAACCCGCATTGTCACCGGTGACTATGGTTTTGACTACGTTTGAGTCAAATGCAGGAAGATCTTTTTTGTATGCTGTTACCTCTCCACGAAGCTAAGTTTACTAAAGGATTCCCTCCATATCATTGATGCCAATACCATAGGAAGTAACTTCAATACAACAGGTGTAGCATAGAAATGTATGGGCGACACATAGTTGAGATGCCATCCAGATTAGGTTTGAATATAGGTTCGACCCCTATATTTTGGAGAACCAAATTTGGCGAACTAGTTCCCGATATTCCAAAGACTTATGAAAGTCGTCAGCAATTGGAGGATCATGGAAGATAATACGGGGAATTACTATGATTACATCACCTTCCAAATCACTTAGAATAGACAAAGAGGATACATTACTCCTAGTAAATAGCTTTACTGGAATGCTGTTAAACTTATCAAAGTTGAAATAGTAACATCACTTGTTTCAAGCCTAAAAAGGAGCCCATACCATCTGGAAACCTAGTAGCTTTACTGGAATGCTGTTCAACTTATCAAAATTGAAATAGTAACATCACTTGTTTCAAGCCTAAAAAGGAGCCCATACCATCTGGAAACCTAGTAGCTCCAGGCCACTGCTGACATCTTCATGGGGTGGATTTGAAGAGCCATCGAAGATCGGTCGGCAAATGCGTTGCCTACACTTAAAGTGGGTGACACGGTGGTTGGAATTATTAACAGAAAATCTTACATTTTTGGAATAGTTTCGATAATAATTTTAGATTTTATCGTCGATTTATTGTGAAATCAATGAACACGGATCCAGTTTCAGTGATTTATTGTTTCAAGGGCATCCATTCTAGATAACGATAATGGTGAGCCAGATTATTTTGGGGAAATGCAAATAATGCCCTCGATTCAAAATGTCGCGAATACACCGATCGATAAAGTTGAAGTGGAGCTTTCTGTTGATTCGTACATTGTGTCAGATAAATATGCCACTGCTAGAAATGATGTTTGACATTGGACTCGGATGGTGAAAGTACACCGACTACACCGGTACACCCGCAACATATTACAACAAGAAGCAGTCGGGGTAGTCGACTACCAAAGCGATATGCCTGGTAGTTTTAAGCTAAGTAAGTTTATTGTATGTCGCAAATTTAAAAACCATAGTTTTAAAGACCTTTCATCAGATACCCATATTGCCTACATTCGATGAATATCATAGGTCGTTTGCTAAGAAACAATAATTTTAATGACTGGGTTGCACTGAAAGCTGTCTGAACTTTGCTACTGAGTATATTTCAAAGGAGTTAGAGCTTCGAAAAACCGTCATTTTTACTAACGAGTTAAAATTAAACATATTCGGCTCAGATGAATTGATTTACGTATGGCGGAAGCTAAATACAGGGCTTAGAAAAGAAAGTCTACAAGAGACTGTTAGGCAGGGTGGTGGCAGCGTAATAGTTTGGGCCTGTATATCAGCAGCCGGCATTGGGAAATTGGCTTTTATTGAAAAGAATATGGACAAGATCTATATATTAATATCCTAAAGCAAAATCTAGTCCGAAGTGCCAACAAACTCGGAATAAGCCGTGAATTTCGATTCTACCAATACTCGTATAATGACCCTTAACGTAAGACAGGAATTGTGCAGTCCTCGCTTATATCGAATTTACTCATTTGATGGCTCCCGCGGCACAGTTGCCCGACTTAAATGTAATTGAGAATTTATGGGCTTTTTTGGAAAAAAAAACTCGCAACCACATTATTTTATTTAAAAAAAGTCTTGTTAGAGGAATGAAATAAAATAACCCCAGAAATGAAAGAAAAGTTGAGTCAATCGATACTGAACAGAAAATTTGTATTGAGCCAAGAATTTGACCATGCCAAATATTAGTATTACACTGGAAAACTTTCAGGCGGAAACTTTAAGGAAAACATGTACTGCATCAAATAAGCTGTGACAAAATTTTGCTTTTAATCTTGTATTTGTTATTTAGTTGTTTAAGAATGAATTTTTAAAATAAATGAAATTGTCAATTTGAAAATAGAAGCTTTATTAACTAAATTGCAGTTTAAAGTTTTTCAATATCATTTTTCATGCATCAAATAAGCTGTGAGCCACTGAAGTCTAAATAAATCGATTTAAAACTGCTATTGACCGATTGTAAATTCCAACATATATACGAAATGGACAACCACCAGAAAATCACGAATTGAATTTTTAGTCACGTTTCAGGATATTGATGGAATATGTGTACTTTTATGATAAAATTTTCGTTACAGCAGTGGATCTGTGAGCACAAATTGAAATTTTTTATTGAATGTTTATTCGTTTTGATCTTATTTGATTTTATTATGCAATGTACTATGATACCGTTAGTTCTATTTATATTAGATATTACAATGCGTCTTTTTTGCCAATAAGCAAAATACTATATACAAATAGTTAAAAGAAAATATTTTACTAAAAATTTTATATCTTTCATTTCAGCTAAAATCAAAGAGCCTAACAGACCTTAATATTTTGGACTCAATATCATGTCAACAAAGTACAACGATAGATTCACAAAAACAACAACGAGTGAGTACAAATCCTCTACATTTCAGCAAAAATAATTGAAATTTGTGATAATATAGTAGATTTTAATAATTGTACGAACCATAAATAAGTCAAAAGCCATTAGTTTCGAAGAGATGAATTTTAAACTCCCAAATAATATTACATATTGTACAATATTTAGATCCAATGACTAATTATTACAGAGTGCCTTATGTTCTTGACAATATTTGAGGGATCCAAGCATAAAATTTTAATTTGTTTCGAATTAGAAAATTTGTCTCCTCGAATCTGGTCACTTCGGAACTATCCTCTTATTCGAGGTTGGTATGCATTCTTTTAATTTTCACACTTATGACATAGAATGATCCATCCTTTAGTGTAAAAGAAAAAATTTATTTTGTTTTTCACATAGCTCTAGATTTTCCCATTTTTTGCTTAGATTGAATATTCTCACGATTTCCTTTCAGCTTATGCTTGTTTTTTTGTAACGCTGGTATTTATCGCCATTATCATCGTCTAAGACTCGAATGACCAAGTCGGTGTCTTAACTCCAAGTGTAGCCATCCCCAATCAGTGTAATTATATTATCTTGTTTGCCAAGTTACAATTAATTGCAGAGGTCCAATTTCAGCTTCCACTAAGTTCTTCTAGCTTTGCCTTGGCTTTCTTGTGCTGCTTTCTCTGGTTTTGCTCCTGAGTAGCCGCTGGATCTTTATCATATGCCAAACCTTATATGATTCGCGTAGTTTAACACAGGTGTATCTTCACTGAAAAACATTCCAAGTGCTTCACAATTAACACATTTAAAATGTGTCGAAAGAAAATCACAATATTTTCAACGTATAAGTGCTCAAAAAAGAACCACCTAAAACACAGGCTAAATATTTAATTTCTTGGCTACAAAAAGTGTGACCTATATAAGCTGCATACGAAAAATTAGCACAGTTGATAAACTTTTTCAAATATATTCAGATATATCTAACAAAAAAGCAGCCTCAAATTTTTGAAAAGAAAGCAAATGCATTTTGCAAGTAGCTCATACCAACAAAGATCCTGTCGATCATAGCAGTCGTCGTTTTTAAACTTCATTTAGAGAAATTGGGCAGGGCAAAAATAAGACACTGGCCAACTGTAATCGCACTTTCTGGCAAATACTAACCACCGGCTGGGATATTTATTAGCAGATTTTTAGATGGGGAGAAACTCCTTCATCTCTTGAGAATGAGTGATGGGAAGCTACTCCTGTGACTCCATTTAAATAAACATAAATATAGTGAAGTGAGAAAGAAATAAAATGCAAAGCAAAATCGATCAACAAATCAAAAGAATATTCGGTTATCCAAAAACAGTATTTAAAAAACTAAAAAGGAAAATACGGAGTTCGGTTCTAATTTAAAACAATGGCTGAGTTGATCGGAGGATCGATTAAAGGTTAAAAAAATTGTTGCTATTGTTCTTCAGATGCAGTTTGACAGCTTTTGGCTGATCTCTGTGCCTTCTGTAATCCATCCTCGTTTAATATTTTAGAGGCTTTTCCCGTGCATTTGTCTGTTTCTAATTGAGTGTGCTGGGGACTCCTCTTTAGCCTTGCCGTCATCCATCACCACTGCCTCAGCTCCACTGTGCCCAGGGACCCATCGGAGCGTAAAAATAATGTTAGGTTTGTTATTTAATGTATCTCATTCCACTACATTTTTTGTGAATTCGAGGTGAAGACTACTTATGCCCTGAATATGGGGCTTACAAAGTTTTTGAGGTACAAAATCTGAGAACCAAGCCTGGAACCGTTTTTTGACACATTACTTCGGGCTAGGTCTCATTTTTTATACCTCAAGACTCATGGGACTGCTGAGAAAGAATGCTGGAAAATACATCCCTCCACCCTCAAATCCTCTAAGTAGTTCTTAGCAATTAGAATAACCTGAACGTGATATGCCCCCTAGTTCCATTTGTCAACTGATCTGAGCATTTCTCCGACTAGACTATCTAGAGAGAGAGCTTTTTGGATTCCTTAACGAGGTCACCATGCAGCCTGTCCCACGCTTTGCAAGCAAAAACGGTGCGGCAAGCATCGCTGACTTCTCCAGCGTAAAGACACATTTGGCAGACCGCGACATGATAATCGTGTGCAGCAAAGAATGAAAACATCCATGTCAGGTCAAGGTCTGGTTCAGATTGAATTCAGTTTTGATATGAATGTGATTGAATCAAAACCTCAGGTCAGGAATGAGCCACGCAATTCATCTCCATTTTGTGTCCATTCAAGATTGCTGCCAATCGCCTAGTGAGCATCGTCTCTCTTCAAGCGTAGCCGTCCCCACATCGCCTTCGTTTCTATGCAAGTTAGTCTTACGGTGCTCTCTTGCAGAGGACCGATAGGTAGAGTTCTTGCAGTCACCAGCACCGCTGCATCAGAGATTATTCTACAGGCACATGCTATCCTCAGTGCTCCTCATTATTGCACCTGTGCTACGCATTTCCAGTGCAGCTCCTTGCTCAGGCCACCGCTCCATATTTCCTATGCTTACAGCAGTACAGACTGTACCGCATCCATGAATAGTCGCTTTCTTGATAAGGTAGGGCCTGTTTTGTTAGCCATCACTCAATTGAATGCTGACACACCCGCCACAGCTTTATCCACCATTGCCCTGATTTGCTCAGAGAAACTAATCTTCGAGTCGATCTTCTAACTCGCACTTCACCAATGCTGACTGTGCTTACTCTAGAGATTTTCTTCTTTATCAGGATAACTTCGTCAGTTTTCTCCAGCACTGGGGTAAGTCTGCGAGCAGTTATTCAGTCCACTTGACGCATTACCATACCAAGCCTAAGTTCCACTTGTTCAACTTTGCCCATCGTGATTAGTGCCACAACATCATCCATATGGCCGATAAATCGCGACTCGTCCGACGGCTCAAGTCTCAGCAATGCGCCGTAAGTGATGTGTCACAGGTCTGGGCCGAGAATGGAGCCTTGAACAACACCCAATGCAACTTCCATTTTTCTTTCGTATCACAAAGCAGGCTCCGATCTATCAGATAGTCCTTCAGAATTCTTATCAGATACTCTGGAACTTGAAAATGTGTGTCCAGTGCTTCTAAAATATCCGCCAATTTGGCGGAACTAAAAGCGTTTCTGACATCAAATGACACTAGCAGCACAACGCGTTTGTTAGTCCGGTCGTGCGCTTCCGCTCTTTGGAGCGCACTCACCATCTCTGTACTTGCATTAAAGGTGGAACGTCCTGCTCTAAAGCTGTACTGACGAGGAGATCGCATCAGTGAACCTTGTCTAGCTTGATTTCTCGAGCACTTTGTCGGTCATGTCTAGCATACACAACGGGCAATATGCAGGCGCTGAATCAGGATTTCTCTTTCTCTTGCTGATCAATGTGAGCCTTGCTATCTTCCATCGTTGTATGAACTGAGCAGCAAGTCAGGGCAAAGATTGTAGACGACATGCAATACTTCAGCTGGAGTGCCATATAATCCTAGTGCCTTCCTTTTTTTGCGTGGAGATGACTGCCTCCTCCAGTTTCATCTTCGTGAAACGTTGGCCCTTCAGTGCTGTTTTATCGTGGGCTGTATTGACATAGACGTGATGTATAGGAAACAGAGCCCGTACAATCTTTTCTGTCTTTTCTGCGTCTTGTAAGCTGGGCCTACGTAGGGTGCCAAGCTTCCGCGTGACAAGTTTGTACCCCGGACCCCACAAGGTTCCTCTTTTAATCGTCCACAAGGTCTTACCAGCCTGAGGCCTTACTCTTATTAATTAGTTTTAGAAGGAACTTCCTGGCGAATATGTACGGTGCTAGCATTTTATCTGTCTGCTCCTAGTAGCAGTGTGCCTACCATAAGCACGTCAGTGTACCTCCCAACGTCTATCTTTGCAGTTTTTCATCCGGAAATTATAGTTTATGTATGTATGCTGAGAAATACCACCGCGGATTTCAATCGCTGTATACTGCTGGTTGCTGACCAGGCAGTCCTATAGTACCCATCAGCTGAGTACTTTTGGCACCACGGACTCCGAAGCGAATGTCACATCAGGTAAAGCTCCCACACAACACTAGTGCTGCAAAGTAGGGGTGTTCCCAGTATTCGGGACAATAACTTATATTCTGGACACCATTTCTAGGACCTGCTTACCTCTGCGGTTAGATTTAGGATTTCCCATTCAATGGTTTCAAGTCTTCACAGATAAGCACTCGACCCTCCGTATTCAAGTCAGCATCCTACAAGGCATTGAGTTTGACCCGGAAGGGTAACATTGGTTCATTTGACGTTCGATAAACATTAAAAAAAAGTTGTTCCTTAAAACCAAGCCCACACAAATCATCTCTTCGTCCAGGGCCCTGCACATCTTGGTGGGCGCTGCCCTAAATCTAGATGGCGCACATGCTAGATTCCTTAGGGTACCAGGCTTGTGAACTCTTGTCGCGATATGATTCACTAAAAAACAGAGGGTCAGCTTTCATATCCCTCATAAATCGCTAGAGCAAATCTTGGGCGTTTGTGCTTCGGTGCGTCACTTGTAGGACTCAGCTCATTGGAGTACTGATTTAGCTTTAATTAGGGCCTCTGTGAAAATCCTTCATCTCTCTGACCCTAGCACGTGATTGAGATCGCCAGGTTCTGGCTTGGCATCCTTGCAGAGAATGTACTGTACCTTGACTGTCTATTCTTTTCTTTTGTGCCCTATTTGACCAGAATAATAGCAGAGAGAACTACCGTCGGTTACCCAACACCATAATTGAGGCACCTGAAGCAGTGAAATCGCAGATTTTTTCTGCATCCTTATCGGTCAAATCGACAATGGCCATGAATTGTCTCCTAGTGTTTTTCCGTATCAATCTTACTTTGACTTCACTTAAACTGGAGAAGTCCTGTTAATGGCCTCTTCTACCTCGTGTTCGTCCATGCCACAGTTGATGTTCCTGATTTTGAGGGTTGCCATCGGCTCGACCGAGGCAATGGTTACTCTGACTATAATAAACTTTTTGACTACTTCACGGAATGTGTCCTTTAACCTTCGGACCGGGTTTGCCGAACAGCTCTCATAGCAGTTTTGATGTCATCTGATTTAACCGCTCCTTTTATTTCATGCAACACATCTGCGTAGGATCTGCCTTCATGTGGCTTTATAACATTCTTTCTCCTTTTCTTGGTGTTAACTTCGATTGGACTGCTTGCTATACTTTTGCTACTGCTAGGAGCTAGGTGCTGTCTTGCAACTAAAGGACTAGGCACTTTGCTTTTTCACCGTAAGCTACCTTTGTCTGTAGTGCATGATGATTCATGAGCTCCAGAACTCAATTTTTAAGATTTTCATTATTATTTTTTGTGCGTCGCAAGGGGGTTTTGGATGGGCACCTTGCTGCAGGTGCAGTTATTTGTCCCTTGCCAGAAAAAGTACAAGCGATCGTCAACCACAAGTGGCCGGAAGCAGCCAAACAACTCGGGCAATTTCTAGAGAAGCTGTATGCCAGAGATAGCCAAAATACAAGCCCTGCTCCATGACATGCTGCAAGAAACGATCAAGTGCAACACACCATTAGAGTGGACAGAAGAAGCTCTGAAAGCCTTCGGGTTGAGAGCAAGTGGGAACCATTCGGGTTGTTTTTCATAAAGCTCACTTCGACGTAGAAGAATTACTATGCTTAAATATTTTTGCTATATATTAATGCTCGAGAATTCATAATATTCACCAACCACAAGCCCGCAATATTGACAAAAGCTCAATAAAGCTACGTCACGTCAACCTCAAAGTCTGTATTACATCAGCCAATTCTCGACTCAAATGCGGCACATCTTTGGCGCTAGCAATATTGTAGCGGACGCTCTCTCACCTCTTGAAACCATTGAGAGCATAGTCGATTACTAAAAGCTAGTACACACCTTCGACTAACAACTGATCAAGGCCGTCAATTCGAGTTTGACCTTTTCGATCGCTATGCCGACTGACATGCAGAGCTCAGCTCGATACAACAGCTTGCCACCCCGCCACCTTGCGATATGGTTGAACGTTAAGGACAGACAGTTAAAAGCCGCTATCAGGTACCACGAAGACGCTCAATGGACACGCGTCTTACTAACTGTTTTACTTGGCGTTTGAGCAGTATGGAAAGAAGATTTGAAAGCTTCAGCGCTAGAACTTGTTTATGGTGTACACTACTACTTTCAGGTAAATTTCTCGTGCCGGTAATGAACAACGTAACTAACACCGTAACCTCTCTACAGGAGTTGCGAGAGCAAACGCAGCAACTCAGTCCGGTAGAGCTCAAACGACACAATTCCAATAAAACTATTGTCTTTAAAGATCTCAGAACAATTCAAGAAGTGTTTGTATGACATGACATCGTCAGAAAATTGTTCGGCATGCGCTACAACAGACCATATGCAGTCGTAAGTTAAAACGATAAGTTTTTCGTTTTCAATATTAAATGTCAATGGACCAATTGAAACCTACATACACCATGTACAAACACTACCTACAACGAAGAACAACCGTTATCATACATCAACCAGACAATAACCAGCACCTGGTCCAATCATACCCAGGTTTGAAGCTCCCCAAAACCAACAACAAGCAGAACATCCTCAAAAACAACAGCGTCCAGAATAGCAAGATCATTAGCAACAGCCACTGTGGCAGTCAAGCAGGAAAGTATGTTTTACCGAAACAATAGTCCACCAAGATTTTATCTTGATATCACCTAGGCCTCATTGTGGCTAAACTGTAGCGATCTCGCCACTAACACACCCGACCGTGGGTGTATTCCTGATTTGTTGAGGAGAATAAACTTTTCTCTTCATCCATTTGACCACTCCGGTTTCTGGTTTTGTAATGCTTAATGTTGATAGAGAAGCCCCAAGACATCTTTGTGTTGCCTTTGGCGGTGACCTCCTGGACCATATTTCCCCATCCTTGCCACCCTCCATCTGGTACTCTTTACATTGCAATTGCAGCCTATCGCAATCAGTTTTGTTCTTTCTTGGTACTGTTTGATCCTTGCCATAGTGGTGCGTAGATTGAAGTAAGAACTAATTAATTTTCCAGGCTGAGTCTGAATTGCTACTACCTCTTAGTATGTTTATCAATGTAGTTGGCTAAATTTAATATCTTTCTGGATTAGAGTTCCCATTTGCTATCCTATGCCGCTTGTGCTTACCTTTGTATTTTCTGTATTTTGTTTTGAAGTTGTAATTGCTCCACACTTCCTGCGAAAGTGCATAGTCACAGTCAAAGGTGGTTTTATGTACCTCAACATTGTCTCTACATTTTGTTATGCCTTTTTTTGTGATTGGGAGGTGAATACCATTTACGCACTGAGTAAGTGCTCCCATGCTCACGAGCGACTGGACCACCCACTAAACACCTCCCATGTCAACCAAAAAACCTGACCTCGCACCGCTTGACATATTACTTTGGGCCAGGTCTGTTTCTGCTGCGCCGTGAAACGCCTTAGAGCTTGGTGATCCCTTCTCTAGCAGGGGAGGAGAGAGGAATTCCCAGACAAGCGATCCCTCAGCCTCGACGTCCCCGGCTACTGTGAGTCCTTTTTATCATTTAGGACAACTCGAATTTAATGTGCCATTTGGTTCCATTTATCAACTGATCCATGCATCACTGTGACCACACTATTTGGGGGTGAGCGCTCCCGTCTTCCTGCAGAGATCCCGTCACAGGCTGTTGCTCCATATTTTTGCTCCGTTCAGTAGCACTGACCCTACAGCTTGCATCAAAAGGTGTCTTCTTGATGGGTTAGGTCCCCCTACGTTGGCCGTAAGTCGACCCAGAGCCGATAACCCCAAAGCAACCTTCACAGCCGTTACCCTGATTTGCTCAGAGAAACTCATCTTCGAGCCCATCAATAGTCCCGGGTACTTCAGCGCTAACTTTGATTCGATTAGTATGTCTCCAATGCTACTCATCCTTACTCTAGGGATTACCCTTGTTGTCAAGATGATCACCTCGGTTTTCTCCAGTGCTAGACGGAACCCACGAGCAGTCATCCAGTCTCTCACTCACCGCATCAGCATACCTAGCCTAATCGTTAGTTCAATGGTGTGTCGAGTAACTAGAGCCACAACATCATCCGTATAGCCGATCAAGGGCCACTGATCTGGCATCTTCAGTCTCAGTACTCCATCGAAAGATACGTTCCACAGGTCTGAACCAAGAAAAGATCCCTGTGCAACACCCGATGTAACTTCAATCCTTTGCTGGCCCTATGTCGTGTCGTAAAGCAGGCTTCAGTCCTTCAAGTTGTTCCTCAGAAGCGACATGAGATATTCAGAAACTTGAAACACGCTTTTCAAGCGTATCCATTCACCCATCCAGCGTGGTTGAACGCGTTGCTAACGTCGAGTGTCACCAACAGGATGATCCGTTGCTTAGTGCGGCTGTATGCCTCTACCTATTGGATGGCGTTCACCACCCCTGCTATCGCATCATTGGCGCAGTGTCCTGCTCTAAAGCCACACTGCTGAGGAGATAGATCTCAGTCAGAAGGAATCGCTTCAGTGAGTCGCCCTTTGATGAGTTTCTCTAGCACTTTCGCAGCGATGTCTAGCATGCACAATGGGCAATATAAATAATACTCTTGCTGATCATGACAAGCCTTACCATTTTCTGTCGTACCGGGATAACGCCGTCTTGTAGGCACGCGGTTAATGTGCTGAGAAAGCAGCAAATCAGGAAAATTGTAATAGGCAAGTTGCAATACCTGAGCTGAAACACCATCTGAGCCTGGAGTCTTCCTTGCTATCAGTGATGGGACTACCTGTTTCTGTTCTGGCTGTGTGAAAAGTTGGCACTCAAATGCTGTTTCACCATGGACTGCGTCAACACGGAAGGGATGGGCCCGGATAAGTGTCCGCACTATCTTGCCCATCTTTTCCGCTTCATGTATGCGAGGCATCCGTAGCTCTCCAAGCTGCCGTACTACTAGATCCTGCCAGCAGCGAGCCTTGCCGTTGTTAATCAGTTTGTGAACGCATATTTGCTCGACTTATATGCTGCTGAACGGTTGCATGCCTCGTCTCGGTTCCGCACTCGTTGAGCCTCACGCTGAAGCTTTTGATACTCCCTTCGCTTTTCAGCGATTTCAGTCGACCACTAGTACTATGGGGCCTTGCCGCACCAGAGTTTTTGACGGGGCATAGAAGCGCTACACGCAGTTATGATGATGCTCATAGTTGAGTTCACCACATCTTGAGCTGCCCGTTGTTCTGTACCCTCCGAATCATCCTGCAGCGGAGCACCTGCTGTGAGCACCTCAACGAACCTCTCAATGTCCATTGTTTCACGTATTTTTAGAAGGTCGAGAACACGGACACCGGGAGACAACATCATGGATCTCAAGCAGAATGCACTGATGATCGCTTGCTGAGTAATCCTCTAATATTCTGCAATTGCGTATCCGCCATACATAGGTGTCCGAGTCGAATATCACGTCCGGTATGGTTCCTTCACAGCCAATACGGTGATAAGTCGGCATATTTCCGGTGTTTAGTATAATAAACGCAATCCTGGCCACCATTTCTAGGATACTTTTTCCCCGCGAATCTGTTAAAGATATACCCCATCCGATTGCTTTAGCGTTGCAGTCCTCCTAACGAGCATATTAACATTTTCATTCCAAAGCATTAAATTTGGCTTGGAAAGATTATATGGGCTCGTTTGGTGTTGCGTACATACTAAAAAACGTTGTCCCTAAGCACCAAAACTACATGAAACCGTCCACAGTTCTTCACCCAGTCCCGAACCCAGATGGCAGCAGTACTATTTTCACCAGGATACTGTGATGGAGAAGTCTTACCTTGTTATTGCTCACTTTGCAACGCAAAATTGGCTTTCATGTCCTTAGCAAACTGCGGTGAAAGTTTTCCTGCAGGATATGGGACATCGAAATTCAGATTTGACCTTGACTAGGACTGCCTGGAAAGCCCGACATTTTCTTGATTGAAACACGTGTCAAAAATTCAGTCTTGGATCAGCATCCGAGCGAAGGATACAGTGTGCCTCCTTCGTACACTCTTTTCTTTTATGTCCCGTTTCACCGCATTTGTGAGATAGGGAACTCTTATCAGATCCTTTACATGTTTGTGACGGCAGCCAAGGCATTTGAAACATTGAAGAGACGCTGCTCTATCCTGTAGAAGACCCACCCTATTCTTAATTTGCCCTTATTTAGAAATATTTCGGTAAACCAATGATGGCCATGCGTTGTGTCCCCTGTGGTTTTCTGGTGTCATCACAGCTTTGATCATGCCCACCCTAGGGAACTCCCTTTTGATGGTCTCTTCTATCTCGGCCAGATCCGTGACATAGTCAATGTCTCTTATTTCGATCGTTCGCATCGGCTTGAAGGAGGCTACAGTTGTACTTTTGCCGAGGACTTTCTTTACTGCGTGGCAGAATGCTTCTTTATTGTCGGCCTCTGCTCCAAATTCGAGCAGTAGGTGGCCCGACTGGGTTGGTCGTACTGCTTTAATAGAAGTTTTGGTGTCTTTGGGCCTTACTTGTTCCCTAATATCGCGCAATACTTCTGCTTAGGACCAGCCATCTTTGGGTTTTACGAGGTCCGCGGCCGGGATCTTCGTCGTGGCTTTTTCTCCCCTGTTTCACGTCAGGTATTTTTATTGTTGGTCGTCCATGCATTATGCCTTTGACGTTGAGGTAAAGAATCCTAAATGTTTTTTTTTTTGCTTTGTTTTATTTTGTTTATTTAATTTTAGCTCTACAATTCCTTTTGAACCTTTGCTTAGAGATAGTTAGTGTACCTTAGTATCTTGATAGTATGTATCCGCTCTTGAGAAGGTGATATAGACAGTACCACACTTTGACCGCATGTCCACAAAGCTGCGATACGTTCAGATTTTAAACCGGTAAATATCATATCTGAACGGGCTTGTTGTGTGTTCGAAAAATCACTGAAAACAAACCTCGTTGCCACCGACGAGATTTGAACTAGGGACCTTCGGCTTCCAGGGTGAGCACTTTAACCGCTACACCTTGCGGGCTACGAATCCTAAAGGTAGGCTGAAGTTAAAAAGGCAGAGAGGGTTGAAGCTTTAAATTTGCGCTCTGATTTAAACACTCGATAGGCGGCGATTGTTTATTCAAGTATGAAGTTAGAAACTAAACTCTGACTAGTGTCCTTAGCTGGTTGCTAAAAAAAATTTTGAGACGAGTCCGCGCGGTTATCGCATAAGAGGCATCTGATGTTTCACTTTTCATTATAGCCGGTCGAAACACATTTAAGGTGTTACGTGGGCTTCATCTTTGCATAGTTGTGTTAACTAGCCTAGCCTACCATACTTTCTACACTGTCTAGGGCAAAACTTAAAATATTCAACCTTTAGGCAGGCAGAGTTTTACATTCTACCGTTATTTAAACCAAATACGCGCGAATGAAACTGGTTCTTTTATGATCTCTGTTGCTTAGCCGTATGACGTTGACCATCTTGATGTCTCTAAGTTTTTTTTTTTCATTTTGTTTGGGATGAAAGTGTTCAAGTTGTGTTTTTTGAGGACCTCATTCTTAAGTTTTTATCAAGTCACTCCAAAAGAACGAGAAAAATATCAGAGGGTACATACTAAAGATTATCGAAAGTCGATCAGAAAGCAATAGCAGTAATCCAAAGATACGATGTGCACGGATTTGCTGCACTCAAAAAAGAAAAAAAACGGTTTCCTAAATAATGGCAGCATAAAGTAAAAATTTAAGCACACGTCACACCTGTATCACAAGGGAAATACGTATGTCCAGTCAAGAAACGATAACTCTCTGATATATTTTTTCCTTTTCACCAAAATTTTGACACTATGAATACTCTCATTGCATGCCCTCTATGTAGTACAATTGAATAAAATAGCACCTTCTCTTTAATGAACACTATTTTAAAATTTAACTTTCAAGTCTGAGCAAAAGGATTCATCAACATCAACGATACCACCGAATTTATCTTCAACGCAACTACAGCAACAATATCAAAATAACAAACAAACATCGACTGGTAATAGTTCATGTAATAAAATTTGTTGTTTGGGCTCTTTTACAACACAAACGGCAGCCGTTGCATCACAAACAACATCATCAATAAATTGTAATTTGACACCATTATCAACGATTAATCAAAATCAATCGGTTAGTGGTGGTAGTCAACAGCCTAAAAAGAAATCATCTTTTATGCAAAGAAAGAAACCACTTTTGTCTCGAAGTCAGGTGAGTAAATTAGTGGAACTGTAGATCTGGATGTCGTGATTGATTTTGAGTTTTGTATTTTATTACATTATTAAATAGTCGAAAAAGTGAATGGCAGATTTCAGCTTCTGGCCGTTCATGTGTTTCTTTGGATAATGTCTTCTAATCGTCTTTAACTTCGCAAAAATGGTTGCAGATATCCTTTATATAAAAAACAAACCATAATCCCTTCTATTTAGAATACTCATAAAAGTATTTTCGCCTAATACAAACCTTGCACCCAAATATCAAACCAACCATTAACTGCTGCTTTCTTCTTCCCACCCCATTATTGAGTAAATTGCATATTTTACTCCTATATATAAATACTACCCCATCATGGGAGGCGTCATTAGGAGCAATATTTTCGATACATTCAATCGGAACCGAAATTCTCAAAACTAAAACAAAAACAATCATTTTCCCACAATACTAAATTATTCAAAACCCACTTCACAATTCACTGACAAATTCCAAATAATACAATTTATACCTGTCACATATTTATTTATCACGAGAGTATAAGAGAGTCTCTAATGATAAACTGCCATTGAAAAAGATCATTTCAAAGTTATACTGGCATATTCTTTCCACAAGGACCTACATTGCATGTTTGTATCAAATATACCCTCCTAACATGTTGTACCTCAATAAAGTTAAGTGCATTCTTTGACAAAATACAGCAATTACTAAAACAAATACTCGTACAGACACATCTTTTCTTTTTCCTTCGTTTTGAAATATTTTTCATTTTCCCCGGAATTGTCTGTCTGTGAGGTATACTTATATTGTCATATTCGTACTGTTGGTTTGCCTGATTGCAAATGTTTTGTCATGAAAACAAAATTTTCACTACTTTTCACTCCTTTTTCCCTATTTCGACGATATTTTGTTTGCAAGTGTGAATTATTTTATGCCGTATGCAGGAATATGTTTTCCTTGAGTGGGAGAGTATTTCATTTTATGTTGGGAGATATTTAAGAATAATGGGGAATCCTTGAAAGGTGTTTTGCGTCTTAGACAATGATTTATGATTGTTGCATAAGTTTATGGGCGATTGAATGGATTTTGGGATAGTAAATCATCTTAAGATTATTGATATAAGAATGGTTCACACTAATTTCAGTTTTTAAATTTTTTGAATATAAGTTAACACGGACATATCACATTCCATCATACAAACATTCCATCATGCAAATTGCACTTTCCCGCAATATGCAGAATTCAGTTTACATCAGACTGCATTTTTCTATACGTTCCCCCCAGACACAGAATATCGAGTATCATTCACCTTCCGCCAGACGAACATCATTTACCTGGAAACTAATTGCGCGAGTAAACAGTCACGTGGCTCGACAAAATAATGTATCATGCTAAGGCGCAAGAGAGGGTCGTCGTAAGAAAATTATTGTACAACGAACATCTAAATAAAAATATATTTTTTTCGTAACTTAGAAAAAGGGATTCTTAATTGGCGCCCGAGCAGGGACCACGTTTAGATTACCAGTATCGTCCGAATCTCGTCAAAATTATTTGTGAAAGGCTAAGTCCGACTAGCGTAGGCGAGAAAGGCTCGATTCAGTCGCGAAATTTCATCCGATGGCGAAGGGCTCTATACGCGCGTCTTTTAATCCTAGAGGAACGAGGCCCCCCAGTAATCACTCACGCGAACAAAAAGGAGCTGAGCACAATCAGCAGCCGCCTCCAGGATGATATTACCTTTAATTCTAGTGTAAGTGGTTAAATTTTTTTAGCGACGTTAAGTGTAATTAAATGAATAGTGTGGAGATTGTAAATCCATGAAAACAGTGTAATTGAAAGTGAAAATCAATTTTTAATGGGAGAGAGAGGTTTTTAGTGAGGTAGAAAAAGTTGAGAGTGATTGTTCACTAAAATTTAATTATTATTCACCAAAATTTATATGGGTACCCGACCCGACCCGACAAGAAAATCTCATTCGACCCTCCATACTGCAAATTGACCCCAAAAATGCTCCAAATCCAGCTGGAAGTCCCCTTGATGTTCACGCTCATCTAGAAGCCATTGTATCCAGTATCCTGCAGCAAGAGTGCCCCCGTATAATGCAACAATTTTTAACCCCAGTGATAGGTCCTCAAGAAATAGGGGATCAAGGAATTCATGAGGACCAGTTAGGGAACATCGCAGAAATGGACCGGATTCCTGACGTGATCAAAGGTCTAAGAGAATTCTCAGGTCAACCAGGAGAATTCAGTCTTGGCGTAAGAGTGTTGAAAGAGTCATTAAATTGTATGATAATTTGCGGGGTTCACCCAAATACTATGTAATCTTAAACTTGATCCGTAATAAAATCGTGGGTAAAGCGGATGCAGCACTGGAGTCTTACAGTACGCCACTCAATTGGGAGCAGATACGCCGTTGTCTGACCCTACATTACTCTGATAAATGAGATATTAATACTCTAGAATATCAGATGAGTTCCTCAGTGCAGGGTGCTAATAGCATCCCAGGTTTTTACCAAGAAGTGTACCACTATCTATCACTTATCTCGGATAAAATTTCCTGCATAGATATGGGTCTTGAAGCGACAAATATTATGGTTTAAACATATAGAAATAAAGCTTTAGATACTTTTGTGTGTGGGGTAAATGGATATCTGCCCCATCTCTTGACAATGAGGGAACCAGTTGATCTTCCACATGCCCTAAGATTGTGTTTGAAACAAGTAAATGATTTACATTTATGCTCAGAGTAGCAGTAATGCAGTTCGTCGGATCCAGGATAATACTACACTGCCAGTCCCGCCTAGGCAAAGAAATATTCAGCAGGCACCCAGACCAGCTCCGCGGAATTTACAACATGCACCCATACCAGCCCCACAAAATTTCCAGCAAATGCCACCTATACCTCCGCCTAGATATTTTTTCCAATCGCCTTCGCCAATGCATGCTAGATTTTACCCAAAACTTAACTATGTCCGAAACTTTAATAGGCCTTATCATCCCAATCAGTTTAACCAGAACCTTCGCTTCTATTCAAGTTCGAGATTACAATTTCCCACAGTGGCAACTCCAACAACATGATCAGTCCTTGATCGATTTCGTTCAATCTTCGGAAATCGGAAATGAGTCTTATGCAGATGCTGAGTTACAGGAATATCCGGAGTCCAATGAAATTTCCGATTTGCAAGACATACATTTCTTAGACTAACGAGCTGTTCGCTCCCTTATTTCGAGTACCGGACGAAGAGCGGATTTAAAATGAAAATTCTAATAGATACTGGCTCTAACAAGAATTACATACAGCCAAGTTGTGTAAAGTCTTGTTATCCAAACGGAAAAGCTTTCTTTGCAAACTCTCACGACGGAAACATTTAAATTACTCATCACGCATTACTTAATCTTTTCGGCCCATCTACCTACCCCACCTTTAAAATCCTTTATCCTTCCTACGTTTAAATCATTTCATGGCATACTCGGAAATGATAGTCTAAAGGAATTACGTGCAATTATACACACAGCTGAGGAACATTTTACAATCCTAGATTCTTTGTGAATCTCAATAAAACAACAAACCTCCGACGCTGTCAATAATATTAATATACGAACAGAACACCTTTCACACGAACAGTCAAACAACTTCTCAAGATTCTTAACGGATATACAGACCTCTTCAGTGAACCGGATGATAAGTTCACATACAGCACTACAGTGGAAGCCAAAATCCGCACAACTACGGATAGACGGTATACTCCAAATCATATCCATACCTTATGGCATTGAAACCGATAGTAGATCAAGAGATACAAAAGCTTCTCCGGGAGCACATTGGGCGCATAGACATAGATGATATCATATATGGCAAGGATGAATACGAACTTTTACAAAACATGGATATTATGTTCGAAACCCTTCAGAACGCAAATTTTAAGATACAAGTTTCTAGGCTTTGTCGTTTCGGAGCAGGGTATCAGATCAAATCCACAAAAAGTCCAGGCTATAGTATATTTTCCACCACCCACTATGCTGAAGGAACTTAGATCTTTCCTAGATATGGCAGGCTATTACAGACGCTTCGTTCTGGATTTTGCAAAAAAAGCAACTCCCCTTACTTCGCTTCTAACAGTGGAAGAAGGGAGAATATCCAAGAACCTTTCCAGCAAAATTTAAATCCAGTTGAGCCAGGAAGCACTTAATGCTTTTCAAAAGATAAAAAATTCGCTGATCTCACATGACGTCATGTTGATACATCCTGACTTTACAAAAGATTGTGAGTGTACAACTTACGCCTCTCAGAACGCCCTTGGTGCTGTACAGTCACAGGGAGGACGGCCCATCACTTTCCTATCTCAAACTCTAAACCGTACCGAGATTAATTACGCAACCAACGAGAAGGAAATGTTGGCCCTAATTTGAGAATTAAAATCTTTGCGTAATTTCCTTTACGAGTCACAGACAACGAAGTTGCATTGACGCTTTGGGCTGGCGGATGTGATGGTTTGGACTTAGTTGCTTTGCACAGTTGCGCCGAGGTGAAACTCGTGTGTGACCGGCTCCAATTCAACTATCATACCGTCTCCGTCCCGGTAAAACCTTGGCAGGCCTCGGAGTACGTTCGAAGTTCGCACCATTGGGTTGGTGGTGTAGGTTCGGTTGAGACGGACTATCGATTAGCGCTGGTCTGGCTCTGAGCACTTGTCCCCATAAGGGCTTGTGCCAACCCTCGCATGGCCTCCCTGCTCTGCAAAGATAACCATGGGACCAAAAATGTGACTACACACATGAACGGAGATAGCGGCTCCGAGGGGGGACCCAACAAAACTGGAGCAAACAAAATCAAAAGACCAAAAAAATCCAAAAAAGGAAATAAAAAATAATAGCAACGACGACGCAACCAGCGGCTGCAGCCACGATGTCAACAGTACATCGAGAGTTGTACTAACCACGAAAAAACGAAGACTAACACGACGACAGTGACGGTAGACGAAAAACGGAGAACAGCAGACAGTCTGGTGCAGACTGAGATTCCTGCGGCGTTTGGGCGCAGCAAAAAAATTATGCGAACGCCCGAGCGTCCTATTAAGGAGAAGCGGGAGACTCTGCAGGATGCTTCAGGTATTCGCACAGTGGAAGATAACACAAAGAGCACCGAAAATTTGATTGTCACCGCTGCGATCGTTACTAAAGCGACCGATGCAAGGGTCACAAATCCCGACATTGCAACGAAAAATCCAGAAGCAAACGAGGAGATTACGGCACTAAAAGCAAAGAGTGACCAGACACTGCGTGATTGTACCGCCAACGTTGAAAATGTGGCGGAAGTACTGCACTCGGAAACGGAACGCGAAAACCTCTCCCAAGGATAGTTGCAAGGTACAATTGCGGCCCAGCGATACGAAGAAGAAAGACTACTTCGAAAATTGGGAGATGTTCTGAAAAGAATACAAGATGCATGCGACTCCCCAAAAATTAGCAAAGTAGAAAAAGCAGGGCTCCTTGAACTAGAGGAGCTCCTAGATCGCATAGGGCACTATCGGAGGAGCTGGTTAAGGGCCGAAGATGAACAGAAGGCTAAAGAGGCGCTTGGAGCGAAATCTAAAGGCGACATGCAGATAGCTCCATCATTAAAAGTCAATAAAAGAATGGCGTCTAGCCCAATCGAAGGAGATCGGGATAAAAGAAGGAAGGAAGAGGCACTTGAAGGGCGTGGAGCACCAGATCAGGGGTTCCATACAGTGCTTACAAAAGGAGCGAAGAAAGCCGCAAAGAAACTCCTTCAAAAAAAGCCAGAAAATAAAATTCGCACGGACGCCCAATTAGAAAAAGGACCTGATGCAAAACAGGAGAGGCAGAAGGCCCGACGCAGGCCCCGGCAGCGGGCACTGCTTGTAAAGCCCCAAGATGGCCGATCCTACGCGGAGGTGCTGCGGGATATCAGGGGAAACGTAAGGCCTGAAGACACCAATACTACCATTAAAGTAGTACGACCAACGCGGTCGGGCCACATACTGGTCGAATTCGGAGCAGAGGCTTGCAATAAAGATGCATTCTGTGACGCAGTAAAGAAAGTCCTCGGCAAAAGCGCAGCTATAGCCCCGCTCGAGCCGATGGCAACGATCGAAATACGGGACATTGACTGCGTGACGGATCTGGCCGAGGTAGAAGAGGCCATCAAAAGGGAGTTCCCTAGCGTGGGAAGGATCAAAGCGAGACTGACACCAGAAAACAACAGGGGACAACGTATGGCCATAGTTGACTTGACCGAAAAGGACGCCGAACAATTCTTGTACAAGGGCAAAGTACGAATAGGATGGGTTGTCTATAGGATACGGCGAAGAGCAACGCCTCTTCAATGTTTCAAATGCCTTGGTTATCGTCACACCACACAAGTATGCAAAGGATCCGTAGGAGTTCCCTATGTTACAAATGCGGTGAAATGGGACATAACAGAAAAGAGTGTACGAAGGAGGCACACTGTATTCTTTGCAAGGATGTTGATCCAAAACCTGGTTTTGGACACCTCTTGGGATCAGGAAAATGCCGGGTGTTCCAGGAAGCCCTGGCCAAGGCCAAATCAGTGCTTCGATGACCCGCATCCTGCAGCTAAACCTACAACGCAGTTCAACCGCCCAAAATCTGCTTGAGCAGTTTGCGAGGGACATGAAAGCCGACTTCTTGCTGCTGAGTGAGCAGCACCATAGTAAAAGTCCTGCATTATGGTATTCTAATGAAACTGGTACTGCCGCCATCTGGGTTCGGAACAGTGACTTTCAAGCAGAGAGTTGTGGACGGGGTGATGGTCTCGTGTGGGTTCGGTGCTCAGGGATCACCTTCTTTAGTGTGTACCTAACGCCTAACGAGTCGATATCATCTTTCCAAGTCAAGCTTAATGCTTTGGAGGGCGCTATCTCGAATGCAGAGGGCAAAGTGCTCGTTGGGGGCGACTTCAACGCAAAAGAAATCGAATGGGGCATGCCTCAGATGGATCCGAGGGGAAAACGAATCCTGAAAGTGGTGGCCAGGACGGCCCCCGTCGTACTAAACTCCGGAAATACGCCGACTTTTCACCGTATTGGCTGTGAGGGAACCATACCGGACGTGACATTCGCCTCGGAGTCCTTAGTACGAAGGATACACAACTGGAAAGTATTAGAGGACTACTCAGCCATTGATCATCAGTGCATTCTGCTTGAGATAAGTGATGCTGTCTCCCGACGTCCGTGCTCTCGGCCTTCCACAATTGGATGGAACATCGGAAGGATGGACGTCGAGAGGTTCGTCAAGGCTCTCACAGCGGGTCAGCCGCAGCAGGGAGTTTCGGAAGGGGACGGAAAAACTGGCAGCTGAAGACGTGGTGAACTCTACTATGAGCATCATTACGACTGCTTGCTGCGCTTCTATGCCCCGTCAAAGACCCCGCCACGGCAAGCCCCCAGTGTACTGGTGGTCAACTGAAATCGCTGAAAAGCAAAGGGAGTGTCACAAGCTTCGACGTGAGGCTCAACGGGTGCGGAACCGTGATGAGGCATGCGAGCAGGTGGCAGCATATAAGTCGGCCAGGAAATGCCTTCGCAAGCTGATCAACAGTAGCAAGGCTCGCTGCTGGCAAGACCTAGTGGACAATGTGAACAAGGATCTGTGGGGCCTTGGCTACAAGCTGGTCATGGGGAAACTTGGTGCCCTACGGAAGCCTTGTATACATGACGCGGAAAAGATGGACGCGATAGTGCGGGGACTCTTCCCCGCCCATCCCGTCCGTGTTGACGCTGTCCATGGTGAAACAGCAGTAGAGTGCCCACTCTTCACACAGCTGGAGCTGGAGGAGGCAGTTCTCTCATTGAAAACGAGGAAGGCTCCAGGTCCAGATGGTGTTCCAGCTGAGGTGTCGCGGCTCGTCTATCACCATTGTCCTGACTTGCTGCTCAGCACACTCAACGCTTGCCTATGGGGTGGGGTTTTCCCGGTACGATGGAAGGTGGCGAGGCTCGTGCTGATCAGCAAGGGGAAGGGAAATCCGGGATCGCTGTCTGCATACCGCCCGTTATGCATGCTAGACACGGCTGGGAAAGTGCTAGAGAAACTCATCAAGGGAAGACTCACTGACGCGATTCGTGCTGCTGGGGACCTATCTCCTCGGCAGTACGGAGCAGAGGTATGGGACAACGCTCTCAGCAAGGAGGTATACCGAAAACGTTTGGCACAGGTGCAGAGAAGAGGAGCACTGAGAATTGCATCTTCGTATCCAACAGTCTTCGACTCGGCCGTGAGAGTGATTGCAGGCATGATACCTATCGCCCTCCTTGCTAGAGAGCGCCGCGCTATTTACCTGTGCCGAAACGAGGATGCAGGGGAGATAGTTGTCCGCGAAGAGAGACAGCGCTCACTCAACGATTGGCAGCATTCTTGGGTGAATTGCACGAAGGGAAGGTGGACTGCGCGCCTCATCCCGGATGTGAGACCGTGGCTAAATCGAGGGCATGGTGAGACTGACTTCTATCTGACTCAGCTTTTGAGCGGGCAAGGGTGTTTTCAGTCTTACCTGCACAAGATCCGTAAGTCACGGTCCCCCGATTGTCGGTTTTGTCCAGGAGAGGAGGACAATGCCTGTCATACATTTTTTGCGTGTACAAAATGGGTCAGGCTGCAAAGGGAACTCTACAGGGAGACGGGGGAGCTCACCCCGGATAATACAGTTGCGGTGATGCTCGAATCGGTTGACAAACGGAACCAGGTGGCACATTATGCTCGGGCAGTCCTAAAATATAAAAGGGACTCACAGCAGCCGGGGGCGCTGGGGCTGGGGGATCGCCTTTCTGGCAATTCCTCTTCCCCTCTCCCCTCCCGCTAGGAAAGGGATTCCCCAGCTTGAAGGCGCTCCACGGCGTAACAAAACGAGACCTGGCCCGAAGTAATGTGTCAAACGGTTCCAGGCTGGGTTCTCAGGTTGACAGGGGAGGTGTTTAGTGGGTAGTCCAGTCGCGTGGGAGTCCCACACTCTGTGCATAAAAAGCATTCGCCTCCCTACCACAAAAAAAAATTCACGTAAAGTTAATATTTTTACTGATCACCAGCCGCTAACGTATGCATTGAGTAATCGTAACACCAATATTAAAATGAAAAGGTGGAAGGCGATATTGGAGGAATACAATTATGAACTCCAATATAAGCCCGAAAAGGCCAATATCGTGGCTGACACTCTCTGAAGGAAGCATGTGCAATCGAATATCAATTCAATGACAGCTGGTTCTCAAAGTGACGAAAGCTCCTTTCACAACCTGATCCCCACGATGGAAACGCCCATCAATGGCTTCCAAACACAGATTATCCTTAATATGGGCGAACAAAGTACCTGTGAGTTAGAACGACCCTTTCCCAATTATTGGAAGTACGTATTTTTCGAACTCCAATATACCAAAGAGAACATCATTGGAATTTTTAAAAGATATTTGAACCCCAGCGTGATCAATGGCTTGAAAACAAACGAAGAAAAAATGGAACTCATTCAAGAAATTTACCCCCTTTTCTTTAGTACTTACAAAATCCGTTTCACCTAAAAGGAACTTTAAAATGTCCGATATGAATCTGCCCAGGAGGAACTTATAGTAAAAACCCATGCTAGAGCTCACCATAATGCAAAAGAAAATATGCTACATATTTTGGAACAATATTACTTCCCCAAGATGCGTGCCAAAATCAAAAATATCATTAAACAATGCACTGCCTGTTTGGAAAATAAATAGAATAGGCAACCCAAATTCCAATGTTTTATCAAGAAAGCAAGTAGATCTAATATTGTCCAACCCAGACAGAGGTAACATTTCCTATATGAATATTGAAGAAATTTTAGAATTTGCCGATACCAACATTTTTAGAAACTCCACTCACATATTTTACATGATCAATATTCAGACAACATATGAAACTAATTATTCAAAATTACTAATAAAGCCTGTAAAAAAGAACGGTATTGTTAACAGCATTGGTTACACTTACATTTTGCAAGAAACTAAAAATTATTGTGGCATTATAGGCACTTGTAAAACCTTTAATAATCTTTCAATTTGTAAAAACAAAGATATAAAAAACATTCGCGATTCAGAATGTACTCCGCACCTACTCAAAGGCACCCTAGCAAGATGTAATAAAACTAAATGTCACCATGTACCATCAGTAGAGAAACTATCATCCGGAACCATACTTCTTAACGAATTCAGCGGGAAGGTGAACATCAATGGAAAAACACAAAACATAACGGGAACCTACCTTGTAACCTTCAGCAACGAAACGATCATCATCGACGATCAACAGTACACCGTATTTGAAACAACGAAGGTCCAGCTCTTACCACCCATTCTACAACGAGAAGCTCAAGAGTATAAGCTCGAGGAAATACTATCTCTCGAAATGATGCGTGAACTACACATAAACAACACCAGGGAAATAGATCTGATCCGAGTCGAAAATAATATCAGGAGATGGATAAATTTGGGCTTATTGTCTATATTACTTACAGTACTAATCTTCTCAAAAATCAATAACCTATGCAAAAGTTCATCGAAAACAAACGTGATCATCGAACCAAAATCTCCGAACTAACCTGTCCCAGGGCTACCAGTACAGTATCCAAAACCTTTGGTCCTTCCACAGTTTACAACCATGAGACAAGGATATGAAAATCCTATAATACCCCTTTTTTTAGTTGGATGAGGGGTGTTAACACGGCCATATCAAATTCCATCATGCAAATTGCACTTTCCCACAATATGCAGAACTCAGTTTTCATTAAACTGCATTTTTCTACACGTTCCCCACAGACACAGCATATCGAGTATCATTCATCTTCCGCGAGACGAACATCATTTACGTGGAAACTAATTGCGCGAGTAAGCAGTCACATGGCTCGACAAAATAATATATCATGCTAAGGTGCAAGAGAGGGTCGTCGTAAGAAAATTATTGTACAACGAACATCTAAATAAAAACATAATTACTTAATTTATACACCAACACTGGCGACCCCGGCGCAGCTTCGCCCACTTGTTTATACCAGTACTTCTACTATACCATGGAATTTTTAAGATCTTTCTTATAATTCTATTTTGGAAGGACTGGAGTACTTTTTTGTTGGTCTTTGTCGTTTAGTAGCGTTGGTCGTATAATCTGTTTGTATATGAGCATTCAATTTTTAAGGCTTAGTCTTTTGGACTTAATGAGAGGGTGTTGAGAGGAGAGAAGTCCAATGATTCAGATTCAGACTCAAGATCTTTTTTGGTGATTTCAAATTTTTTTACATATATACAATTCATTAATAACCTAACCTAACAATATTCATACGGGATGTGCCGTAGGGCTTTTTCCGGAGTTGTGTAATAATTTACTTTACTCGTCATTAGTTTACAATATTAATTTTTCGATAAAACAAAACTTTAAAATGTCGACACCCACAACATTATCAAGCATTAATAGATTGAAAAAAGAAGTTTGTAAAATTCATTCGCTCTAACAACTATAGTTTTAAAAATTGATTTCCTTAAAATTAAGTACATTATCTCCTTTAGACTACCATAAAACTACTCATTCGCTACATTCATTGATCGGTTGTCCGTCGTTCTCCTGACTACTCCCGCCTTGTGTTCCTTGGCCATCCTGATTCCCGGTTCCACCAACTTTTCTGCATACGATTTTATTGGCTCCATTCCTGTCTCCTAGTGCAGCACATCGTTGGGGGTAGGACCGTCCGTCCTCCCTTCTGTATAGGCCTGTGCAAGCCCGAAGGATTTTTCACTCCACTAATCCTATCTTGCCCAATTTTGTTTTCGGAGCTCCATTCTAAATCATTACCGCATATATGATAATCGAGCGGATCAAGGTTTAATAGACCAAAACCTTGACTCGCTTGCTCGCTGTCGAATGTTTCCTTGAAAGAGGTATAAGAAGATAGTCCACAAAAGTCTCTTTTTTTCAAAATATTATCAACGTGAGCACTAAAGGTAGCTTTCCTGTCGAAAACTACCCCCAAGTACTTCGTTTGCCTAGAGCAGTGTACCATCTGCCCATTCAACTGAATCCTGCAGTCACAGATGCCTCTTGCATGACGGGGTCCTAGAACACAATCAATTCACATTCTTTGCATTTACCTTGATTCCCCATTTCCGATAATATGCAGCTAAAGATTCCAAAATTTTTTCGAACGGCATCCTAGCAAAGCGCAAATCGTGCTCAAAGGACCACACTAATAAGTTGTCAGCGAAGAAGTTCACCTGGATTTCGGGCTTTTTATGTGGTAGGGAGGTGAAGGCATTTATGCCCGCCGAGTCTGGCAGTGTGGGACTCCCATGGAGGATACCTTTGGACTACCCACTAAACACCTCCCCTGTCAATCTGAGAACCTAGCCTGGAACCGTTTGACACATTACTTCGGGCCAGGTCTCGTTTTGTTACGCCGTGGGGCGCCTTCAAGCTGGGGAGTCCCTTTCCTAGCGGGAGGGGAGGGGGGAAGAGGAATTGCCAGAAGAGCGATCCCCCAGCCCCAGTGCCTCCGGCTGCTGTGAGTCCCTTTTATATTTTAGGACTGCCCGAGCTTAATGTGCCACCTGGTTCCATTTGTCAACCGATTCGAGCATCACCGCAACTATATTATCCGGGGTGAGCTCTTCCGTCTCCCTGTAGAGTTCCCTTCTCAGCCTGGCCCATTTGGTACACGCGAAAAATGTGTGACAGGCATTGTCCTCCTCTCCTGGGCAAAACCGACAATCGGGAGACCGTGACTTGCCGATCTTGTGCAGATAAGACTGAAAACACCCGTGCCCGCTCAAAAGCTGGGTCAGATAGAAGTCAGTCTCACCATGCCTTCGATTCAGCCACGGTCTCACATCCGGGATGAGGCGCGCAGTCCACCTTCCCTTCATGCAATTCCTCCAAGACTGCTGCCAATCGTTGAGCGAGCGTTGTCTCTCCTCGCGGACAACCATCTCCCTCGCATCCTTGTTTCGGCGCAGGTAAATAGCGCGGCGCTCTCTAGCAAGGAGGGCAACAGGTATCACGCCTGCAATCACTCTCACCGCCGAGTCGGAGACTGTTGGATACGAAGATGCAATTCTCAGTGCTCCTCTTCTCTGTACCTGTGCCAATCGTTTTCGGTATACCTCCTTGCTGAGAGCGTCGCCCCATACCTCTGCTCCGTACAGTAGCACTGACCCTACAGCGCTCATCAAGAGGCGTCTTCTTGATGGGCTGGGTCCCCCTACGTTGGCCATAAGTCGACTCAGGGCCGATATTCCCGAAGCAGCCTTCTCAGCCGTTGCCCTGATTTGCTCAGAGAAACTCATCTCCGAGTCGATCAGTAGCCCCAGGTACTTCACCGCTGGCTTCGATTCGATCTGTATATCTCCAATACTGATCATCCTTACTCTAGGGATTCTCTTTTTTGTGAAGATGACCACTTCGGTTTTCTCCAGTGCTAAACTGAGCCCGCGAGCAGTCATCCAGTCCCTCACTCGGCGCATTAGCATACCTAGCCTAAGTTGCGCTTGTTCAACGGTGCGTCCGGCGACCAGAGCCGCAATATCATCCGCATAGCCGACCAAGCGCGACTCATCTGGCATCTCAAGTCTCAGTAGCCCGTCGTAAGACACGTTCCACAGGTCCGGACCAAGGATAGATCCCTGGGCAACACCCGATGTAATTTCCATCCTTCATTGGCCCTGTGTCGTGTCGTAGAGCAGGCTTCAGTCCTTTAGGTAGTTCCTCAAAAGCCGCATTAGATATTCTGGAACTTGAAAAGGGTTTTCCAGCGTATCCAGAATATCCACCCATCTAGCGGAGTTGAAGGCATTCCTGACGTCGAGTGTCACCAACAGGACGATCCGTCGCTTGGTGCGACTATGTGCCTCTGCCTTTTGGACCGCGTTCACCACCTCTGCAATCGCATCGATGGTACAACGTCCTGCTCTAAAGCCGTACTGCCGAGGAGATAGGTCCCCAGCAGCACGAATCGCGTCAGTGAGTCTTCCCTTGATGAGTTTCTCTAGCACTTTCCCAGCCGTGTCTAGCATGCATAACGGGCGGTATGCAGACGGCGATTCGGGATTTCCCTTCCCCTTGCTGACCAGCACGAGCCTCGCAACCTTCCATCGTACCGGGAAAACCCCGTCCCGTAGGCAAGCGTTGAATGTGCTGAGCAGCAAGTCAGGACAATGGTGATAGACGAGCTGCAAAACCTCAGCTGGAACACCATCTGGACCTGGAGCCTTCCTCGCTTTCAGGGAGAGGACTGCCTCCTCTAGTTCCAGCTGTGTGAAGAGTGGGCACTCGACTGCTGTTTCAACATGGACAGCGTCAACACGGACGGGATGGGCGGGGAAGAGTCCCCGCACTATCGCGTCCATCTTTTCCGCGTCATGTATACAAGGCTTCCGTAGGGCACCAAGTTTCCCCATGACCAGCTTGTAGCCAAGGCCCCACGGATCCCTATTTACATCGTCCACGAGGTCTTGCCAGCATCGGGCTTTGCTCCTGTTAATAAGCCTGCGAAGATATTTCCTGCCGGACCTGTATGCTGCTAGCCTAGTGTCTGCCTCCTCCCGTGTTCGCGCCCGCTGGGCCTCTCGCCGAAGTTTGTGACACTCGCTTCTTTGTTCGGCGATCTCGTTTGACCACCAGTATACTGGAGGCTTACCATGTCGGGGTCTCCGGCGGGGCATGGAAGACTCGCAAGCAGCTATGATGGTACTCATAGTTGAGTTCACCAAGTCCTTGGCTGTAGGCCCTCCACTCCCTGGTGGAGCTCCCAGCAACGGTGTGCCTGCCGTAAGCGCGTCAGTGAACTTCTCGACGTCCATCCTCCCAGTCCTCCATCCGAGGATTGAAGTTTGGGCATATGCACGCAGAGTGGCACCGTCGTGAATCTCAACAGCTATGTACTGGTGATCACTAGCCGAGTAGTCCTCTAGTACTCGCCAGTTGTGTACTCTAGGTACCAGGGACTCCGAAGCGAGTGTCACATCGGGTATGGTTCCTACGCAACCCCAGCGGCGGAAAGTAGGGGTGTTACCAGTATTTAGGACAAAAAGCGCTGTTCTGGCCGCCATGTCCACGATTTGTTTCCCCTTGGGTCGGATTGTGGCATACCCCATTCGATGGCTCTAGCGTTGAAGTCTCGCCCGACCAGCATGTGGCCCTCTGTGTTCGAGACAGCGTCCTCCAGGGCATCGAGTTTGGTTCGAAAGGATCGCATTGCCTCGTTAGGCGTCAGATAAACACTGAAATATGTTATCCCTGAACACCGCACCCACACAAAACCATCCCCGCGTCCATGGCCCTGCACCTGAAGGCGGGCGCTGTCTCGAACCCAGATGGCCGAGGTACCAGTTTTGTCAGGGTACCACGCTTGCGAGTCCTTGTTATGATGTTGCTCGCTCAGCAACAGGAGGTCAGCTTTCTTATCCCTCGCAAACTGCTCAAGTAGGTCCTGGGCGTTTGTGCTTCGGTGTAAATTGACCTGCAGGATACGGATCATTTGAGTATCGATTTGGCTTTAGTTAGGGCCTCCTTGAAAACCCGGCATCTCCCTGTCCCCGGCTCATGTTTGAGGTCACCGGGTGCTAGCTTAGCATCCTTGCAAAGAATGCATTTTGCCTCGTTCGTGCACTCCTTCCTTTTGTGCCCCGTTTCACCACATTTGTAGCACAGAGATCTCTTGTCGGGTCCCCTACAGCCATACGCGGTGTGTCCGTATTCGAGGCATCTAAAGCAGCGGATAGGGATCGCTCTTCTCCGTATCCTGCAGATCACCCAACCTATCTTAATTTTGCCCTTCGCCAGGATTTGCTGGGCGTCTTTATCAGCTAGTTCGACAATTGCCATGCGTTGCCCCCTTGTGTTTTCACGTGTCAATCTTGCCTTGACTTCACTTAAGCTGGGGAACTCCCTCCTAATGGCATCCTCTACTTCAGCTTTGTCCGTGACGCAGTCGAGGTCCCTGATTTCCAGGGTGGCCATTGGTTCGAGCGAGGCAACCGTTGCCGCATCTCCAAGAACCTTTTGAACCGCGTCACGGAATGCATCTTTGTTTGTGGCCTCTGGCCCGAATTCCACCAGCAAGTCACCGGTCCGGGTTGGTCGAACTGCTTTGATGGCAGTTTTGGTGTCGTCTGGCTTGACCGCTCCTTTAATTTCACGGAGGACATCTGCGTAGGTTCTGCCCTTAGTGGGTTTAATAAGCAGTGCCTCTCGCAAGGGTTTGCGCCGCGGTTTGCTTTTTGTTTTCTGCGGTATATCGGGGGTTCTTTGTTCTTTTCGTGGTTGAGCTCTTTGTCTGTTTTTTCTAGGAGTAGCTTTTTGGCCGCTTTTTTCGCTGCCTTGTTTCGCACCACATGAAACTCCTCGCCTGGAGTGTCAACTTCGTTTATGGTCTCGTCCTTCCTCCTTTTCTCACAGTCGCCTTCAATTGGGCTACCGGCCATTCTTTTGCTGCTGCTAGGACCCACTGATGCCTCGAGGGAGAGCGTGTCTTTTTGGTGCTTTTCGGTTGCAAGCCACCTCCGCCTGTAGTGCGTTATGCGGCCAAAAAGCTTCTCCAGTTCAAGAATGCCATTCTTGACACTCTTGCCTATGTTTTTCTGCACTTCGCAGGCAGCCCTCAGTTGTTTGACGATATTCCCCGCTTTCTGAGTAAGCCTCTCCTCTTCGGCGCGGTCAAGGGCGATTGTGTTATTTGGCGCCACCTCTTGGGAGAGGCCCCCGTTTCCTAGCCCTTTTGCTTCTATCGCTTGGGTCGCGTTTGAAGTGGCGTCGGCCAACGGCAAAACTTCTCCCTCCCCCAGTCTTACACTGGCCTCCGTTGGTGCCGCAGCTTGATCCCGATTGTGTACGTCTTGCACTGGGTGCTCCGGGGTGCGCATAGTCCTTCTACTGCGCCCAAAGGCCGCAATGATGCCAGGTTGCACAACGCACTCTGCCTTCTTTCGTTCGTTAGTCCGTCTGTGGTCTGTCTCCGATGATTTAACCTGTGATGTTGACTTTGACAGTGTTTCTGGGGTTTTCTGCCTCCCCCCGCAATCGGTGACTTGTTTAATCGGTGTTCTTGCCAACAGCGGTTTTTGCTTGAAAGGGTTCTCCGTGCTAGCGTCCTGTTTGCTTGTGGTTTCATTTGTTTGCTCCATTTTATTGGGTCCCCCCTCGGAGCCGCTATCTCCGTTCGTGTGTGTAGTCGCCTTTTTGGTCCCATGGTTATCTTTGCAGAGCAGGGAGGCCATGCGAGGGTTGGCACAAGCCCTTATGGGGACAAGTGCTCAGAGCCAGACCAGCGCTAATCGGGAGTCCGTCTCAACCGAACCTACACCACCAACCCAATGGTACGAACTTCGAACGTACTCCGAGGCCTGCCAAGGTTTTACCGGGACGGAGACGGTATGATAGTTGAATTGGAGCCGTTCACACACGAGTTTCACCTCGGCGCAACTGTGCAAAGCAACTAAGTCCAAACCATCACATCCGCCAGCCCAAAGCGTCAATTCCAGTTCGTTATCCAAAGCGTAATCCAGATACAATAAGAGGGAACCTCACGGCTTATATTCCTATTTTACGCCTGGAACGCCAGAGGTGAATATCTTGAAAAGAAATGGGCCTAATATAGACCCCTGTGTGACCCCCGAGTCAATACAAGATGGGTCTGACCTAGCTCCCCCAACCATAGCAAAGGCAGTTCGTCCCCTCATGAAGCTGCCTATAATTTTGACAATATGGGCCGGGAAGCCAAAATATATCATTTTGTAGAGAAGCCCATCGATCCATACAGAGTCAAAGGCTTTCTTCACATCGATCAGGCAAGCTACAACAAGCTTATTGTTGCGCCAGCTTCTCATTATATCGGCTTGGAACACAGCCATAGCTCCGCCGTGGAGTGAGCTTTTTTGAAGCCAAATTGTCTTTCCGGCACAATTCTTGCCCCCACAGAGAATTGTATGATGTCTTCAAGTATTACTCTTTCAAGCAGCTTAACAATATTTGTAAGCAGGAAAATCGGACGAGTATCGACTACGTCAGTACTGCCCGAATTCTTTGGTTTCGCGAATATTTTTGCACATTTCCATCGCTGAGGAAAGTAGCAAATGTTAATGCAGTTATTCAGAATGATCGCGAGGAGAACAAAGAAAACACGAGGAAGCCTTTTAAGCATAAAATCGGAGATTCCATCAGCCCCTGCTGATGTTTTGGAATTTTGCTCCAATGCCAACAAAGTGAGTCTCTCAGGAATGACAAACAGACCATGACCAGTAGGTGCGTCAGAGGGATTTAAAACAGAAAACCTGGCTAAACACAATTGCTCATTGTCCCTGTCGAAGTTCATTGTGGTGTTGCTCACTAACGGAGTAACGGAAGAGTCCATACTTGCTTTCTCTCCTTGAAGAACTTTCCAAAATGTCAGCGATAGGTTTGTCATCCATGAGCATGGATTCATTATAAGTGAGGACCCCGGGCAGCCTTTTTCTGTCAGTTATCCTATTGATATTAAGAACATACAGGGACCTGGTTTGAAACTTTCCAGGGCCTGTTCGAACCGCTCGTCAGCAAAAACCCTGGTTCTCCTTGAGATCATTCGGTTTAGAGACCTAATCACTAGATGAATCGTTCATCCTCCCGGTTGACCATATTTAAATTGCGGTGGTAGATTCTTGCGAGTAGCTTTCGAAGCCGACTATGTCTACGATGAAGCTATTCTGGTAAATCTCGATAAAAGTAATTTGTCGACGATTTCTTAATGGAGATCTTTGAGATGATAGTATGCAGGGTTGAATTTATACATGCGACTCTCTCATCAATTTTAGAAATAGAAAGATTTTTCGATCTATTGATCGGAATTCCCCTCAATTTTCCCTCAAGGTCAGCACTTACTGCTGTCCAATCGATTTGCTTGTATGGAATGAAAAGTTGAGGATCTGCAACCTCAAGTTTCACACCCCTTTTCACTCTTAAGGTCAGCTCAATCTAAAAACGGTCAAAGTCGGCATCAAGAACTCCACACTCAAAATTCCCCCAACAGCGAGAGAGATTTATCAGATTGGCAGACACAATGAAAAAGTAAATAATAGACGAGCTTCGGTGGAAGTTAGGTACTTTTGGGGCAGTCAGTATGAGATCCATATTTAATTGAATCCAGTTAGAGATAGCTGTTTCATAGCCATTAGATGCGATATTTCCCCATGAGGGATGCTTCGCATTGAAATCACCTTCCATGGCATACAAATCGAATTTTTTGCTCAGATTAAGCGCTGTTTCCAAGTCGTCAGTGAGTGTCCTCACCGAGTATCAATGGTGAACATACATCACCACGAACGCAAGGTGCACTCTCCCAGCATGGAGCTTATTATTTCTGCTTTAATACATTTCATACATGGATGGCGGTGCTTTTGGACTTTCAGGTGATCTTTGTGAGCCATTGCAACTCCAAGACTTTCCTCTGTATCATCACGCTTGATGGTCTTGTATTTTCCCAGATGCACTCTGTGTCTTTCTTTGAGTCTTGTTTCCGACATAAACAAAAAGTCTGGTCTATGGGCGTTCAAGTATTCTTGAATGAAATTCCTTTTATAGAGTGGAGCTAGTAAACATATGTTGAGAATAGAGATTTTAATGGGATTCCTCACGACAACATACTTTTAAGGCAAACTCAAAGTACGCAGCTTTTTTCTCGTTAGGATTAGTGAGTTTTTTTACAGTGGGGAATGAAAGAGTCCACTTTTCGAATAAGTGTGAACAAGTCACACCCAAAAAATGGTTGGCAGTCAGAGCTCAAACCAGTATTTTGGCCATTCTGCGACTGCTGGGGTTGCTGCACTAGTTGCTGTTTTTGTTGCCGTAAAGGCTGAGGTGCAGGCTGCTTCTTTGCACCTTGCAACAAGCTAGAGTACGAGATCCCTTCACGTACAGTATTTTTTATAGTGATGAAACTCCTCCTTTTCTCTTTTTTCTTTTGGGAATTCTTCCTCCTCTCTTCAACTTCTTTTGCTTTAGGACAGCCTCTGAAACTCGCAGGGTGCCCCTTAGCATTGCATTTGACACAGAAGATCCTATCTTCTTTCTCGTCCTTCGAGATTGGACATTCAATGGACTTATGCTACTTGTCGTATTTTACACTTCTAACTTCAAGTCCGCAGTCAAAAGCGACGTGGCCAAATCTTTGGCAGTTGAATCAGTGGGATGTGGAATTTTTCTGGAGACGCTCCCATTTTATCTTCTGATACAATAGGAACTTTATGTCCATTGCTTTCTTCACATCAATGTCCGGTTCGAACTGAACTAAGAACGATGAAAGCATCCTTTTTTCCCTGCTAGAGGTTAAAGCGGAGAACCTTTTTGGTGAAAGGATATCTTTTCCGAGATACTCCTTCAGCTCAGCCACGACATTGTTCTCGTCGTATGAGCTGTGCACGCCTTTGAGAAGGAGAGCCAATTTTCTTTCTCCTGGAAGAGTGTAGGTGTAGTAAACCACCTTTGAATGCTTCAGAAAATAATAAAGGCTGATATGATCCTCAGCCGTTTTAGGGTGGAGTGAAGTTCGTGGGGAGTTGTTCACCGTTACGTTGAACTCTGTCTCCTTTTCAGAGTTTCGTGCACATGCTCTTTTGACGCTATCCCTGAAAGCGTATAGTACACTATAGGAGGCACCCTCTCTTTTTTGGTTTGATTTCCCTTTATTCCCCTCAAAGCTCCGCCTTCCACGGGCTTGGGTATGGTCCCCGAGAAACTAATGGAAGCTATTTTCGACATCTTTTTGAGCTGGGGAAAGTCCCGTTTGCTCGTTTCAAGGTTCTTCGATACATTTGAACTAGGCTCCTACGTTGATGACCCTATTGCCCCCTTTCTGGCGTTTGGCCTTACGATAGCCTCCTCCTTGTCACCACTGTCCGTGGAAGTTTCACGCTCGTCCATCTCCATGTCACTGGAGACCGTTGGTGTCCTGTCAATTGTTTTGTTATCAACGATAAGTCTCTGTAGAGTTTGCCGTTCTTCCCTTGTGGTAAAGTATTCCAATAAAATATATATTTTGTGGTAGAAAGTATTCCAATAAAATATTTATTGATCGTTGCAACTATGAAGTGATGACTCTTGTTTGTCGTGCTGTATTAAATATACAAGTACTATCAGCATAGAGTGATAACTTTACTTTTAGAGGCAGAGTGAGAAGGTCTGCAGTAAACATATTCTATACGACCTGTGAGATGGGCGAGCCCTGAGGAACTCCAACATCAATCGTTATCAGGCTTGATAGTTGTTTGTCAATACTGACACGGAATGTTCTGCCTTCCAAGAAGGAGCCAATAATTTGAGTGAACTGCTGTTGTATTTTAAATTGATGCATTTTGAAGATTAGTCCTGTATGCCAGACTTAATAAAAGGCCTTAGCTATGTCAAACTTAGCTAGGTCTGTTGAATTTCTGTGATTTAAGCTTGTTCTGATGTTTGAACCACTCTAATTAACTGGAGTTCAGTAAGATGTTTAACTTTGAAGCCATCTTGTTCTTTCGGTATAATATCTTTGTCGGATACAACCTTATTGAGCCGATGATTTTTGAGGTTTCGGAAAAACCATAATAACCACTCATTTCCATATTTTAAGACGAAATATTGCATTAATAATGCCAGTAAGTGTTTGTAAAATACTGTCCGGTAGCCAAGAAATCATTGTGTTTATAATAGTGTCATGTCCAGATGCTTTATGTTTGTTGAGTGTCTGTATAATATTCTTGATTTTTTCCAAGCCCGTTGGTTCAATCCTGTCTTCATGTTGAATGTTATCGATCAAAAGTCTATTGACAGAAGATTCAATTCTTTCTTCAATTTCAAAGTCCTTCTGAAATGAAGATAAGGCATTCAAATGCAGCAAATGCTCTAAGATCATTTAAGAAATTTATATTTCTTGGAGGATTGTAGGCAGAAATTACACTGAACTCTAGAAAATCAGTTTGCACTTTGATTGCTGTGACCTCTAGTTTTTGAAGTGTATATTAAGGAGATAATGACTCACGTTTTGTCTCAGGAGAATGGCCGTTCTGCCTCCTCTACCCGTCATTCTGTAATTTCTGTACATAATGAAGTTAAGGATGCGAAATCGTCTTCCAGGCTTCAGAAAGGTTTTTTGGATCATTACTATGTTGAATTTATGATCAGATATAAATTATTGTAGTTCACCAGTACGCTGAAGCCAGGAATTCGCATTCCACATCACAATTGAACCGTGGTTCATTAAACTCATTAGAGAGTTGAGATGCAGCGAACATAGTTTGAATCATATTTGCCGTCATCTCTTGCATCATGTTTTGGAACTGTGTCTGTATTTTGGCAAACATTTGGTCTATATTGTGAGGTCGATTTTATTGTGCGTGGAAGTGTCTGTGTCGTGGCTATTTGTTTTTGTGCTGGTTGTGTGGTTGGGCTGCAGCAGCCTGCGCAAATGATTTTCTCACCTTCTTTGGATTACTGGGATAACCCCCGTTACTTGCTGGATGTTCTCCGCGACAGTTGACACATTTTGACTTCTGCTTAATTTTCTTTGGACTGTCCGAGAAATGGTGAAACGAATCACATTTAGCGCATTGAGACTGTGTATGACAGTTTCTAGAAGAATGTCTAAATGGTGGCAATTGTGGGACATACTCTGGCTTATACGAGGACAACGTGCCTTCACCATGCACATGAGGTGGCCAACAGATTTAATATTATAAATGTTGGTTTCAGATTTTGAGAGGAGAACCTTGACTTCCCTAGAAAGACCTTCCCTCATTTTGATATAGTAGACTTATATTGGGTTAAAACCCTGAGACTGTAAGTTTCCTAGATCGCTTCGACATATAGGCCTCTAGTAACAACATTCAGCTGTCTATCCTCCGGAAATGTGCAGGTGTGGTATTGTATTTCATTGTCAGTTAGTGCTATTGAGATCTGTGAGTGATGTTGCTATAATTTTATGCCATAATATACCCTTTTTGCGGATGTGTATGAGATACTTTGTGTTTTAATAATACCATGTGTTTGGGACAATTTTGAGGGCTTTCGAAGAATGATAGGCACTGTTTCGGGCTCTTGTCCACCATCAAACTCTCCATCAAAACATTTTCGGTTTCCCGTGATTCTTAGCCTGCAGTAAAAATTTTCTAGATTACTTCATAAAATTTAAATTCCTTTTCAGAAAAATAATTTTTCATTGAAACAAAAAAAAACTTTTTTAATCCTCCTCACATGGCGCCTACCTTTGTAGATCATAAATTCTTTCAAATAAAATTCCAAAACATATGTTGAAAACCTAATTAGGGTATGACATTTAAATAGTAAAGTTCAACGGAATTTCTTCTGATTGCTAAATCTCATTTTACATTCACTTCGAGTTACCAGGAATCCATTCCAAAAAATTTCCTTCGAGTTGTCCTGACATTTATACCCATTAAAAAATGCTCAGCTCGAATGGCTTCTGTTAGATACAGCACAGTGAAGCCTGTATCCAAAAACCCAAACCATTACAAGACTGTACATACATACCACAATACAAATTTGGAGTATGGAAGCATCATCGAGGATATATAAAATTTGTCTTCCTGGAATCCTTATCGTGTAACGACCAAGATAGAACATGTTAGCAATACAAGGAAGGTACACCACGGAAGGATAAGTTATGCCTTTTGTGTGTTTACCGAATATGCTTAAATAGCATTTCAATCGACTATACTCGAGCTTTCAGCAAGTTGTTCCACAAGTAAATACAGGTAGTATCGATCTTCAGGGAAAAGAAAAACTTTGTAGAAGTCAGCGTGAGAAACTATCGTAAGAATGTCATCAATACTATTCCACGAGAAGTATCTGTTGTTAAGCAATTTAGGGTCCTTCAAATATCTAGGTAAGAATTTACTGGTAACATCAAGTTGACATTAACTCAGAAAAATCTCCTTTCTCAATAAATATACCATTTGCTCTTAATATAAAACGTAGGATATTTTCTTCGAACATGAAAGAAAAATTATCTGACATCCTTCCTGGAATACACTTTACTTACTCTTTGCTTGGAAAATAAAACCCCACAAAAAGGTTTACCAGGGTGCACATACAAATTCTTTGCTCTCAGCACGTAATATAGCTTTTTCGAAATATCAGTTTACAACATAAAGCTGAAATGTATTATACGTAATTCTGTATTTACGTCGTGAGCATAACATGTCTGATGCACTGAAACATATGGTAAGTAAGAAACGATAAATCCTTTCAACGCCTTGTAAGTCGTTTTAAACGCGTTCAATCGCATACTCAAGCTGATGATGCAGACATTTGTATTCCTGTCGTAAAAGGAAGAAAAATGTGCATGCTACATATTAAAAGCGCTATATCTTTTTGATAGAACGCGCGAAAGAAGCTTTGTTTTTATTTTAATTTACGTTCAAGGATGCTATTATAAAGGCATTCAAATATTATACGGCCAATAGATTCACCAGTTATTTAATTGAATCAACAAAATACTATATGCAAAATTCATGAAAAAGGTTGGGGAAAATTCTTCATAAATTAGTAAACATTCAAATTAAAATTGACATGTATGCCTTTCTATCAAGCTGTTAAATTAACAACTGACCAAATTATCCTATTATTTTTAATCATATCAGCTAGTAGGATTTATCAATAGGGTGCCAATTTGCACGAGTAAGTGTATCGAGGAGCCCACCGATCGTCAGAAGCAAAATACTATAATGGGACGTCTTCGTAATATAATTCAGACACGTATTTCAATGCAATTATATTTGTTTACTTACAAGGTTAGAGGTCTTATTTCTCAATCCCTAAAAAACAAAGGTCAGCAAAAGAAAATTCATAGCTTTTTGCTAAGCTTTATTCTACTTAAAATTATACTTGCATGCCATCAGACTGTAAGTCAAACTAAGCAAGCCAAAAACTCACCTTAAATATTGTAATCGAACGTACCCAAAATCAAAAAATTGGGGTCAATAGTGTTTCTGTGCTAATTATCGAACTTAGGTAGAAACAAGTTGAGCAGGTGAATTCTCTGACCAAAAGAATTTTATGAACTAATAAGCAAATCTAAAAGTATCTTCTAAATTTAACTTGACTCAAAAATAGATTTCCTAAATTGAGTTGGATATAATAATATTTAATATAATTTTCACTGTGGTTTGTTTATAATGCGTTGACCTGATTATTTGAATGGTCATGATAACATATCAATGTTACACCATTTCTACTATTTCAAAGAAATTCTCTACATGTTCGTAGTGTCTGCTTGTTCTTAGCACTATACCCCCTCTCGGGCTTTCGCTTCCTGCAAAAAGGGCCTCAAACTGCCTTGGCCCATTGACCGCGTCCCCCAATTTCGAAATTTGTGCAGCGATGAACTGTCGTCGTCGACCGAGTCAGATCAGCATTTCCTCAGTTTCCCTACTAGTCAACGCCCTTCAGTTCTCCCAACAAATACTTTTTGTGTATCCGTTATTCGTCCATACGATTCATGTGGTCAGCTCATTGCAGCTTCCGTAGTCTTACAATCGTAGCGACCTCCGTTTCGTCAAAAACAGCTCATGGTTGTATCGAATTCGCCATTAGTCCCCATCTAGTTTCACTCCAATTATCCAGCTCGGGACCCGTCACTCAAAGGCGTTTAATATTTTGGCGGATGCTTGAGTTCGGATCTATGTTTCAAACCCATAGCATAGCACAGGTCTTATCACAGATTTGTATATTTGGAGCTCTGTTTTTTTCTTTATGAAGCTGGTCTTCAAAATCGTCAAAACTGACTAAAATTTTGGATTTGTGACCTGTATTCTTCGGTTTATTTCGTCTGTTTCATTTGCGGTGCTTGTTATTTTGGCGGCTAAACACACAAACACATCCACATTTTTGATACTGTATTCACGAAGTTTGATATTTTGTGTATTTGAGGTTTTTTTCTTCGACTGCTGGATGATCTTTATTTTATTTTCGTTGATTTGTAGCCCTACTAGCTTTGCCTCGCTGTCAAGTTTCAGGAAGAATTCTTTGGTAGTTGTCAATGACCGTGACAGAATGTTGATGTCGTCCGCATAGGCTACTAATTAACGAAGCTTGACTCGTAAAATAGCGTTCCTCTTGTATCGACAGGTAGCTTTCTTTTGACATATTCCAGAACCACATTGAATAGCAATAAGACAGCCCATCTCCCTGCTTTTTTTTGGTAGGGAGGTGAATGCCATTTACGCACAGAGTGTGGGGCTCCCATGCTCGCACGAATGCGACTGCACTACCCACTAAACACCTCCCCTGTCAACCTGAGAACCCAGCCTGGAACCGTTTGACACATCACTTCGGACCAGGTCTCGTTTTGTTACGCCGTGAGGTGCCTTCAAGTTGGGAGATCCTTTTCCTAGCGAGAGGGGAGAGGGGAAGAGGAAGTGCCAGAAAAGCGATCCCCCAGCCCCAGCTGCTGGAGTGTCTTTTATCTTTGAGGACTGTTATGCTATATACAACGTCGTCAATTGTCTAAGCTCCGCCAAGTGTATACGGCCAAGCGCATACGCCCATTGTCATTAAAACATGTACTTGTCGACCAACGGCAAGCGTAAAGACTTCATAATTCGATCTACATAAACCACAACATTAGCGACGACAACGACCATGTACATAAGAAGTTTCGGGGTGTGCTTATAGAAATATCGACAAGCTACGCCAAGTGTTATACTACATAAGCCATAACATTAGCGGCGACAACGATCATGTACATGAGAAGCTTCGGGGTGTGTTTCCAGCGGAGTGACACTGTGCTAAACCCTGCCTTCAAAGCATTTCTCGAATTCGCCGCAAAGCTTCACCATGCGAGTAAGTGAGAAGTGCGCGGAGAAGAAGTTTACGCGGAACGAGAACGCACGTTTCAACTACTCAGCGAATTTAGGGCGAATTGAGGCCGCATGAATCGTTTAAAAGACAATTGATCGAGCGAGAAACGGCGAGTAGTAATAACAGCGGTTACAGAACTGTACGCAAAGTGTATTTCGCCGCGAAGTGATCAGCGAGGCCAGAAAGTGCAACTAGTTCCGGTGCAATTGCAGGAAACGATCACATCAGTTAGATGGTGAGGTGTAGGCTTGAGCCGTGAACCTCATTCGGCTTGGATGCGTTTTTACGCTGCGTAACCACCATCGACTAATTCCCACTTTCTTCTAGGCATCCTCCGTCCGTGTAGACACCGTAGGGATAGATGATAAATAAATAACTAAGAGGTGTAAATGTAACCAATTTAAAATAGCAACATGAATAAAACTTAAAACTTTCAACATGTAATTCTATTTCTTTTTGTTGATCTGGTATTAAATGGACAGAGTAGCAGGTAAGTGGTAAATGAGGAGTTCTTTCCCCGGGAGCCTTGATGATGTATATTGGATACACATCAAATGTGCTCCCAGTTCTTACCAGTATACATAGGGTATACTGGTTCGTAACAAAATTGGCGCAGCCGGTTTTAGTTTCCAAACAGCTCTAGTACGGCGATTTGCTGTGGGGTAATCAATATAGTACTTACTAAATTGATAAATTGTTTGGAACTGGAATCTTTCCCTTACACACTCAACATAAGCACACTCATCCACGCATCCTGATAGCTCGAGCTTCATACTCTTAGATTTGTAGCCAAAACCACCTAGTTAGCGCTATAGGGACTTTAGCTCATTTTTAATGAGAGGGTTGCCTTATTATTAAAGTCCGGTACATTGACTTAAAGAAAAAGATAATATTGCTGTTTAGTTTGCGCGAATGAATAATAAGAACCAGTTAACAGGGGAAAATCGTCAATTAACTCGAGAGGAAAGCAACGGGCTCGTATTACGAAGCGGTAAAGCACTCTCAACCCCAAAAAGTAAGTCTGAATCTTCTTGTTACAGCTCAAACCTACAGGTGAAGCGAGAAACCGAACCCGTTGAATTGAAAACAGTCCTTGAATTAACTGATACGGTGGATAGGTTGCATCCACATCGCGTAGAGTGAATTAGGCAGTTCCGTGAGCAAACGAAGCAATTTAAAGAAGAAATTAAACACTTCGGCGGTGTCTCGCTAAACCTGACCAGTTCTTTCGATTTATCGCAATCATTAAAAACACTGATTACGTCCCACGATTGGGATCTATCGTTTGAGGCAAGCGAGTCTACAAACGCGTCCATTGATCAGACCACTCATTCTAGTCCTGTTTGTATGACTGTTAAGGGGGCGGAAGTTAAGAACCTTACAGACAATATGGCCGAGTATGCTAAAGTAGCTAAGTTGATGGGGCAGATGATTCCTTTATTTTCAGGAGCTCCAAGCTCGTCAATAGTTTTAGAACTACAGACATTTATTGGCTGCAGCAGGCAAGTTTGGAAGTGTCTGGGTAGCCAGGAGAAGGTTGCCTTTATGCAGATTTTTCCAACTCGCCTTCGAGGAGAAGCTTACCAGCTGATATCGTCGCAGTTTCCATCAACTCTAGACGCAGCTGAGGAACTTTTAAATCGGGTCTACTTACCAAGAGAAACCTACCAGGAATTGGTGAGTGGACTCATCTCAGCCAAACAAGGCCCCACAGAGTCAGTATTGTCCTACACATCGCGTCTGAGGCAAATACTTAAGCGATGCCAGGAGGCTGCTGTTGTTAAATATGGATCAGAGGCAAGTAAAATCGCGAACGCACAGCTGGAGGATTTTGCTAAGAATGCCTTTAAAATTGGTGTTAGCAACCCCCACCTTTGTCAGTATTTGTTGACGCTAGAAACGTCTACGTTTGAGGATCTGGTCACTAAGGGTCTGAACATGGAAAAATTGCAACAAGGGGTTTTCCTCCTTCAAGGCAATTCGGCGCAGTTATACCTACAGATGCCACAGGTACAACCCACTTTCAGTACTTGGTTACCTAGCCAACATGCGTTTACGCCTCAACAAGTTAGCTATACACCTAATCCGGGCGCCGGATCTTTCCAGCCACAGGTAGTAAGGGGACCAGACCCAAGCTCTGGCTCAAGGCCGTCTAAGTTTACAAAGAGTCCGAAAATCACCTGTAATTTTTGTCATAAGCGAGGTCACACTTATGCAGACTGCTACAGTCGCAAAAATACTCTTTATTGTCCAGCATGTAAGGAGTATGGTCACGATCAGAAGGATTGTAAGGCGAGGCCAACATCGGCAGCTCCAGTTATTAGCGAGGGTCCAAGAGTTTTCAGTATTCAAGTAAGATGTGATTTCTGTGGCCGAAGGGGCCATGGCGTTGACACGTGTTTCCAAAAGAAAAGATGGGAAGCCAAGCAACAGGGAAACGAGGCGCAGTCGAGTCGAAAGTCCCCGGCTCGGCTACATTGAAGACGGTACAAACAGGAAGCCAACCTCTCAGTAAGGAGGTTGAATCTAGGGTGACACGGAGAAACACGGTAGATAACAGTTACATAAAATCCAGCCTCGTGACCGCTTCATTGCCTTTGGATATTGGGAAACAGGAGAAAACAAAATTTACCATTGATACAGGTGCAGAGGTTAGCATAATTAGCAAATCAGCAATACGCGATTCGTGTCCAATAGATGTTAGTCATAAGCTTACTTTGTCAAGCCCTTTTGGGGAGGGAGAAACCCTTGGTTCTACGCAAGGCAACTTCGAGCTCCCCACCAAGCTTCCTTGTACCTTCTACGTGGTAGACACAATTCAGGGGGAGTTCAATGATGGTCTTCTCGGAAACGACTTTCTAGCGAAAAATTGTAATATAGAAGGTCCTGTTCAGTCACTGGTGTTTCCTCGCACGGAAGCAAATAGTAATGAATTCAAGGTCCCTTTAGAGTGTCATGAAGGATCAGTAGATTCGCGTCAGTCTTCGGTTCAGGCGCCGAATAGCGTATGCAAGTTGTCCAAAAGGGTGGCGCAAAACGCGGCGGGTTTACCAGACCAAGCTGAGGGTGTGAATTGTGGTTCTGTCAAAGGACACACTAGCAGCCAAAGTGGTTGCGAGGGAACATACCGAGTCGATTTCAAGAAGGTCGTCACGTTGTTGCCACGGACACAACATCTAGTAGAGGTACCGATTCAGTTGGATCAGGAAATGCTTTGTACCGCAAGTTCAATAGCGGATGGCGTGTTCCTAGCCAATGCTCTTCTAGATCCGGTTTACCCGAGCATAATGTGCCACCTGGTTCCATTTGTGAACCGATTCGAGCATCACCGCGACTATATTATCCGGGGTGAGCTCTCCCGTCTCCCTGTAGAGTTTCCTTCGCAGCATGATCCATTTTGTACAAACAAAAAATGTGTGGCAGACATTGTCCTCCTCTCTTGGGCAAAAACGACAATCGGGGGACCGTGACTTACCAATCTTGTGCAGGTTAGACTGAAAACACCCATGCCCGCTCAAAAGCTGGGTCAGATAGGAGTCAGTCTCACCATGCCTTCGATTGAGCAACAGTCTCATATCCAGGATGAGGCGCACAGTCCACCTTCCCTTCGTGCATTTGACCCAAGACTGCTGCCAATCGTTGAGCGAGCGCTGTTTCTCCTTGCGGACAACCATCTCCCTCGCATCCTCGTTCCGGCGCAGGTAAATAGCGCGGCGCTCTCTAGCAAGGAAGGCGACAGGTATCACGCCTGCAATCACTCTCGCCACCGAGTCGGAGACTGTTGGATACGAAGATGCAATTCTCAGTGCTCCTCTTCTCTGTACCTGTGCCAAACGTTTTCGGCATACCTCCTTGCTGAGAGCGTCGCCCCATACCTCTGCTCCATACAGTAGCACTGACCCTACAGCACTCATCAAGAGGCGTCTTCTTGATGGGCTGGGTCCCCCTACATTGGCTATAAGTCGATCCAGAGCCGATATTCCCGAAGAAGCCTTCTCAGCCGTTGCCCTGATTTGCTCAGAGAAACTCATCTTCGAGTCGATCAGTAGCCCCAGGTACTTCACCGCTGGCTTTGATTCGATTCGTAAGTCGCCAATACTGATCATCCTTACTCTAGGGATTCTCTTTTTTGTCAAGATGACCACTTCAGTTTTCTCCAGTGCTAAACTGAGCCCGCGAGCAGTCATCCAGTGCCTCACTCGGCGCATTAGCATACCTAGCCTAAGTTGCGCCTGTTCAACGGTGCGACCAGTGACCAGAGCCGCAATATCATCCGCATAGCCGACCAAGTACGACTCATCTGGCATCTCGTCTCAGTAGCCCGTCGTAAGACACGTTCCACAGGTCCGGACCAAGGATAGATCCCTGGGCAACACGCGATGTAATTTCCATCCTTCTTTCGCCCTGTGTTGTGTCGTAGAGCAGGCTACGGTCTTAGGTAGTTCCTCAAAAGCCGCATTAGATATTTTGGAACATGAAAAGAGTTTTCCAGCGGATCCAGTATATCCACTAATCTAGCGGAGTTGAAGGCATTCCTGAAGTCGAGTGTCACCAACAGGACGATCCGTCGTTTGCTGCGACTAGATGCCTCTGCCTTTTGGACCGCGCTCACCACCTCTGCAATCGCATCAATGGTAGAACGTCCTGATCTAAAGCCGTCCTGCCGAGGAGATAGGTCCCCAGCAGCACGAATCGCGTCAGTGAGTCTTCCCTTGATGAGTTTCTCTAGCACTTTTCCCAGCCATGTCTAGCATGCATAACGGGCGGTATGCAGACGGCGATTCGGGATTTCCCTTCCCCTTGCTGATCAGCACGAGCCTCGTCACCTTCCATCGTACCGGGAAAAGTACGTCCCGTAGGCAAGCGTTGAATGTGCGGAGCAGCAAGTCAGGACAATGGTGATAGACGAGCCGCAACACCTCAGCTAGAACACCATCTGGACCTGGAGCCTTCCTCGTTTTCAATGAGAGGACTGCCTCCTCCAGTTTCAGCTGTTTCACCATGGACAGCGTCAACACGGACGGGATGGGCGGGGAAGAGTCCCCGCACTATTGCGTCCATCTTTTCCGCGTCATGTATACAAGGTTTCCGTAGGGCACCAAGTTTCCCCATGACCAGCTTGTAGCCAAAGCCCCACGGATCCTTGTTTACATTGTCCCGTAGGTCTTGCCAGCAGCGAGCCTTGCTACTGTTGATCAGTTTGCGAAGGCATTTCCTTGCTGACTTATATGGTGCCACCCAGTTGCATGCCTCGTCACCATTCCGCGCCCGTTGAGCCTCACGTCAAAGCTTGTGACACTCCCTTCGCTTTTCAGCGATTTCAGTTGACCACCAGTACACTGGGGGTTTGTCGTGCCGGGGTCTTCAACGGGGCATAGAAGCGCAGCAAGCAGTCGTAATGATGCTCATAGTAGAGTTCACCACGTCTTGAGCTGCCGATTCTTCCGTCCCCTCCGGAGCTCCCTGCAGCGGCTCACCTGCTGTTGGCACCTCGACGATTCTCTCGACGTGCATCCTCCCGATGTTCCATCCTGTTGTAGAAAGCCGAGAGCACGCACGTCGGGAGACAGCATCACTTATCTCAAGCAGAATGCACTGATGATCACTGGCTGAGTAGTCCTCTAATACTTTCCAGTTGTATATCCTCCGTACTAAGGACTCCGAGGCGAATGCCGCGTCCGGCATGGTTCCCTCACAGCCAATACGGCGGAAAGTCGCCGTATTTCTGGAGTTTGGTACGACGAGGGCCTTCCTGGCCGCCATTCCCAGGATTCGTTTTCCTCGCGGATATATTTGAGGCATGCATAGCTTTTGCGTTGAAGTCGCCCCCAACGAGCACTTTGCCCTCTGCTTTCGAGACAGCGCCTTCCAAGGCATTAAGCTTGGCTTAGAAAGATGATATCGATTCGTTAGGCGTTAGGTACACACTAAAGAAGGTGATCCCTGAGCACCGAGCCCACTTGAAACCATCCTCCCGTCCACAACTCTCTGCTTGAAAGTCACTGTTCCGAACCCAGATGGCAGCAGTACCAGTTTTGTCAGAATACCATAATGCAGGAGTGTTGCTCACTCAGCAGCGAGAAGTCAGCTTTCATGTCCCTCGCAAACTGCTCAAGCTGATTTTGGGCGATTAAACTGCGGTGTAGGTTTAGCTGCAGGATGCAGGTCATCGGAGCTCTGATTTTGCCTTGGCTAGGGCTTCCAGGCTTCCCTAAGCGTGTCTAAAATCAGGTTTTGGATCAGCATCCTTGCAAAGAATACAGTGTGCCTTCTTCGTACACTCTTTTCTTTTATGTCCCATTTCAACGCATTTGTAACATAGGAAACTCCTATCAGGTCCTTTGCATACTTGTGTGGTGTGACCATAACCAAGGCATTTGAAACATTGAAGAGGCGTTGCTCTTCGCCGTATCCTACAGACAACCCACCCAATTCGTACTTTGCTCTTGTTCAGGAATTGTTCGTCGTCCTTTTCGGTCAAGTCAACTATGGCCATGCGTTTTCCCCTGTTGTTTTCTGGTGTCAGTCTCGTTTTGATCCTTCCCACGCTAAGGAACTCCTTTTGATGGCCCTTTCTACCTCGGCTAGTCAATGTCTCGTATTTCGTTCGTTGCAATCGGCTCGAGCGGAGCTATAGTTGCGCTTTTGCTGAGGACTTTCTTTACTGCGTCACAGAATGCTTCCTTATTGCCGGCCTCTGCTCCGAATCCGACCAGTATGTGGCCCGACCGTGTTGGTCGTACTACTTTAATGGTAGTATTGGTGTCTTCGAGCCTTACGTTTCCCCTGATGTCCCGCAGTACCTCCGCGTAGGATCGGCAATCTTGGGGCTCTACAAGCAGTGCCTGCTGCCTGGGTCTTCATCGGGGCTTCTGCCTCTCCTGTTTTGCATCAGGTACTTTTTCTGATAGGGCGTCCGTGCGAACTTTACTTTCTGTCCTTTTTTTGAAGGAGTTTCTTTGCGGCTTTCTTCGCTCCTTTTGTAAGCAGTGTCTGGAACCCGTGATCTGGTCCTCCATGCCCATCAAGTGCCTCTTCTTTCAGGGATATTGCCGATATCATCACGGTAGTGCGTGGTCTTGGACTGATAACCTCGCTTGAAGCTTTTCATTTCTTTATATGCTTGTCTTGTATTGTTGCTCGTTACACTTGCATCGACACTTCTCAGTTGGTCATCATAGTAGTCTCTCTTCTTAATTCTAATGGCCTTATTCGCTACTCTTCTATTGTTCTCTCTTAGTCCTGGTTTTCCTACATAAATATTTTTTATACGCCCAATTCTTTTTATATAACGTATTCTGGGATTCATCATCGTACGAACCATTTTTTTGCGCCGGTTTGATGTACGATCGTCTCTTCTGCCACGGCCTTAATTACTAATTTCACTTCCATCCAGAGCTCGTTGCTTGTTTTCAGTTATATATCTGATAAGATAAGAGCCAGCTGATTGCTGAGGGCCTCCGTGAAATTTTCAGCCACAGACGCCGCTTGGAGCCTTCGATGTCGAAATTTTGTAGAAGGTTGATATTCACCCAATATACCTTTGACATACGACATCGAAAGGTTAGTTTGACCAAGCAATGATCCAAGTAACAATTCGCTCCTCTATATATACGGACGTCAAATATGCCCGAGGCCCATCGTTGTTCGATTAGAACATGGTAGATCTGATTTTGTGTTGCCAGCCAGCGATACCCAGGTTATTTTATGTGTGCATCAATGCGGGGAGCAAGTCAAACTAGAGTCGACTAGATTTCTTCTACATGCAAACTCAATCAGGCGCTGGGCATTGTTATTTGTTTCATCGGCAAGGCTATATCCTTCACTCGTTGCCCGATGAGAATGATCATTGCCAACCTTAGCGTCAACCGTTCACTCATTGCTTTAAAATCAATAACGTGTAATTTGAACTCCCTATCTACAATGAAGTCCACTTCGAACTCTCACTTTTCAGCAGGCTTCCCACTTTTGAATATTGCTTGCGATCTCATATCTGGAATATCACTCCTAGAGTGCCTGTATGTTTAATTTATATTGGCTGGCCTATTGTATAAGGTCTTAAACAGCACCAGGATAGTTCACTGGCCTGACATTATATGATCTAATGCCATAGTCTTTTTTCGGTTGCGAGGTACTTGCCGTAGGTCCAGTCCATTTCAAAGCTCTATTGCAGGTTTAGAAACATTGTAGGGTTTTCTAAGGACTGAGAGTTAACCCGTTGTCCAACTTCCATTCCGACGGCATGGTTATTACTTTCAATTCCGTTATCAAGCAACCTTCTTATGTCCCCACAAAGGAAGTGTAAGTAGGATTTAGTAGTAGAACTGTTGGCATGTTTACAATTATTGGCATTTCTCAGCATTTAATGTCCCATCATTGGGGAACCAGTACACCCAACGTGTGATCCCGGGACATTTTGCTACCGTTTAGTCGTGGGATTTAGGATAAGGTATCATTGCAGCTGTGGGTTGGGAGATAAAAGTCCTCTAAAACATCGTGTCCACGTGACGTGGTGAACTCATTAAATACTTTTTTTTCAAAAATTGGTGGCAGAATCACTAAAGAAATCATTGCCAGTTCAGTGAGCGATTCAAATAATACAAATATATCAATGAATTCTATTCTTCAGATTCATCAAACAAATAAAAGGGAAGTCTATGTTCTCAATAGCCTCACGAATTCCATCTTTGAGGTCTTGAATTGACACTGGGTTGTTGGCGTAGACCTTTTCTTTCACGTGGCCCAAGTGAAGAAATCGCAAGGTGTTAAATCACAAGATCCCGGTGGCCATTGTGATCACCTCTTCGAGAGATAACACGGTCCGGAAACTTTTCCCGTAAAATATCAATGGTTTGGATGCTTGTGTGACACGTAGCGCCGTCTTGTTGAAAGTAAACGTTGTCCAAATCAATACCATCCAATTTCGGCCATAAAAAATCATTAATCTCTCTCAATAGCGCAACCCATTCACCGTAACATTTTCGAAAAAGTAAGGTCCAATGACTCCACCGGACCATGAGCCGCACCAAACAGTCACACGTTGAGGATAAAGAGGCATTTCAACAATAACTCTTGGATTTTCCGAGCCTCAGATGCAACAATTTTGCTTGTTGACGAAGCCACCGAGGTGGGAATGGGCCACATCACTCAAGATGATTTTTCGATGGAATTCCGGATCATTTAATGCATTTCAAGGACCCAATCAGCAAAAACACGACGTTGTTGATTATTAACCGGCTTGAGTTCTTGTGTTAACTGAACCTTATAAGCCATAAGACCCAAATCTTTATGCAAAATACGGTGTAATGACGTTTGTGGAATGCCTAATTCCAAAGAACGACGAAGAATGGACAAACCTGGGTTTTCTTCAACACTTTCGGCTACAGCAGCAATATTCTCGGCAGTTGTTGATTGACGTGCACGGATTTTATTCTTCACATCACAAAGTTGTCCCAACAGCTCGAATTTTTCCTCCAATTTCTGTATTGCGGTCCGACAAGGTGCTTCACGACTAACCAAAAACGTTCGAGTTTTACGAACCGTCTCTGCCAAATTTTCACCATTTTGATAGTGAATTTTAATGATTTCAATGAGTTGTTGAAGCGTGTATCGTTCGGGCTATTCAAAATAACATCTCTTATTGGAGAACCCTTTATTAGGGGCATGCCTAAGTTAGGCATGCCTAATGTGAGCCTAATTAGGCATGCCTTAATTAAGCATGCCTTAATTAAGCAATTTTAAGAATTTCGTGTTTTATTGCAATCTGAAGAATGAAAGGAATATTCAAATGAAAATTTTGCAATTGAAAGTGAGATTAGGAACTTTTCACATTTTGTCAGCTTAGGCATGCCTAAGATAGGTATGCCTAATGAGGACCTAATCGAGTATGCCTAACTTAAGCAATTTTAAAAATTTCGCACTTTAATAGAACGTGGAGAAAAGCAAAAATGGTTAGATGAAAATTATGCAATTTAAAGGCGGATTAGCGATTTTACATTTTTTGTCAGTTTAGGCGTACCTTACGTGGACCTAACGGGGCATGCCTTACTTAAGCTTGCCTAATGAGGGCTTAGTTAAGTTTTCTTAAACTTGCTCAGGATTTGTTTAGGAAAACCCCGTTAGGCCCTAATGCCGAACGTAACCCATTCCCCTATAAATTCCTAAATACAACGTCTTTATGCACTGATAAAGCCTCCCGCATCACAGCGTAATGGGGTTTTCCTACACAGGAAAATCTTAGTTGTGAAAAATATAAAAAACACAAAAATTGTTTGGTAAGAACTTGGCGTTTTATGAACATTCCTCAAAAAGCAAGCATTTTCTTCACTTTACAAATAAAGTTTCAATTTCGGCTATGAAGAGCTTAACTAAACAGTTCCTAATTTAGGCAGTGTTGGCGCTTACCTAAACTGTCCCGAACATACATTTTCTAAGTGTTAAAAACAAACAAACCTTGAATTCTTGATAAGTTTATATATTTACAATTTTCTTGACTTCATAAAAAAATTTCAATTTAGACGCTTATGAAGCCTGCTTAAACAATACCTAATTTAGACTGTGATGGGGCTTACCTAAACAGTTCCTAATTTAGGCGGTGATGGAACTTGTCTAGACAATTATTAAATTTCTTGTTGTGCAAGATTGAAACAAAATAAAATTTCTTGGTAATAAATTACAATCATACGTAGCAGATGCGAATGCATACCTTTAAATACTTTAAGCTCGGATGTGATGAGGATTTGATCACTTTTTCCCATGTTGGGCACGCCTTATGCGGAACTAACGGCGTCCTCATTGAATTTCTACTTGGGAAAAATCAGTTGAGAGCAGTTATATGAACAGAACCCTGCTACGCCTTTCACCAGCATGTTGCATAGTACAAAGTTTACTTTTTTTTAACGTCAAATCAGACCAGATTCTACTTGGTTATAAAGAACGTTAAATTAACCTATATGACGTTCACAACTAACCTCCTGCACTCATCAGCTATATACCACAACGTTTTTTCCATTAAGTAGCTTCTTCTGTTTTCGATGTTCGTCTGGATATCTGACTCCACTTCTTCACCATCGCTTCTTTTTCAGATTCATAGAAATTATTTTTTCATCGCAATTTAATAGACAACCAAAATCAATCTCTGACATAGAGTTGAAACCAGAAAGATTTCTATCTACTCATTTCTACCTTCAAGATAAATTATTAAATAGCAAAGATTAACCCTCAGCTTGACACTTTCCATTATTTCCTATTCTGTTACTTCTTCAATATCAATTATACTTGCAGTTTTTAGGGTTTTGTAAAATAATTATACAAAACCCTTCTAAAATCGCGTCCTGTCCGTCCGTCTGTCCGTCTGTCTGTCTGTCCGTCCGTCCGTCCGTCCGTGTGTCAGCAGTTTTTCTCGGAAACTACTTAAGCTAGAAACATCAAATTTTGTATGTAGGTGTAAAGTGGTGCTCTCTTGAAAGTTCAACTACAAAAAAATTTTATAAGGTTTTTAAGGGGGGTCTCCCCATATAGGGGAGTGACCCCCCGAAAAAAAAATTTCATTGAAGGTAGCCGATATGGGTATCAAATGAAAGGTCTTGATGAGAACTTTTCAAAACAGGTCTTAGTTTGGCAAAGTTTGCTTCGAGGGGCGCGCAGGGAGGGGAAATACACGAAAAATTTGTGTCCCCCTCTCGCGATTGGACACCTGTGATCCGAAAAATCTGAAAAAAAGCAGGGATGTAGACCTCGGTGAGTACAACAACAACAAATACGTGAGAAGTCGCAATTCACTCAACTTTGTTAGTAATAGTATGATTTTTCGATTTTATATTTTCTTGAATAAAATCTTAACGATACCTTTAAATTCAATGAAATTCAGTACATAGATGACTATTTATAAAATTGATATATATTGATAGTTTCATAAAGATTGCATAATATTTAGCGAAGTTATAGTGGTTTGAATTTTCTTGTATTACTATGGAACAATATGCGCTGCATTTATTACTATGGCAACATATGGCTATGGAACAACACACTACAGTTTTGCTAGGATTTGCATGCAAATTTCAGGAATGATAGGTGTCATGTATATCTTTGAGAATCGGTCCAGCTAGTGGTATCAGTAATCGTAAAACAAAATAGTGGCTGTTTTAAATGCGAAGATTGAATAATTTTGAGTTATTTTTTCCCAACTTCAGCGTTTAAGGTGCATGCTTTGAACACTTGATTCAATTTAATGAATGACTGAAGATGAGTACCTACAATTAATGCTCATAAGTGAAACAAGTCAAGGAGGTAGGAGAGAGCTCCTAGCAAAAGGGCTTTGTAACCATTCTAGGATTCGAAAAAATTGGCAATTAATCGATGATAATAGTACAGGAGAATGGTCCCTGAAAAAAAAATTCATCAAACGTAGCCGATATAAATATGAAATGAAAGTTTTCATGGGAGCTTTTCAAAACAGTTGTTAAACTGTCAGTTTTTGCTTCAGTGGGGGACAGAGGGGAAATACATGAAAAATGTGTTTCCTCCCTCGCGAATGGACATCTGAAATAATTATCAAGGGAGATATTTATGAGTATAACAATAACAAAAACCTCAGAAGTCGAAATTCGTTCAACTTTGTTAATAATAGTATGATCTTCGAATTTCATATTTTCTCCAATAAAATCGTCTTTGACATGTTTCTTGATTTGATTCGATCTGGTGACTGTATTTTGTAAATTGAATACAAAACCCTTCTGACATGAGCGTAGGTCTGTTTACCCAACTTGTTTCTTTTTGCATTCCGTGGTCGGCCTCGCCTGACAATTGTACTTGAGGTTTCTGATTCTACCATTTTCATAATTTGACTCACATATACCTCGATACTGAGACATGACTAGGTATAAATAATTGATAGACTATTGAAATAAATATAAATATAAATAAATATAAATAATTGATAAACTATTGAAGTCCTGACTCCAGAGGTTTTTGGCAAGCATAGACCCCAGCTGGCCATACCCAAACTAACCCTGGACATATCTAAACTTTTCTACCGGTAAACAACGCTTTGACTAGCGGTGTGGAATAAAAACGCTTCCAGCTCCACTACCTTTTTTTTCGTAGCACTACATCATGATCGAATATATCAGCAATTCACAAGGTGATATGATCATTATCAGGCTTTGGCCGTGTGTCCGTCCACCCAGCTACGATACGTTCTGATTTTAAACCAGCACGTATCATAACTAAACAGACTTGTAGTACGTACGAAGACTCACTCGAACTAAATCTCGTTGACGCCAATGAAACTCGAACCAGAGACCTTTGAATTACGGGCATAGTGCTCTAATCACTACACCACGCAGACTACCTTACCCATCCTGTATTGCTTTCAGGATCAACGTTTTGAGTAAAAGAGCGTCTTCAAAGGCTAGACTTGGCTCCAAAATCTGAATTGTCCATAAATTGTAAGACTACACTGTTAATATGTGTCCTCTAAGTAGCATTTCCATCTATCGATCGTTCAGGTCAAAGGGATTCCATTTTATAATCTCCATCATTGTGTCCTTAAACACGGTTTCATCAGTTGTTCAACCAAATTATCCTTCACTGTAAATGCCGTGATTGATGCTTTACGATCATGTTTCTCCTCCAAAGCCTGTTGTTTTGACAATACAGTTTATGTCAACGTACAATCGCGGTAGAGCTACGCCTTTAATTATTTTGCCACCATACGAAAGAGCGAATTTCCATATGCTTTACGTCAAACGATATTTTCCTTCGATGAAATATCTTTCCAGGAAAATCTTCATTGAGTCGGAGCTGTTAAAGAAAAGTTAATACCCCACTGCGAAATACCAGGCCTATTTCGCTATCCTCTTCCTACGTTTTCAAACGTAAAATACAGGTCGCTTTTCAGCGATAATATAATTGAATACATTCCAGTCGTGTTAGCGTGAGGCTAATTTTTTTTTTTTGTCATTAAAAATATGTTCTTCGTTCATCTATGAATCAATTTTAGTTTGAACTTCTTCTAGTATCTTCCTCCTCTAGTTCTCAGTTCGGGCATTGTGATCACTGATCGGCAGCGCTTTCCTCCATGCTATACTTTAAAGAATACATATTTTAAATCCAAACTGCAATTTCCCAGCGCTGAACAAAAGAGTGTTTGCCATCTCCGGCATTGCTCTTTCACAGGGTTCCCAAACATCAGATTTGTGTTATCTCTGTAGAAAAAAAATGCTAGAGGAGAACCTCTCCAAGGCAGACTTCTTTTAAGTACATGGAGTTCTAGTTTGGGTGTTCCCTGTAAAGACTCACACTCATCCTGGTGAATGTGAATATGAAACCTGCCCTTACAAATGTCTACCCACCATGGCGTGGAATATCTTGCATGTCTTTTTTTTGCTGGATTGGTAGTAATTCGCCGAATATAAGATTAAAATAAACTAAGTTTTAATGCTAGAAACCTTTAATTCAATTGAGAAATGAGCCTTCTGATGCTGATATTGAAATTAAATTAAAGAACTTGGCAATTCTTATATTCAATGATATCGTGATTGCAACAACAATTTTAATTAGCATCCCCTAAATTTTTTATTCTGTGTAACCGTATACAACATGCAACAGAAATTAAAGACTAAGCAAGTTGGATAGACAGACCTACGCTTATGTCAGAAGGGTTTTGTACTCAACTTATGATATGCAGTGATCAAAAACGAATAGAGTCAAGAAACACGCCAAAGAGATATGCACGTTTAATAGAAAATCGATTGTTTCTACATTTTTAACGGTCACCATTTTGTTGTAAAGTAACAAAAATCACTCGAATCATGAATTCCCAAAAATATTTATGTTATTGATCTTATCTGAAAATATTAAGAAGATCAAATCAAAACTGCAGCGTCTGACTCGATGGAGAGTCCATAAAGTACAAAAATTGTGTGTTATTGTTGTTGTAATTAGAGAAACGACAAAGGGCGATAACTTCCGTGAATATGATTGGATGTTCATCAAATTTACATGGTATGAGGACCTTTTATAAGACTACTTAAATATCGAATTTTGTCGACTTTAATGGTATCCATACGATTCTATTGGGAAAAATGTAAAATTTGAAGATGATACTATTTTTAACAAAGTTAAGAGAATTTCGACTTCTGACGTATTTGTTGTTGTTGCACTCATAAATACCTACCTCCATATTTTTTTCAGATTTTTCAGATCACATAGGTGTCCAATCGCGAGGGGAACACAAATTTTTCGTGCATTTCCCCTCCCTGTGCACCCCTCGAAATAAAAAATGTCAGTGGTACTCATATCGGCTCCACTCCCCTTTTTGGGGAGACCCACCTTAAGAACCCTGTAAATTTTTTTTTTGTAGTGGAACTTTGAAGTGGGCACCACTTTACACCTACTTGCAAAATTTTATGTTTGTAGCTTATACGGGTCGCGAGAAAAAGTGCTGTGACACACGGACGGACGCACAGACGGACAGACAGGCACGATTTTAGTAGGGTTTTGCAAAATAATTTTACAAAACCCTAAGAAAATGTGGCAAGCAAGACAAAAATTGAAGCCGATTTTTATATGCCCCAGAGACTAACGAAAGAACAAGGAGTAAAATGCCCAAAAATTTAGAGTGGCATATCCTGGAAAGACGATAACTCCTTTGTTTCCTTAAATTTTCAAAACACAGCTTTTACCCTATATTTATGTGCTTATACTAAAATGCTCTACGCTGTATTTTTAAGCTTTTCAACAGATAGCTGATAGCTTTTCTCAACATCTATACACATTGAATATCATTTATTTTGCACTTTTGCCCAAGGACCTATTCAATGTACTTGACTTTCATTCACATCAATTTCAACCCATATTTTAACAAAATCGATATGCTTGAGATGCATCACGGTGAATTTCAAATGAAAATTCACTGGAAGGATAGGGTGGAAACGATTATATTTACATATTTATACGCGGTACATATCATTTCACGTTGATACACATAGGCAAGACATCCGAAAATTTGCTGATACATTTTAAATATTTCATTGAAATTGTAAAGGATATTTCAACGACAGCTGAATACAGAATATTCTGTCGAGAAGTGTTGAATAATCTGTCTTTTATTTTCGTGTATTCTAGGAATATTTTGAAGTATTAGGGGAGGAAAATTTGATGAAGCAACTTTTGATGATGGATATCATTGAACTTTTTTGGGTATATTGTAATTTGAGAAAGTTATGAAATGTGGAAGGTAATAATAATTTCAAAGGATACAAAAACTGATGAGATTTTCGCAAACAGGACTGATAATCTATGTTCTTCATATAATAAGCTTTGATTTAACCATAAGATTTCTGAAAATTTGATTCCTCTGGAATTAATTATGATTATTTTACCCCTTTACAGGTATCAAGTTCCGAATATTTTTCTGTAAGTTTCTGTACAAATTCGGATAGACAAGACGAAGAACTTATACCAGCTATTAAGGGTACAACACTATTGTAAGTGTTCATCGAATATCTGAATTTTAAAAATCATACTTAATATTTGTTAATTTTAACAAGATTTAAATCTAACTTTCTTTTTTACAGAGAAGCACTGAATCCTGCCTTGAAAAAACGCAATCTTAGTTTTTCACAAATATCAATATGCGATAATACATACCAATGTTACACAGAACCAACAAGTAAGTAAGGCAAAAAACATGAGAAAAAACCAAAATAATTTAGTATTTCTCCAAAAATCATTGAGTTTTGCTGTAATTATATATTGAAATTATTTTTCATGTAAAAACATACTTTAAGTTCTAAATGCAAAATTTTTTTCAACAATATATTTGATAGTTTCACCTGATTTATTAGCCTAATATCTAAATAGGTTTCAAGCAATACACCAATCTGGCCTCAGTTAGAGCTCGTCTTTAAATTTAATTCATCGAAATCTCCAATACTAACTAGAGCTATCCTCATTCAGCCTAGCATCAACTTTCTCCCACTTTTTCTCTTGTCCTCCCTTTCTCTCTGTATAATCAGCCATAAAAACTGTAAAATAATCAAGCATTGTAAAGGGTCACAAATAGTGGTATAGTTAACGCTTAGCAGTCAATGAAAGGTTCTAACGATTTTAAGCATATAAAACTAAATAGTACCTTTTTCACAAAAAATTCCTAAATAGAATATCAACTAGATAGATATATCGAGATAAGTCTTGATATTGAAATATTTCTATGCATTATTGTATTGGCGGATGCAAGGGAACGGGACTACACAAAATAATTAAGCAATTTGTAGCCTTTTTTAATAAGAAGGTAAAGTCTTCAAATCGTTTGCCTGCGATTCTTCAGCGTCTTTCCTCTCGCATCTATTAGCAGATACAAGGACTCAGAACGCGAGTACCGATTGTGAACGCATGCATATATATCGGTGCTAGCTTCGCCAAAAAAATGTTGCCCCATCTGAAAGGACGTATTACTTTCGCCAGGTTAGGTCATATGGCTTAAAGATGGTTACGTTTCTGCAATTGTATCGAGCCGTCACTTTTTGAGTTGTTAAACCAGATCTTGACGTAACTTCCCCATTAAACCGTTCTTGTTACTAGGGTCTTTCTCCTTCGAACCTTCTCTTGCGAGTGCTTATTTATCTCTGGGCGTTACCATTTCTTTCCCGAAGTTGATGAAACACTTTGTTACGTCCCATTGCCTCGTAAATATAGGCTCGAAGCCCGTACTCGATCTGTGGTAGGTGGCTATCGCTTGTAGTTACGTAAGACCGCATCTACCGCAGAGTATGCCCTCATCGTCATCAAGTAACGCAACGCTAATGGTTAGCGGTGTTGCAGACGCTTTACCTACTTCTCAGCCTTCTTCGTCTATCACTACAAGAAGTATAGCGCAGAGATCTTCATCTCATCGGGGAGCCATTCCGAAAAATTTCTCCAAGTTGTGGCGCCACCGAAACAAATTTTCATGGAGATGTGGAGATTTTAACCCTCCTAAACTCTCATGGAATGACAATCAGGTTGATTCTGACTCATTTCAAATTTGGTCTTTAATTTGTTCTTTTATGTCCATGTGTTTCCTGGCTCAATTTAATAATTTTCTTCTTCTTTCTTCTTCCAGTTTCCCATCCTCGCTTCATTTGAACGGGTGCTTAGCAACTTTACCTCCCGAGATTAGTGAACTTTTAAGAACTCAATTTACTTTTAATGGTACTCCCAGCTATAGCCCTTCATTCCCAATCGTACACATGCCACCTTCATTCCCTTTTAGTTGCTATCCAGACGATGTTATGAAGCTAATTTTAGAACTTGATGACTCTGTTAGTTCAGGTCCCGATGGTATCCCTAATCATTTTGTGAAATCGTTAGCTTCTTCTATTTGTATCCCCCTTTCCTTTCTCTTCAATTCTAGCTTATCTTCAGGCTCTTTTCCTTCGTTTTGGAAAAGATCCTATGTTACTCCTATTTTTAAAAAAGGTAGTACCTCAGACGTTGCCAATTATCGGCCTATCTCCTTATTACCCTGTTTCTCCAAACTACTGGAGAAAATCGTGTACTTGCACCTTTCTTCAGTTAATCATGAGTTGTTCGTTCCTGGACAACATGGTTTTATCAAAAGGCGATCGACCTTAACAAATTTGTTAGAATTCATGACCGTTACTTCAAAACCCATGGAAGACCGTTTACAAGTCGAAACCTTGTATTTGGATTTCTCTAAAGCCTTCGACTCAGTAAATCACAAATTTTGTTGAGCAAACTTAAATTTCTTAACGTTCCTGATTATTTGCTCCACTGGTTATCCTCTTACTCATCCAATCGTATCAGTCAGGTATCTTTTCAAGGCTGTCTTTCTACTCCCTTCCATCCGTCTTCTGGTTTTCCTCAAGGATCCGCTCTGGGCCCACTATTGTTCACTCTGTTTATAAATGACACCATCCATTGTCATCAAACCCTCCTGCCTTCTTTATGCAGATGACTTCAAAGTTTTCAGAATTGATGACTGTGCTTTGCTTCAAGATGAGTTGAATGCCGTTTTATCTTGGAGTTCTTATAACAAACGTACACTACACGTTTCTAAGTGCATCCATCTTTCATTTTCTAATAACCCTTGCCCTATTAGCTTTCAATTTACGTTAAATAATTCATACCTATGTACGGTGACACACTTCAGGAACTTGGGAGTCACTTTCGACTCTAAATTAAAGTTCGATGTTCATATTTCTGAAATGACTTCTAAAGCCTCTCGCATTTCTGGCTTGAAGAAATTCCTATATTTTTTCCTATCCTTTATCGTGTGTTAAATTATATACTAGTTTGGTTCGTCACATCTTTGAGTACTGTTCGCCAGTTATTTCGCCTCATTTGAAGTGTTTGAAGCTCACGCTAGAAGCTGTACAAAAAAGATTTACCAGGATCGTCTTCTTGAAACTCCAGATTCCCCCTACATTTTTTATGAATCACGCTTAGCTATCCGCAATATTCCTTCGCTGAAAATGCGTCGACTCTACCTTGATGAATGTTGCCTTTAGAGGCTATGCCGTGTTTTTTTTTTTGTGGTAGGGAGGTGAATGCTATTCATACACAGAATGTGGGACTCCCATGCGCGACTGGACTACCCACTAAACACCTCCCCTGTCAACCTGAGAACCTAGCCTGGAACCGTTTGACACATTACTTCGGGCCAGGTCTCGTTTTGTTACGCCGTGGGGCGCCTTCAAGCTAGGGAGTCCCTTTCCTAGCGGGAGGGGAGAGGGGAAGACGAAATGCCAGAAGAGCGATCCCCTAGCCCCAGCGCCCCCGGCTGCTGTGAGTCCCTTTTATCTTTTAGGACTGCCCGAGCATAATGTGCCACCTGGTTCCATTTGCCAACCGATTCGAGCATCACTGCAACTATATTATCCGGGGTGAGCTCTCCCGTCTCCCTGTAGAGTTCCCTTTGCAGTCTGACCCATTTTTTGCACGCAAAAAATGTGTGACAGGCATTGTCCTCCTCTCCTGGGGAAAACCGACAATCGGGGGACCGTGACTTACGGATCTTGTGCAGGTAAGACTGAAAACACCCGTGCCCTCTCAAAAGCTGGGTCAGATAGAAGTCAGTCTTACCCTGCCTTCGATTCAGCCATGGTCTCACATCCAGGATGAGGCGCGCAGTCCACCTTCCCTTCGTGCGATTCACCCAAGACTGCTACCAATGGTTGAGCGAGCGCTGTCCCTCCTCGCGGACAACTATCTCCCTCGCATCCTCGTTGCGGCGCAGGTAAATAGCGTGGCGCTCTCTAGCAAGGAGGTCGACAGGTATCACGCCTGCAATCACTCTCACCGCCGAGTCAGAGACTGTTGGATATGAAGATGCAATTCTCAGTGCTCCTCTTCTCTGTACTTGTGCCAAACGTACCTCTTTGCTGAGAGCGTCGCCCCATACCTCTGCTCCGTACAGTAGCACTGACCCTACAGCACTCATCAAGAGGCGTTTTCTTGATGGGCTGGGTCCCCCTACGTTGGCCATAAGTCGACTCAGGGCCGATATTCCCGAAGCAGCCTTCTCAGCCGTTGCCCAGAATTGCTCAGAGAAACTCATCTTCGAGTCGATCAGTAGCCCCGGGTACTTCACCGCTGGCTTCGATTCGATTTGTATGTCTCCAATACTGATCATCCTTACTCTAGGGATTCTCGTTTTTGTCAAGATGACCACTTCGGTTTTCCGGACCAAGGATAGATCCCTGGGCAACACCCGATGTAATTTCCATCCTTCGTTGGCCCTGTGTCATGTCGTAGAGCAGGCTTCGGTCCTTAAGGTAGTTCCTCAAAAGCCGCATTAGATATTCTGGAACTTGAAAAGAGTTTTCCAGCGTGTCCAGAATATCCACCCATCTAGCGGAGTTGAAGGCATTCCTGACGTCAAGTGTCACCAACCGGACGATCCGTCGCTTGGTGCGACTATATGCCTCTGCCTTTTGGACCGCGTTCACCACCTCTGCAATCGCATCTATGGTAGAACGTCCTGCTCTAAAGCCGTACTGCCGAGGAGATAGGTCCCCAGCAGCAAGAACCGCGTCAGTGAGTCTACCCTTGATGAGTTTCTCTAGCACTTTTCCAGCCGTGTCTAGCATGCATAACGGGCGGTATGCAGACGGCGATTCGGGATTTCCCTTCCCCTTGCTGATCAGCACGAGCCTCGCCACCTTCCATCGTACCGGGAAAACCCCGTCCCGTAGGCAGGCGTTGAATGTGCTGAGCAGCAAGTCAGGACAATGGTGATAGACGAGCCGCAACACCTCAGCTGGAACACCATCTGGACCTGGAGCCTTCCTCGCTTTCAATGAGAGGACTGCCTCCTCCAGTTCCAGCTGTGTGAAGAGTGGGCACTCTACTGCTGTTTCACCATGGACAGCGTCAACACGAACGGGATGGGCGGGGAAGAGTCCCCGCACTATCGCGTCCATCTTTTCCACGTCATGTATACAAGGCTTTCGTAGGGCACTAAGTTTCCCCATGACCAGCTTGTAGCCAAGGCCCCACGGATCCTTGCTCACATTGTCCACTAGGTCTTGCCAGCAGCGAGCCTTGCTACTGTTGATCAGTTTGCGAAGGCATTTCCTGGCCGACTTATATGCTGCCACCTGGTTGCATGCCTCGTCACGGTTCCGCGCCCGTTGAGCCTCACGCCGAAGCTTGTGACACTCCCTCCGCTTTTCAGCGATTTCAGTTGACCACCAGTACACTGGGGGCTTGCCGTGCCGGGCATAGAAGCGCAGCAAACAGTCGAAATGATGCTCATAGTAGAGTTCACCACGTCTTGAGCTGCCAGTTCTTCCGTCCCCTCCGAAGCTCCCTGCAGCGGTTCACCTGCTGTGAGAACCTTGACGGACCTCTCGACGTCCATTCTTCCAATGTTCCATCCAGTTGTAGAAGGCCGAGAGCACGCACGTCGGGAGACAGCATCACTTATCTCAAGCAGAATGCACTGGTGATCACTGGCTGAGTAGTCCTCTAATACTTTCCAGTTGTGTATCCTTCGTACTAAGGACTCCGAGGCGAATGTCACGTCCGGTATGGTTCCCTCACAGCCAATACGGTGGAAAGTCGGCGTGTTTCCGGAGTTTAGTACAACGAGCACCGTCCTGGCCGCCATTTCCAGGATTCGTTTTCCCCGCGGATCCGTCTGAGGCATGCCCCATTCGATTGTTTTAGCATTGAAGTCGCCCCCAACGAGCACTTTGCCCTCTGCGTTCGAGACAGCGCCCTCCAAAGCATTAAGCTTGGCTTGGAAAGATGATATCGACTCGTTAGGCGTTAGGTATACACTAAAGAAGGTGATCCCTGAGCACCGAACCCACACGAAACCATCCCCCCGTCCACAACTCTCCGCTTGAAAGTCACTGTTCCAAACCCAGATAGCGGCAGTACCAGTTTCATCAGAGTACCATAATGCAGGACTTTTATTATGGTGTTGCTCACTCAGCAGCAAGAAGTCGGCTTTCATGTCCCTCGCAAACTGCTCAAGCAGATTTTGGGCGGTTGAACTGCGGTGTAGGTTTAGCTGCAGGATGCGGGTCATCGGAGTTCTGATTTTGCCTTGGCCAGGGCTTCCTGGAACACCCGGCATTTTCCTGATCCCAAGACGTGTCCAAAGTCAAGTTTTGGATCAGCATCCTTGCAAAGAATACAGTGTGCCTCCTTCGTACACCCTTTTCTTTTATGTCCCATTTCACCGCATTTGTAACATAGGGAACTCCTATCGGGTCCTTTGCATACTTGTGTGGTGTGACCATAACCAAGGCATTTGAAACATTGAAGAGGCGTTGCTCTTCGCCGTATCCTACAGACAACCCACCCTATTCGTACTTTGCCCTTGTTCAGGAATTGTTCGGCGTCCTTTTCGGTCATGTCGACTATGGCCATGCGTTGTCCCCTGTTATTTTCTGATGTGAGTCTCGTTTTGATCCTTCCCACGCTAGGGAACTCCTTTTTGATGGCCTCTTCTACCTCGGCCAGATCCGTCACGCAGTCTATGTCTCGTATTTCGAGCGTTCCCATCGGCTCAAGCGGGGCTATAGTTGCGCTTTTGCCGGGGACTTTCTTTACTGCGTCACAGAATGCATCTTTATTGCCGGCCTCTGCTCCAAATTCGACCAGTATGTGGCCCGACCGTGTTGGTCGTACTACTTTAATGGTAGTATTGGTGTCTTCGGGCCTTATGTTTCCCCTGATGTCCCGCAGTACTTCCGCGTAGGATCGGCCATCTTGGGGCTCTACAAGCAGTGCCTGCTGCCGGGGTCTTCATCGGGGCTTCTGCCTCTCCTGTTTTGCATCAGGTCCTTTTTGTAATTGGGCGTCCGTACGAACTTTACTTTCTGGCTTTTTTTGAAGGAGTTTCTTTGCAGCTTTCTTCGCTCCTTTTGTAAGCACTGTCTGGAACCCCTGATCTAGGGCTCCACGCCCTTCAAGTGCCTCTTCCTTCCTTCTTTTATCCCGATCTCCTTCGATTGGGCTAGACGCCATTCTTTTATTGACTTTTAATGGTGGAGCTATCTGCGTGTCGCCTTTAGATTTTGCCCCAAGCGCCTCCTCAGCCTTCTCTTCGTCTTCAGCCCTTTACCAACTTCTCCGATAGTGCCCTATGCGATCTAGGAGCTCCTTTAGTTCAAGGAGCCCTTCCTTTGCTGCTTTGCTGATTTTTAGGGAGTCGCATGCAGCTTGTATTCTTTTCAGCACATCTCCCGCTTTTTGGAGTAGTCTTTCTTCTTCATATCGCTGGGCCGCAATTGTACCTTGCAACCATCCTTGGGAGAGGTTATCGCGTTCCATTTCTGAGTGCAGTACTTCCGCCACATTTTCAACTTTGGCGTAGCATTCACGCGGTGTCTGGTCACTCTTTGCTTTTAGTGCCGTAATCTCCTCGTTGGCTTCTGGGTTTTTCGTTGCAATGTCGGGATTTGCGACCCTTGCATCATTCGCATCGGCAGCAGCGACAATCGAATTTTCGGTGCTCTTTATGTTATCTCCCACCGCTTTAACACCTGAAGTGTCCTGCAGAGTTTCCCGTCTCTCCTCAATTGGACGCTCGGGCGTTCGCATCGTTTTTTTGCTGCGCCCGAACGCCGCAGGAATCTCAGTCTGAATTCTCTATTTTTCGTCCGTCTTCACTGTCGTTGTGTTAGTCTTCGTTTTTGTCATTGTTAGTACCGCTTTCGATGTACTGTTAACATCTTGGCTGCAACCACTGGTTGCGTCATCGTTGTTATTCGTCGTTTCTTTTTCTGGGTATTTGTGGTCTTTTGATTTTGTTTGCTCCAGCTTTGTTGGGTCCCCCCTCGGAGCCGCTATCTCCGTTCGTGTGTGTAGTCGCCTTTTTGGTCCCATGGTTATCTTTGCAGAGCAGGGAGGCCATGCGAGGGTTGGCACAAGCCCTTATGGGGACAAGTGCTCAGAGCCAGACCAGCGCTAATCGGGAGTCCGTCTCAACCAAACCTACACCACCAACCCAATGGTGCGAACTTCGAACGTACTCCGAGGCCTGCCAAGGTTTTACCGGGACGGAGACGGTATGATCGTTGAATTGGAGCCGTTCAAACACGAGTTTCACCTCGGTGCTACTGTGCAATGCAACTAGGTCCAAACCATCACATCCGCCAGACCAAAGCGTCATTTTCAGTTCGTTGTCCAAAGCGTAGTCCAGATCCAATCAGAGTCGTTACCTGTCATCACAGGAGGGAACCTCAAGGCGCCTCCCATATCCTCGGGTCCGTGGGGGCATGCCGTGGTTTGCTCGATACTCGCCTTGACAACCAGGTTCCTGTGAGGCGCGTTATGCGTTCTTCAAGATCCTCGAATATCTTTGATGTTCCATTTGCACGTAGTTTGGTGTATTTTCACTCACCCATGCTCAGATTACCTCGTAGCTATGATGACCTTCAGCTTGGGCCCTTCCCCCTTTCGCATTTAGTTTATAGAAAATTTGTCAACTGTCTTCTTCTCAGCTCTCAGTAATTTTTCTTTTCTTATTTATTTTCTTCTAGTTCTTGCATTTTTATTACTTTCATCTTGCTTTGTGCATGCTATTATTGAATTCATTTCGCTGTACTATTATTTTATCTATTTTGTTATTGGAATTTTTTTTTCTTTTAAATAGAAATAAATAAATAAGACTGAAGACTTACCATTAATGGTTTGGTTTCACTGGGGTTATAAAATGGGATATATTCCATTGTAGGCCTATATCCTTGCAGTAGACGTTCCAACTTCTTCAAGTAGAATTGAATTTCGTGGGTACTCGAAACAACAAACACGTTCTTCTCGAGTATCGAAGCTAACTCCTTAAGCTTGAGGCTACGTAGCAGAGAGACAAGAGCAAACTTTATTGCGTAATCTATTACTCACAATATATTGTTACATGTACAAATAATTACATGTACAAATAATTCTGCGAGCTACTGTCGCAATTATTTTCATCATCATTAAGAACGTCAACAAATGAATTTACTCGAACCCGCGAGTAAATTCAACAAGCATAATCAACATCTGCAAGCGACGTCACTCCATTCATGAATTTGCTCGAACCTACCAGGTACCTCTCGGTAGAACGTTCGCCAATATGCGAGAAATGGGTGAATACTTAGAGACCCTATATAAAGGCGAGCTGAATGGGGGGATCATTCATTCGACCGCGATAAGAAAACTGCGATATAGTGGAACGCGAAGTAAAGACAATTGATTGTTTGAGTGCAAAGTGTGTTTCGTAATAGTGAAGTAATTTAGAAGACAATTGCGAAAAAAATTTATGGACAAGTGTTAGATTTTAATTTTAATAGTGAAAATTAAAATTAGTGAAAGTGTTAACTGATTATTGTGCATTTTATTTAATTAAATAAACTCTTTTAACTTAAATTAAAAGACATTGCGTTTTCACTTTCCCGGAACATTAAAATTATAGGCCGCGAACCAATAACACGCGACAGTGGTGTCAAGAAGTGCGAAAGAAAAATTTTGAAAGTGAAAATTTTTAAACAGTTTTAAAGTGCACAATTGTGAAAATTAACGTGGAAAAATAGCCGAACAATGAAAATGCCAGGAAATTTACATCTCAAAATTAATCAATTGAGCATATCGGAGCTCAAAGAGGAGTTGGAACAACGAAATCTGGCTACACAAAGTACAAAGGCCATACTGATTGCACGCTTGCGTGACGCGATCGAGTCGGAAGGCGGGAATCTGGATTCGGCTGAGTTCTCAGGTGCGGAAAAAGGCGCAGAAGGTGGAGAAGTAGAAACACCAAAATCAAAGGAGCCAGAAAATGCGCTAATGCAAATGTTAATGCTGATGTCATCGAGTCTGACTGCGAAGCTAGATGAACAATCAACGAAGCTTAATGAACAATCAGCGCAGCTAAATGAACAGACATCCAGTTTAGCTGCGAAGTTAAATGAACAATCAGCGCAGCTAAATGAACAGACATCCAGTTTAGCTGTGAAGCTAAATGAACAATCAGCGAAGCTAGACCAACAAGCGTTCGAAATCAAGGCAGACATCGCACAGAAGCTGGAAAAACAGTCAACCGAAATAAAAGCGGAGCTCAGTAGTCTCAACAGCCAAATTAAATGCGTCGAGGAGAAGGTATACCAGGTCGAGGAGAGAATCAACCTTGAGATTAGCCAGGTCAACCATGAGATGGAAAAAGTTAAAAAGGAATTGGAAGCAGCGAAGGCAGTAGTAACCGCCTCACCAGCCCCAATTATAACCGCAGCGCAAAGCTCATCTAGAAATGTGCAAGCACCAATATTCGATGGGCAAACGGTCTGGACTATTTACAAAACCCAGTTCAAAGCAGCCGCTCGCATAAATCACTGGAATGAGCAGGAACGAGCAACTGCATTGATTCTTGCCCTAAGAGGCCCAGCTGCCGAGCTGTTGCAGACGATCCCCGTTGAATTGCACTCAAACCCGAATGCTATAATGAATGCGCTCGACATGCGTTATGGAAACGATCATCTAAAGCAGATTTATCGGTCACAGCTAAGGCATCGAATGCAGAAGTCTGGTGAAACCCTACAGCAGCTAGCCCAAGACATTGAGCGACTGGCACTTTTGGCTTATCCAGCCTACGACCCAGAACATCGAGATGATGCAGCAACAGAAGCATTCATCAGCGCACTAAAGGACCCGGAATTGCAACAAGCCGTGCGTTTAGCTCAAAAGCAAACGGTTAAGGACGCATTGGCTTACAGTCTGAACTTTGAGGCAGCGAAAAATGTGACTCGTACCACTGCCCGGGTTCGTGAGGTAGTGACAGACGAGTGCAGGTGTGAGCGCGTGGAAATTGAGCGAGATCCGCATGTAAATGGTGCGCCTAGATGCTGGAATTGCGGAGAGAAGGGGCACCTGCAAAGAGACTGCAAGAAGCGAAGAAAACCGAGCTATTGTCCAGGGTGTGCAGCTAGGAGGAGATCCAGACCGAGTCAGGAGCCCAGAATGGAAGCCCTTCAAACAGAGGGGTCGGGAAACATGTAAGAGCCAACTTCGTGGGGCAGAGGTTGGCTAGGAGGATCGACGTCCCCAGCACCACCATCATCGTGTCAAGACTACATCGTGGAGAAGCGGACTTATGCCTTCCGGGTCAAATTGACGGAGAACACTGCACCATAACAATCGACACTGGTGCAACCCGATCGATTATCCGACAAGACCTAGTTAGACAGCAACAACTTCACAAGGGCAGAATTTTCTCACTACGGACAGCTACGGGAGAAACTGCACCTGTTCATGGAGAGGTCAACCTCCAGATACTGTTGGGAGACCTTGTGTTCCGACATAATTTTCTGGTCGCAAACATTATGGATGACTGCATTCTCGGAATGGATTTTCTGCGACCACATGGAATCACGTTGGACTTGGGCCAACGTGTATTGAAATGGCAGAATGTCGAAGTTCTGATGGAGGATCCCAGCGTCCAAATCCCCAAGATGAATGTAGTGGTATGTACTGACACTGACGTACCGAATTCTTCCGAAAGCATTGTATGGGCCAAGCTTGATGGTGATTCTGGAGACCACCGATATTATCTGATAGAGCCCACGAAGACATCCGCATTGCGCAGTTTGATTGTAGGACGAAGCCTTGTAAGATCTTTAAGGAACGGATATGTGCCGGTTAGAGTCCTTAACACCGCAGACTCAACCACGAGCATCAAAGCGGGAGAAGTCATCGGCAGCTGCCAGCCTGTTTCCACCATCACCTCCTTGGAAGCTACTCACAACCATCATTGGAAAAGGAGGCAAGACGTAGCCCGGGAATCCACGTCTGCAATATTGAAGCAAGTCAAATTGCCGGTGCAGCTATTCAAGCGAGCCTCTGATCTGGTCACCAAGTACAGTGACATCTTCTCAACAAGCCCGGATGACCAAGGCCGAACGAGTATAGTCACTCACGTCATAGATACACAGGGAGCCAAGCCGATTCGACAAGCACCGAGACGTCTCCCTATAGCCAAACAAGGAGAAGTGAGCGCGCTGATCTCGGACATGGAAAAACAAGGCGTTATTGAACCTTCTGTCAGTCCATGGGCCGCGCCTGTAGTTCTAGTCAAGAAAAAGGATGGTAGCACTCGCTTTTGTGTCGACTATAGGCAGCTTAACGACGTCACTAAGAAAGATAGTTACCCACTCCCACGCATCGATGACATCATGGACACTTTAGCCGACGCAAAATGGTTTTCTACACTCGATCTCAAGAGTGGCTACTGGCAGGTAGAAATTGACAAGAAGGACCGAGAGAAGACCGCATTTTCAGTTGGGACCGGATTGAGGCAATTTGTTGTGATGCCGTTTGGGCTTTGCAATGCTCCAGCCACTTTCGAACGCTTGATGGAATATGTGCTACGTGGTCTAACCTGGAAAACCTGCTTGGTATACCTAGATGACATCATCGTCATCGGTAGAACGTTCGAAGAGCATGTGCGGAACTTAGAAGAGGTTTTCTCCCGATTACGACTGGCAAATTTGAAACTTAGTCCCGAGAAGTGTACTCTTTTCGCAGATGAAGTAAAATACCTGGGACACGTCGTATCAGCAGAAGGGGTCAAAACAGACCCTGAGAAAATTGAAGCCGTGAAAAGCTGGCCAACACCAAACAACAAGCGCCAACTACGAAGTTTTCTGGGTCTGGCGACCTACTATCGAAGATTCGTCAAAGACTTTGCCAAAATAGCTAAGTGTCTCCATCAGCTAACCGAGAAAAATCGTCCGTATGTCTGGAATGAACAATGCCAGACAGCCTTTGAGACCCTGAAGGAAAAGCTGTGTGAATCACCCGTGCTGGCGTATCCGAAACCCGGAAAAATGTTTGTAGTTGACACCGATGCAAGCAACGGCGGTATTGGAGCTGTACTCTCCCAGCAGATCAATGGCGAAGAAAGAGTCCTCTCTTATTACAGTCGAGTTCTCTCAAAAAGTGAGAGGAATTACTGCGTGACCAGGAAGGAGCTATTGGCTATAATAGAGGCCACCAAGCAGTTCCACAAGTATCTATATGGCCAGAAATTTGTTCTTCGCACGGACCATGCATCACTGAGATGGTTGCTCAACTTCAAAAACCCCGAGGGACAAGTTGCGAGATGGATCGAAAGATTGCAGTCATACGACTACGAAATTGTTCATCGGAAGGGCGGAGTTCATGGAAATGCTGACGCCCTATCCCGCCGTCCATGTCCCGCTAACTGCAAGCATTGCCGACGGATTGAGGAAAAGGAACCGCTCGTTGATCTGCGATTGATAACGGCGGAATTCGATGAAGGTTGGTCATCGGAGGAGATTCGAAACGCCCAGTTAGCCGATGAAGACATCGGACCATTGCTCGTATTGAAGAAGACGACTGGGCGACCCGAGTGGAAAGACGTTTCAATGCATGGCGCAACCCTGAAAAGCTATTGGGCACAATGGAACTCCCTTCAGGTGGAGGGTGGCGTACTCAAGCGGAAATGGGAAACGGCGGATGGTAGCTCCTATAGGATGCAAATTATACTTCCCAAAAGCCGAATCCACGATGTGGTTAAGGAAATGCATGAAGGATCCTCGGGAGGCCACCTTGGTGTTAACAAGACCTTAGCGAAATTGCGGGAACGGTTCTACTGGCTCCACGCTCGAGAAGACGTAGAGGACTGGTGTCGCAGATGCACAATTTGCGCTTCCGTCAAAGGCCCAAAGCGACGACTGAGAGGACAAATGCAAACCTATAACGTAGGCGTGCCATTCGAAAGGATTGCTGTTGACATCGCAGGACCCTTTCCTGAATCCGATTGGGGAAATCGATATACGCTGGTTGTAGCCGATTATTTCAGCAAGTGGCCCGAGGTCTACCCCATTCCCAACCAGGAAGCAACTACCGTAGCTGAACAGCTAGTGTTAAATTGGGTCAGTAGGTACGGCGTACCTTGCGAATTACATTCGGATCAAGGCCGAAACTTTGAATCACTAGTTTTTGGCAAAATGTGCGAGCTGCTCGGAATACGGAAAACGAGGACAACACCGCTGCATCCCCAATCCGATGGAATGGTCGAACGTTTCAACGGCACGCTCAATAAACACCTGGCCAAGATGGTTGACGAGAACCAAAGGGACTGGGACCGACATATCCCACTATTTTTGATGGCGTACAGAGCTGCCGAACATGCATCGACGGGCCAAGCCCCAGCCAAAGTCATTTTTGGAAAGACTATTCGTCTGCCAGCTGATATAAAGTTTGGAACACCCCCCGAGAAACCCCAAACGACCTCGGAGTACGCAAGTGATCTAAGACAACGGTTGAACCAAATACATCGGACAGTGCGAAAACACCTCGAATCGGCTACTGACCGCATGAAGACCAGGTATGATCTAAAGGCTAATTCTACTGGCTTCCAGCAGGATGACTTGGTGTGGCTATATAACCCGCAACGGCGAAAGGGTAGGTCTCCAAAGTTGCAACATAACTGGGAGGGACCATACCGAGTCACAAAGCGAATCAACGACGTCGTATATCGCATACAGGAACACCGTAAACCGAGAGCCAAAATGAAAATCGTGCATCTAGACCGTCTTGCCCCATATTACATCCAGGGAGAATTGACTACAACTGGCGACACATCTTTTCGGGGCGAAAAGAACTGAGATGGGGGCAGTGTTACATGTACAAATAATTGCATGTACAAATAATTCTGCGAGCTACTGTCGCAATTATTTTCATCATCATTAAGAACGTCAACAAATGAATTTACTCGAACCCGCGAGTAAATTCAACAAGCATAATCAACATCTGCAAGCGACGTCACTCCATTCATGAATTTGCTCGAACCTACCAGGTACCTCTCGGTAGAACGTTCGCCAATATGCGAGAAATGGGTGAATACTTAGAGACCCTATATAAAGGCGAGCTGAATGGGGGGATCATTCATTCGACCGCGATAAGAAAACTGCGATATAGTGGAACGCGAAGTAAAGACAATTGATTGTTTGATTGCAAAGTGTGTTTCGTAATAGTGAAGTAATTTAGAAGACAATTGCGAAAAAAATTTATGGACAAGTGTTAGATTTTAATTTTAATAGTGAAAATTAAAATTAGTGAAAGTGTTAACTGATTATTGTGCATTTTAGTTAATTAAATAAACTCTTTTAACTTAAATTAAAAGACATTGCGTTTTCACTTTCCCGGAACATTAAAATTATAGGCCGCGAACCAATAACACGCGACAATATGCTTGGGTGAAGAGCTCACCGTATCCATGCAAAACACCTCTCAAATTGATAGATATTCCAAGCCCCTCACGGGGCTATGATGTCTACCACGAGATCAATTCCAACAATTAACGGACCTCTTGTATATTTGTAAGCCGGTGAACTCGTAGCACACTGTTCACTTCGTCGAGATCCAAATATCTCAGGTTTTTAAGTTTGGGACTACATAACTCACCGTTATCTCCGAATACTCGTAGCCCGCCTCTCTAAATCGGGAAATAATAACTCTTCTCTACGGGGATGCCCTTCAATTTCCATCATCATGATAATCACATCATCCACCGAAACAAAAACGAATAATACTAGGGTCGGGCCAAGTAACGGGTCAATTAATCTCTGGCAGTTTATGGATACATTCTGGAGACCGAAAGGCAACCTCTTCAAATGGAACAACTCTCAACCTATAACAGTGAAGGCCGCATATTTTTTGATTCCTTAGCAAATGGCCACAGTCAAAAGACTTTTGGGCAGGTAGCGCGCATTCTGGAGTTTGGCCAGGCTAGCGGTTACATAGAACAAACAGTTGGCGTCTCATTTGCGATCCAATTTAGATTTCTCGAAACAATTCCGAGGTCTGATCCTTTTTCTTGATAAAGACGATGGTATAGTACTACAGACTCAAAGAAGACTCCCAAATACCCACTTTCAATATTTTTTGGAGTAATGTTCTTCTGCACTGAAAAAAATTCAGGCTAACATTGCTTTTTGGGTTAAGAAGTGGTCCCAACAGTATCTTTTGCCAATTAGATACTCCTTTTCCTGCAAGAGTTTCTTCACCTGCCGCTCTTCTTCATTTGTTATTCGTTTTTTGCCTCTTAGTGCCTCTACTGCAATTAGTCCTCACTATATCAAGCACTTCTGATTCACCATGAATGAGTCATATTCCAAACGTGTGCAAAAAATCAACTCCAAGCACCAAGGCCTGCAGAACGGACAATACTCGTACAGGGAATCCTCCGGGGTTAGTCTTTGAGGGTTGCTGCTGCTAAAAAAATATGACTGGACTCTTGCAACTCCACTATTTGTGCCCAAAACTGATCAACACTTTACCAGAATGGTTTCCATGTTCTTAATGTCTAGTAGCTCCCACATTTCACCTCCTCTTCAAATAAACTAATTTCTTCGCGCCTTTTTCGATTAGTATTCACTATAACTCTTAGTAAGTTTCCCTTCCACTTCCCAGATGGCTACTACCCTTGATCAAGGTCCTCCACTAGGTATTTGTCTATTTCCGTTCTCCATTTGGCTTTTCACTAGCGCAAAGAGTTGGCCATATATCCCCCATCTATGGTGAGGCATAGAAAAGCTTTAGCTTTGGCAGAAAAAGAGTGGCCAGGGCATCGTTTCCCGGGAACAGGGGGCTCCGCTGGTCGAGATGGTGGTGGGGCTAATAGAATGGATACATGCTAATCCACTTCTATTAGCTCCACCACCATCTTGACCAGCGGACTCCCTTGTTCCCGGGAAACGATGCCCAAGCCACTCTTTTTTTGCCAAAGCCAAAGCTTTTCCATGGCTCAGCACAGATGGGGAACATATGGCCAACTCCTTAGCAGCACTGTGGATCATGAGAAGGCCCCTGAAGGTTAGATACTTCCCCAATGGTGTCAGCATATGCCAAGTTGGGCTCTAGTGACCTGACTTTTCTCAGAGGCTGAATACAGTCTGATAAAAAGACGTGAAATTTTGCTGTAGTATTGGCAGTTTTTTCTTATCTGACCGTTTTGTGGATAACCACCAAAACATCCCTTCTATCGCCACTATTGATTTGTCCTTCCTTTGCTTATGGTAAGAAATCTCTTCCCGATGGCGATCTACGCAATCATTAGATAGAAATTTTGCCATCACTTAAAACACTGATCTTCCTAGGCCACCAAATCACGGCCTTGCCTTTGAAGAGATCCGAGGACAGCTCATATAACCTAGAAGAAGATACGTGTGCTCAAGAAAAGCGCTCATAGAGCAAGGAGCCTTTCCGGTGAATTTCACTCGTCATTTGGTCACATCCTTCATCTTGACCGGAATTTCGCTGACCACCATAGAAGTCGAACCATACCTAGATTCCTTCAAAGAAGCATTTGGGCAGACGCTCTGTTTGCTTTTTTCACCCCCTCCTCTTGCTCTATGCTACCTTCCGCTCGATCTTCATTAAAGCAGTTTGGTGACAACTGCATCTGATGGATTTGTCAAAACTTGCATCCTTCGAAGCCCAAACTCCACTTTCGCAGAATCTTCAAGAACTTCTTTGACTTTTCGATTCTTGGAAAATTTTTATCCGACACCCCAATTCTGGTACCTTCATCGTTTCTGTCTCATCCTGACAGGTTAAAAATAAAAGGGAACCACACCATCACCTTATATATTCTATAATATATTCTATTTTGATAAAGTTGAGTTTTATTAAAAGGAAATAAAATACCTGATTGAAATTTTCACGTGTCAGTTCCGATGTTACACCAGGTTTGCCCGAAAACTGCCCAAACTAGATTAATCAAACATTTTTAAAATATCAGAAATGGTGGTCTGATGAAGGTTTTGGAGCCGGAAAAAATTTCGAAGGGCTATAAGTGATTCGCCGTACATAAGGATACGATCCATTGAATTTTTCAACAAAAATTAATTCATTACCCAAAACCACAGAACTGGAGCCCCTTTTAGTGAGGCATAGCATTGTGAATGCATAATTATGTAATTGAGATTTCGTTAATGGCTGCAAAATTTATGAAGTAGAAGGTGAAACTTCACTGTACGAAAATTCAGTTGTTAATGCAGAAAGACTTCATCCACATCTTCCGCAGATACTCGTATCTATAGATTTTTAGATGATTCTTGAAATCTTTGGTTAAGTCTAACTTGGAAGCAAATTTGGATGCCTCCAATACCGAAAAATGTTAAATCTTTTTGAACAACCCAAGAAATTATCAAAAGCAATTCTCCAAAGTTGTTCAATCATTTGTTATACCAAGGCTCTTTTCCGCCAGAATCGGTCAGTGCTATGGTCCATAGAGTATGCGTAGGAGCCACTTCGCAAATAGTCGTAAAGCATGAAGTCAAATATGATATCTTACAATAGTGTAACAGCCTCTTCTCTTCTCTAGTGGAGCAAGCCTTTCTTCCATGTTCTAAAACTCAGAACAATCTCCGATTGCTACCTAGTCTTTGTACTTTCTAAGTAAACATCGCACCTTTTCATCAGAGTATCTGGACGGAGGCTAGCTTTAACTTTAGTAGGCAATGAAGGTATTTTTCCTTTGCTTTCAAGTGAACCAAGCTTTTCATAACGTTTACATACTGCCATGCAATTTCTCTCTGAACAAAATTTCTAAAACATGGCTAGTAAAATCACCCTGAGCTTTCATAGCTTGGATGGTACTTAGCGTCTCCAGCTACTACTCCTCTATTTACTTTTCCCTCAGTTTTTACTATATGTCATGTTCATTTGCCATTTCATTTCTGTTTCCCAGCTAAAGCAGTCTGGCCTTTATTTGTTTTAAAAGGCAGGTAGGATCTTCAGCTATTTCCGAATAAAGTGCTATTTATTTATGGCTCTAGTGACCGTAGTTGAACTTCCCATTATCCCCTAGCAGGCAACACAAACCCTTGATTTGGAGATGATTAGGTGCTAGTGTCCCTGAGAATTGGCAGCTCCTGTACTAAAATCACCTCCTAATCGAAACCTTATCTAACCCGAGAACCTCTACAATTTAATTTTACTGCTGTATGTTTCGAATGTTGGGGTACCATCGTAGAGGTTGTGCAGAGTGCGCCTTTGAATTTACTCTTCAATATTCGTTTAATATCTCCCAGTTTACCATCTTTTTTTCCACCAAACATTTGCTTCGTACAGTGTGTAGATGGCAAAGTATATCGAAAATAAGAACTGCGGGAAGTTTATCCACGAAGGCAATGTAAGCACTAAGTTCAGATTGCCTCCTAGGTAAGGTGTTACAGTTAGTCTAACGCCTTTGTCCTGAATTGCTGCTCAGTACGTTCAATGCTTGCCTGCATGTAAGAGTCTTCCTAGATTATTGGAAGTTAGCGAGGCTCATATTGTTCAGTAAGAACAACAGGAGTCCCAAGTCATCATCACCGCACATTATGCTTCCTAGATGCAGCGCTTATGAAACTTTCTCCATACGGTATGGTGTTAACCCACTATTAGCGCAATCGTGGAAGCGTTGAGCATAGTTCAAAGAACTGATGGATGAATATCCTGGAAATAGTGAAAACTTCCTTTCAAGTTTCAGAGTATCTGACGTAGACTGGGGAGACTACCTGAGGGACCAGAGCCTACTCTATGATATAAAGCAGGGCTTACGAAAGGTGGAAGTTACAGCAGCTGTTGTTTAAGGATCCATCTTTGTTCCTGACCTGTGGAATATATCGTATCATGGGATACTGAAACTTGAGTTGCCGGATGGGTCATGCCTAGCTAGCTATGCGGATGATTTTTTGGCGCTAGAGGCAAGATGCAAAGCTGAACATACGCAATTTAGGCTAGGTATACTAATGTGCCAAGTAAAGGACTAGATGGCTATTCGCGGATTGAGCTGACAACTAAAGGAAATCAAAATCGTTGTCCTGACAAACAGCAGGATATCCAGAGTCAGGATGACCAATGTTGGGGAATTGCTTTAGTTGGAAAACGCTTGGGATTGCTGAAAGACTCGAAGATTAGTTTCTCTGAAAAAATCAGCTGTCAAACAATCTGCCATACAATCTACGCTACTGGACGTTGCAAAAATATGAGGTGATACTCTCGGCCAGAAGCCATATCGAAAACATCTGATGCAGCCGCATAGACGTGGAGCACTGAGGATTGCATCCGCATATTGGACAGCCTCTGAGTCAGCAGTACTATTCATAGCAGGGGTGGTACCCTTGGTTTTCTTTGCAGGAGATTGTAGAAACATCTTCACGCGTGGAAAAGAAGGCAATGGGGAAGTGTTCACTTACAAGGAGAGAAAATCCTCTCTCAGCGATAAGTAATAGCTCACGATGAGTGTGTAGCCCTAAGGCCTTGTGCATTTGGGAGTTCCATACTCAGCACTTTTATCTTCCCAGCACAAAAACAAGCGTAGAAGGTTTTAAATTTTACAACGACTGGCAGAAACGAGACAAGCTGTGGATTTGACAGACATAGACAAATCTCACCTCCCACGGATCTCAAGCAACATATCGACGGACATACGAGAGCAAAAACTTCAAGACCATAACTGGTAACCCTTGGCGTCTCACATCTCTGTGTCATATGATTAGTACTCCAAATCAGAAAAAAAATACCAATACATATAGAAGAAATTGTGCGAACAAATTCATTCCTTGAAATACGCTAAGTAGCTTGGTTTCGAACAAATATTTATGTTAGGTGAAAATATTGCAAGCAATTCATAGTATCCGAATCAGAATGATGATGTTGAGTGAAATGCAAAGCTTACCTTCTAAATGTATCTTTTCTATGTTCCAGACACCAATTTCGGTTACTTTTTTCTTTTCATTTTCAAATTGAATACTCATAATGATTGCAACATATCGCTGGCGGTCAAACATTGAGCCGTGCGCCTTCCGTCGTTAAAACTGCTCTGATTTGCATGCGTTGAAGTCCAATTTCAAATGCAGCGAATCTCAGGCAACTAGACTAATTTGACAAGTCGCATCGAAACTCAATGGATCCCCTAGTTTACAAAGAGGAATTAATTAAATTTGCTCCCGTCTCAGCGCATAATACCAAGCAAAAATGACCCGTTACTTAATGGTGTTTATTATTTCTGAGAGACCATGATTCACAGTTTTAATTTTTCCCAACTTTTGCATGTCATCCATCCATGGGATGCAGCCAAGTATCAGAGACTTTCCCTAAAATTTCTTTAGCTGCAGTATATTCCGTTAGACGTCAGAGTTAGGCGCAAAAACAACTGATTCCAGACCATGGAAGTTAAACAACAATCTGTGCTATAACAGTCAAACAGATTGGCACGAGGTCATAAATCAAAACCCCTTAATATGAAATTTCCACGTTCTATGCGGAATAATGGCTCGCACTCGATATTCCGACGATCATCCCCGTCAGTGCCGAAGGATTGGTTTTACCACATTCGATTCACTAGACATGCCCGGTATTGCAGAACCTGTGGGCTTATCAATAATAATTGAAACATGTTAAAGCAGCAGGAGCGTGATCCTATCAGAATGGTTTGTACACCAATTAGTTACCCGAACAACGTCTTCTGAAGATCCAAATTTGGTTCATTTATAGATTCCATGAATGAGTTCAAAAAACTAAAATATGGTTATTTTATCATCCGATTCGCCACTATTTTGTTTCCAGTGTACTAACCTGATTGTTTGAGAATTTAACAACATATAGTACGAAACTGCGAGATTTTTAATGGAACCAGCCCATATGCTGGAACCAGCTGGTGTCCATCGAGCGAAAAATGCTATTATGTTGATAGCTTAAACGCTCGGGTGAAAGAACAATGTAGTTCTTTCACTTAGGACACTAGCATTCCTTAAACAAAAATTTTTTATAAGTTCGCCACAACTACATAATAGTGGAAATTATTGCTCGATAGAGCTTGCAGCACTGCCATGTTGCAGCATGTGGCAACTCCTGAGGAGTATATCGGTCACCTCGTACGAAACTGCGTGATTATTTTATTCAGTTTTGACGACCTTGAAGACCAGTTGCATTCACATGAAAATGAATCTCCAAGTATACAAATCTGTGATAAGACCTGTGTTATGCTACGGGTGCGAAACATGAATTCTAACCCGAGCATCCGCAAATATACTGAACACCTTCGAGAGACGGGCCCTGAGGCAAATAATCGGAGCGGAGCTAGACGGAGGCCAATGACGAATTCGATACAACCATGAACTGTATGAAATTTTTGACGAACTAGAGGTCTCTACGATTGTCAGACTGCGGAAGTTGAAATGAGCTGACCATTTGAATTGTATGGATAAACAACGGATACCGAAAAGGCTTTCGTTGGGATAACTGAAGGGCGGTCACCAGTGAGGAAACGGAGGAAACGTTAGTCTGACTCCGTCGACGAAGACAGTTCATTGCTGCTCGGATTTTGAAATCGGAGGTGGTGGTTGATGTACCGACACAGTTGAAGTTTTCAATACTTTCATTTCAGCTCGCATCCTGGAGGACGTGTCTTGCAAAAATTTGTATGGCCCAGTGTGTGCTGTAACATCGGGCGTTCGTGCTTAGGCTCCCTGAGGTTGAAGATCTGGAGATACGTCCGAAACGAATTCTATCTGTTCCCTGTGCCTGACAAGCGTTCCCATCAAATCTTGGCTAGATGGGTTTATTTTCTAGCAATTTCTCTATCTCCTCACCTTTTCACTAGAAAAGAGATTCCTGTAACTATTTTGTAGTAATCGAGCAGTCATACAGGCAAACTGCTCGAAAACCTTCCTGTCTCCTATCCAAAATTATAATGCCAGATTTAAAAAAAAAATGCAATTATTTCCCTTGTGATTGTAATTTGTAGAATATTTTTTCTTCTTATTGTTATATTAAATGTACCTTTATATCAACTTTCCTCTGCATTAAATTTTAACGTTTTCTTTAATTATATTCTTTATGAGATTTAACTTTTATTACTATTTAGAATATTTTTCATTTTTTCTTTACTTGACCAATTTTTCTTGAAAAAAAAATTTAAATCTGCCCATTTAAATTTAGGATGCGGTAACACTGATTTAGTGCAGGCAAACGGTGTATTACATCACGAAATGCATTCGAGTTCAGCTGAGTGGGCAGCTGATTGAATTTTTACTGGTATGCACGGGATGGAAGAAAAGAAGAAAGACAAGTTTTTGGAACGGCTCGAGACGCGTGAGAAGGCGAAAAATTCTAGCGACACCCGGGCGACTTTTGTGCCGTGCTCGAATTTCCCGTGCGAATTGGGGATATTTTACCGTTCGACATAGCGGCGCCTTGGTATTTCCGTTTTTCGCGAAAATGCATTGATAGGTACTGCTGCCGCCGTTCATCAATTGAAAACCCGAGACGGTCGTGAAAAGTGAATCGAGGAGTCGAATTGCCACGTTGAGAAGTGAGTGAGGAAAAATCTTTTCGCGCGTCGCGAAAAATCCATCTGACGGAAATCTTGCACTATTGAAGTGTTAGAGCTGAATGAGAACCGCTCGTTTGCAGAGATCGCATAGTGTGTTTAAGAAAAATTCGCAAATTAATTGAAAAATTGAAAAATTCTCCGAATAGTATCGTTCTAATGAAATATTTACATCTTGAAATTGTTTCTTGGCAAGTCGCCGTTTGTGCTGAGCCCGTGCAAATTGTTGCGTTCAGACAGGAATTCGCGGTGGCGTTCAGACAAAATTTGATATGGTCGCAGCTGAACACCAACTCGAACTTAATTGCCTCCCTTGTGTGGACAGGATACGAAAAATTGTCGAGTGTCGAGTCCGACGAAAACTAGAGTGACTAGGAATTGTCTAGTGCGTGAAAAAACGCGCGAAAATGGCCAAAATTTCATTGCAAACTCTTGGGAAACTTTCCGACGAAATGGCCAGCATGTGTCCTTGGTGACAAATTCCCTTCGCGACTAGTGCACAAAGTTGTACGATTTTCGGTTTATTTGTTCGATATTTTCGGTTTGGAGTTTTGCATTTCGGTGAAGTTTTAATTTTCCAGAAATTTTTGTTGAAGGGGTAAATTTTTCAGTGCGAAAAATTTTCAATCGGGACTAGAAACTGCAACAACGTGACTTGCCTACTACCCACAAAGTCAACACAGATTCAATATCGCAAGGTAACGGTTGCATTGTATAAAGATTTTTTCAGCACGAACGAATTACATTCTCGTTCGGGGTGTAAGTTGATACGCTACTGCGGTCGAGACCATCAGCGTTTGAATGTCGACTTGCCCGAGTGATATGCCCCATGATCGAAGAAGACGTATTGATAATATATCTATTCTACCGATAGGCGATAACCCGTCTGGTTACTTGCCGGAAAAATTTATAAACACAAGTAGATTACCTGAAAGTAGAGTATTAATCTCGAGAACTGGAGATAATTTAAATCGCAAAATACCAAAAGACGCTAAATTTCTAAAAGCCATTAAATATTGGAATAATTTCTTTTGATGTCAAGATCATTAAAAAAATGTTGACTAAATGTCTTTCCTAATTTGACTTATGCTTTGCCTGAAAGACTTCTTTTGAATATGATTCGACCCGTTCCGTTATAGAGAAATTATTATTATTTTTTTTTAAATATAATCATACTGATTAGCAAACAAAAGCTTTAAATCGATTGTTTTAAAGAAAAATTAGTGAATATTTGTTTTTATTACAATTAATTATTGAGAATAAAGCTTGCATCACGTTAGTTTGCTAGGCATATCGTTTTTTTTTAACTGAATTAAAGACAAGAAAAGCAATGTGGACGGATGGAATCAATAATATGAGAGGGCATTTGTTTTATAGTACAATCGAAATATGTAATAATGGAATGTCAACATCGTTCATCGTAGTTTCAATCTAATATAATTTGTCGAAACCTCGAAACTCTATAATTTGTATTAATTGTCATTGATCGCGTACAAAAAACAGAATACAAATGGATTACTAAATGACACCCTCGGCCTTTCCATTTGATCAAATCTGACCGGGTATAGGACCCGCAACGATGGAAGACTTTCCGGATAATATGGGGTAGTCATCGGGCGCGCTCCACCGTTTTGCTGTGTCCAGGGGCTCTTACCGGGTAGAGTGGCCTTCTTCTTGCATGCCCTTTTATGGTATAGGGTTATGTGATTCGATCACATAATTCTATAACATAAATCGGTCACGTCTATATTTCTCTTTTGATGGGAAAGTTCATGCAAATTATGTTTGTATGAGCTTTCCACTCAAAAGTGAAATATATAGCAACGTCTACGTTTGGATCTTGATCCGGTTGGGAGGGTGCGAAAGGGCACCACATCCATCCGGATGCCCCACTCTTATTTGTGGGCCATAACGATCGTCGTTATGACGAGGTCTCCACCAGTCCGTCCGTTTTTGCTAGTTTCCACTTGTTCTCGGAATAAGCAATTCCAACCCTTAGCTAGTTACCTCCATTTTTCAACTTCGGTCGACTTTTTCTGTGACCCAAGAATTCGTGAACGCGAAATTCTTTTGTAGTGGGTCCTTGTGCTGGGGGAATGAACCCGCCCTACGACACCGCAACGCTACCCTGCCAGCGCATTTACGCGTCGCCAGACCAGGCCAATCTCAGCGGATATTACCATCCTCTTCCGCCGAGGCAGCAGTCCATCGCTGCAGTCCTGTACGGACATTTTAATACCTACTTCCACTACAATTTTCTTTAGGCGTATGAAAACGAGGACCATCTTAAAATAATGCATTAAACGATTCCAGTGTTTCCACTATGTGTGTTGGTATCACATCAAATTATGTTAGAATAGGTAGATATCTCGTCTCACAATACTTCTCCGGCTTGTGAGGCTTCACTGGAGAAGATTGATTTAAGTCTCCAAGGAAGTATGCTGATAAAATAACTATGTCGCGGATGTTGGATTCTGTAGAAATAGATGTTCTTATGAGAACCAAATCTTATTCTGAAAGACACATGTAACTAGTATTTTTATTGACCATGAAGCCCATCCTGGGCTAGACATGTCCCATACTCAAAGTGTGGGGTCCCGAATGTTAAGATCTTGTCTTTTCTTGGATCAATGCTAGCCCTAATTTTTGTTTCTCGCCGATTCTGCCTCTTCCTTTCTAAAACGGGCTTGGGGACATCCTCCCCTATAGTCTTTGTATTTCAATTTTCATTTATGCCGCTGGAAGAGGTTCCTCCATTTTTTTTAATATTGATACATGATTATTTTTAGCTTTGAATAAAGAAACATTAAATGAATTTAATATTTTAGTTGAAAATGTTTTCCCAACCGAACTTTACTTACTGCTTCTTCTCACAGGTTCGCCACCATACACAAGTTCACTAGACGAAAGTATAGATGTTGAAAATTTAGCTGGGAAACATTTAGTCGTAGTAGACCGAGATGCTAGTAAACGACCTACTCAGCTACAAAAGGCAGCTTCATTTGTAAGTGTTCCATATTGTTTCTTTAATTTAAAATTTTATCAAAGATACTAAATAAAATTAAAATTTAAAGGGTGCACGTACACGACCGCCACGCCTTCTATCTTCTGCCTCCACGGAAGAAACAACTGAGTCCGATCAAAAAGTCATACCGGGAAAACAGTTGAAACAACGCTGGTCTGGTCTATTTGGTATGAAAAACAATCAACAGCAAAATCAACTTTGTCAACTGTTGGACGATTACGATAGACGTGGTGTCCCCCAGAAAATCCATTCTGTCAACTTTCAACAACCTGAATTCCGCAATGCCTTGAATTACCTGGACAACTATCAACAAATGAACAAATCGTGGCGCGATTTTGTTCGCTGTGATGATATGTCGGATAGTGATATTAAAATACAATCAGCCATTTGGGAATTAGTTACCACTGAAATAGATTATATTCATGTTCTGAAAACGGTTACTGATGTAAGAACGAAACAATTTGATATAATTATTAATTAGTGTGACTTATGAAATTTTTATTTTATTTGCAGCTTTTTCTTGCCTGTTTGGAGGGAATACAAGACAACAATTTGCTAACCGATGTCGATCAAAATAAATTATTTTCAAATATACACGACATATATGAGGCTAATGTACAGTTTTGGAGTTTGTATTTGTATCCAATGGTGGAGATCAGTATAAAAACTGGCAATCCAATGTCGATATATTTTTTCCAAGCTGGATTCATTGATTTTGCAACGAATTTTGCACCATATACAAAATATTGCGCAGAACAAAGTACATGCCAATTTTATTGCAAAGAATTGAATCGTAGCAATCCATTGTTTACTTACTATTTAACATGGTGTGAAGCCCAGAAAATGTGCAATCGCTTACGTTTGGCCGATATTTTGGTGAGGCCAATGCAAAGACTGACCAAATACAGTTTATTATTGCTGGCAATAAGAAAACATATTACGGATGAAAGTTATGGAAATGATATGGATGCAATGGTGAGTAGTTTTTATATACATGCGTATGTCTTCGTGACTAGATGAATATATCATTGTTTTATATTGTAACCGTTTGTAAGCTCTGGGCATTTAGAATTTTTATACGTAAATTAAATATAACAGATTATGTTTATTCGTATTATTGCGGGTTTTATAGAAAAAAAAGAAAGGAAAGAAATAATATACGTATTTACTAACGGTTTACTTTTCGATCCACATTCTACTTCAAAATGATTCCACTCGGATCAAATATCAGTTTAAAGCGCGATAACTTTTGTCTCTCACCTAGTCGTTCGTTATCGGTTATTTCTACTATGGACCTGGACTTTCTCATCGTCCCCATAATTTAGTGAAAATCAATGAGGCTAGACTTCATGAACACATTTTAACATTATACAAAATTTACAGATGCATATTACTCCGATCGTTCTTCCTGCATGAAGAGGGGTCAAGATGTTTCGTAATAATTATTGTTTATTTTTGTATCAATCGATTATTGTTTGCTGTTATTTTGGAAGTTGTAATTATTTTTATGTGACCATCGGCGCAAACAAAACCGATGACTGCAGAAACTCGTGAGATCAGGCCTTGCGCACGACCGCTCCCATTTTCGATTACCAGACACTGCCAGTAAATTTAGAACTTACTAGATTCTGTAAGTCATAGCATCGAGTTTCCCAATCGAAATGCTCTACCATCTTTTTTCACTTGAAACTATACTCACTCATTTAGATCATAGTTTAGAGAGAATCGTGTAACTAATTTATCTGGGATATTTACAGTTTTATAAAGAATTTTAGAGGGTTTTTGTGTTTTTATTTTTACAATACTACAAACGAATGAATGATATGTCCGCGTAAAATTGACTTGTAAATTTGAGCAGCTAGTTGGTGTGGTATAGTGATTAAAGTACTCACCCCATATGCCGAAGGCCCCTGGTTCGAGTCTGGCTGTCACCAACGAGATTTGTTTCAAGTGATACTTTGGACGGACTATAAGCCCGTTCAGTTATGATATGTACTGGTTTAAAATCAGAACGTATCGCAGCTGGGAGAACAGACACATGGGCAAAGCGTGGTACTGACTATATCACCTTCTCTAGTATCGGTACATTCGATCAAAATAATGAGATACTCTAACACCTCAAAGCGAAGGCCCAAAAGGGGCTGTAGTCTAAGCAGTAATTTAAAGCTACACTTTTTCTACAATTGAACTATATGCACTCCCATTTAATTTTACCATAAGCTCATGCGGAATTTAAACTTAAAAATATAAACATATTAATGGATGCAATTTAGTTTTCCCGGCTATGATTTTGTAAAAAAAAATTTTTTAAATTTTCCTTAAGCTTCCACAGATAACACTAATATCAAATTAAAATCCTATGAACCGGAGCTTGGCCTGTCAATAACTGCGTTTGAAAATGTTCTTAATTCGAAAGTTGGAAAACGTAAAGAGAATAGGCTTTCATAGTATGATTAATAATCTAACCTCAGTTTGCAAAAAAAAATTGCTTAGAATTTACGTTGGACTGCTTCCACAGAATTAATGACGCTTGTGACGTGGATTCCTTATTTTGATAACTACATTTAAGGAGACCACGAACTAAGGACATATGACTAACAAAGGTAAAAGTATGACGGAAGAATTTCGAGGCATATAGCCTTTAAAACCAACATCAGAAAGTAGAGATCAAATTTTAAATTATCAAAAATCATCCCTAAGTCCATTATTTGACCGACTTTGTACAGCGCCTCACGAATTAAAGAGTAGTGAAATGGTCAGGATATCTTTCTATTGGAGTATATCATTTGATGGCCTTTAGATCTTCAAAGGAAGAGAATTACAATTGCATCATAGGCTGCTAAAAACGTCATTTTGAAACATGACGCAGCCATAAATTTTATCAATAATAGCTAATATTTTAATATCAACAACATTAAGCATTAATGAAAAATACAAAAAGTGAAGGACCCAGAGGGGAGACTTATGGAGCACCAGAAGTAATATAAAAGGTAGACGAGAGCCATGAGTAATATCATAAGATTGGAAGCATAGGACATTCAAGAAATAAGAAAGTTTGCAAGACCACCGTTTTTTAGCTTGCAGAGAAGGAATTTATGATTCACAGAATCAAATGCGTAAAAGAAATCCATATTTATTATATAGAAAAGCAACGTTTTCTGTTGTTGAGAAAATTCAAATAGCCATAACTTCCATGAATATTTGATTTTTTTAAGGGTTTTGTACTAAAATACAAAACCCTATTGCAATCACGACCTGTGTCGGTTTGTCCGTCAGTATGCCACAGCACTTTTTCTCGGAAACTATAGAAGCTACAGCAATGAAACTTTGAAGTGGTGACTTCTTGAAAGTTTTGGGGTGGAAAAATATTTCAAAGATGTTTAAGGGGGGTCTTTTCATATAGGGAGGTGACCCCTTAAAAAAATTTTTTCACGATTAGCAGTCGAGTAGGGTGTCATTAGGAAGGTCTTAGTGAGATCTTTTCAAAACAAGTCTTAAAATTGCCGTACAGTACCGAGGGGGGCAGAGGAAGGGGAAATGTACGAGTATCTTTGAGAATCGGTTCAGCTAGTGGTATCTGTAATCGTAAAACAAAACAGTGGCTGTTTTAAATTAGAAGATTGAATAATTTTGAGTTATTTTTCCCCAACTTCAACGTTTAAGGTGCATGCTTTTAACACTTGATTCAATTTAATGAATGACTGAAGAAAAGTACCTACTACTCATAGGTAAAACAAGGTGTGGAGGCAGGAGAGCTCCTAGCAAAAGGGCTTTGTAACCATTCTAGGATTCAAAAAATAGGCCATGAATCGATGATTACAGTACATACAGTACATGTTAATAATAGTATGATCTTCGAATTTTATATTTTCTTCAATAAAATCGTCTTTGACGTTTCTTGGTTTTTAGGGTTTTGTACTAAAATACAAAACCCTATTGCAATCACGACCTGTGTCCGTCTGTCCGTCCGTCCGTCCGTCTGTATGTCACAGCACTTTTTCTCCAAAACTATAAGGGCTACAGCCATGAAACTTTGTAGAAAGGTCAGAAGTGGTGACCTCTTGAAAGTTCAAGGGTGGAAAAATTTTTCAAAGCCGTTTAAGGGGGGTCTCCCCATATAAGGGGGTGACCCCTCAAAAAAATTTTCACCATTGGTAGTCGAGTAGGGTGTCATTGGAAAGGTCTCAATGAGATCTTTTAAAAACAAGTCTTAAAATTGTCTTATAAGTACCGAGGGGGGCAGGGGAAGGGGAAATGTACGAACTTTTCGCGTACCCCCCCCCCCCTCTCGCGATTGGACACCTTCCATCCGAAAAATCTGAAAAAAATCATGAATGTAGGCCTTAATGAGTACAACAACAACAAATACATGAGAAGTCGAGGTTCACTCAACTTTGTTAGTAATAGTATGATTTATCGATTTTGTGTTTTCTTGAATAAAATCCAAACGGTACCCTTAAACTCAATAAAATTTGATGACTATTTATAAGATTGATCTTTTCGGAAAGTTTCATAAAGATCGAATAGTATTTACTGAAGTTATGGCGATTTGAATTTTCGTGTATTACTATGGAGCAATATGCCCTGTATTACTATGGAAACATATTGCTATGGAGCCATATGCGCTTTTTACCGACTTAGACACTACAGCTTTGCTAGAATTTGCATGAAAATTTCAGGAGTGATAGGTATCATGAAGATGAGTACATACAATTGAAACAAGTCGAAGAGGCAGGAGAGAGCTCCTAGCAAAAGGGCTTTGTAACCATTCTAGGATTCGAAAAAAATGGGCCATGAATCGATGATTACAGTACAGAGGAGTGGCCCCTGAAAAAAAATTTCATGAAAGGTAGCCGATATGAGTATCAACTGAAAGTTCTCTATGAGAGCTTTTCAAAACAGTTCCTAAACTGACAGTTTTTGCTTCAGTGGGAGCACAGGGGGGGAAATACATGAAAAATGTGTTTCCTCCCTCGCAAATGGACACCAGTGATCTAAAAAATCTGAAAAAAATATCGAAGGAGATATTTATGGGTATAACTATAACAAACACCTCAGAAGTCAAAATTCGTTCAACTTTGTTAATAATAGTATGATCCTCGAATTTCACATTTTCTCCAATTAAATCGTCTTTGACATGTCTCTTGATTTTATTCGTTGCTGGTTACTGCATTTTGTAAGTTGAGTACAAAACCCTTCTGACATGAGCATAGGTCTGTCTATCCAACTTGTTTTTTATTATTATTATTCGGATCAAAGATCTCCAATCGCGAGAGGGACACACACAGATTTGTATACTTCCGCTTCTCTTGCAGCCCAGGAAGCTGGTAACACAGTTTGAAGATCTGTTTTGGAAAGCGTTTATCCAGATCTTTCATTTGACACCCAAAACGACTATCTTCGGTGATCACAGTCTGGTATCTGTAGCGGCTATAGATAGACAGGACAAGCGGACGGACAAAGCAAATTTCAATCGGGTTTTGTAAGAAGGATAAAACCTTTAAAAGAAGTATACGAGTAAAAGACTATAAGGTAATATATCGCATGAATCTTGTAGGAAGGAAAGTTAGGTTTTGATAGCATACATATTGAACGAGGTTTTGCTCAACTCCTCTCATGAGACCTGGCAAAGCACCTAAACTGGTTTTTATAACTGGCCTCAATAGAATTTTCAACGTGGTATACAATGGCTATGAAAAGAAGTTGGGAGTTTTTCAGCCTCCTTACGTATTCCTTAAACGTAACTAAATCACACTGAAGACGTAATTTCAAAAGCATTCTTCGAAAAACTTCTTCAGTCCTCAGCATAAAAGCTATGTTAAACCATGGAATATTTCTGTTTCTTTTTTAGGCGGTATGTAAAGTTACAATATATTTATGTATGAATATGCAAAGAACCTTGTAAAATTTCCTAAGCACCCCATTGGCTTCTAAATTTCGGAAGAAAGATACCAGTTCAGTGAGGTGATTTCTTGCTCAACAGAAACATGAGTACCCTTTAAAAACGGAAAATAAAAAGGTAGCTTTTTCATTGAAAAGAAAGTTAGATGCAAATTAATATACAATAACATGATAGAAGTGGATCGTGACAATCTGATTTCATAAATGGTGCAGGCAAAAGAAATAGGAAATGTGAAGATTCAGGTCGATCGGATTGAATAAGATCTAGGATCTTGTTGGTATTATAAGTTACGTTATTGAATCGTTATGAAGAACGTGGGGGAATGAAATTAGAAAGACAATAATCACCGGATAAAGTAGTTAAATTTAACAGACGATAGATAATAATTATTAAGCTAGTAAAACAAAGGGAAATTATAGTTCATGTAGGAAGATCGTTCGGAAAAAAAGCACTCATAACTTAAAGTCGGACTGTTACAATCAATGTAATGTAATGTAACACAACAAACAAATGAAGACAAGGAGGAAAAGAGGCATAAGTAGTTACACATTTGATCTGGAATTAAGACCACACATAGCCTTAAGGCAAGTGATTTTTGATTATCCTCTAGAATGCCTTCTGCATCTAGTTATCCATTTCCTACACGGTCACAGTGCTTAAGGAAAACAAGGAAGTTAGATAGCAGTTCTTAGTCAAGAATTGCATCGGTGAGCTTTGTTTCAAATCGTTTTATCACTACATATCGGAAACGCTAAACACATGTCACCAATCTTGGTTCTAAGGTTACGTACTACATTCCGGTAATAAGAGATATCCACTGGTCATCGGATAGTCCATAAGAACTGTTGAGATCCTGTTTTGAGTCGAAATCAAGATTAAAAATGTCTTTTATCAAAGGATTTTACAAGTCTTCCCTGAAGACAGAAATCGGGTCGAAATACAATTGGTAGTTCCTCAAATATACTAATGAATCCGATCAGAAAAATGATGCTCAACTAACTTCACGCAACTGACAAATCTTACAATATCACCAAGTTTTGAAGTTGCATAACTAGTGAGTGCATCAAATTAGAGAATAATTTCCTCCTGTCGAATAAGATTGGAACAGAAATAGCTACTGGAAGCAAATGGCTCTACTATCTGCACTTTGAAGCAGTTCATAATGCATATCGTCCTTTGTAGAATCAACAAAACGTGAAATGCTACAAGATTCTATTTATCGGATTAAAAGATGGCATAGTGAGCTTCATCTGCCAAAATTGTAAAAAAAATGGAGTCTGTGGACCGTATCTTCCCAACCTTGTACACGTAAGCTGAAATCAGTAGAAATGTGTCTTATGGTGACTTCAAGTGAGCTGCAACTATAAATTATTAAAATGATGAGCAGTTCACTTTCCATTCGTCTCACTATCCAATGGTTGCTGTCAATCACTGAGAGCTCTTTAGCTCTCACGCGCATGCGAAGGTAAATATTTTTTCACACTCTACTAAGGAGAACGATTGGTATCACCTATTTCAAGCGAGTATCACTCCTGCAATCACTAAAACTTCCGAGTCAGAGATTCTCCGGTATGCAAAAGAAATTTGCAGAAGCTCTCGCCTTTGTAGGTTTGTTACCCGTTTTCTATGCAGCTCCTCGCTGAGTGCGCCGCTCTAGAATTCAGATCCAGAAAAAGCTCTAACTATACGATGCTCATCTAGGGTAGCATTTTTGTTCAGGTGGGTCACCCTACTTTGGCGATAAGTCAACTGCGAGCCAATACACCTGCTACAGCCCTAAAATATACCCATGTTTTTTACAGATAGATTCAACTTAGCCTGCACTTCCTCGATACTGATCATCCCAACTCTGAAAATTATTTTATTTGAAGCCCCGACTGGTTTTCCAGTTCATCTTTCACTGTATTAGCGTATCTTGTTTGAGTTACGCTTGTTTAAATGTGCGTCTAATGGCCAGCGCCGCAACATCATCTGCGTAGCTGATCAATCATAACTCATATGACAGCTCAAGCCTTAGTTGCACATCGTACGACTATCTTATACGTTTTAGCCAAGTATAGAGCCTTGATTAATACCCGATGTAACTTCAATCCTTCAGCAATCTTCATCGTGTTACAGAGCAGGTTTCGGTCTTTCAGATAGCCTCTCGGAATTCACGTTGGATATTCTAGCACCGTAGGGCGTATGATGTAGAGGTTAGGGTGCTCAGCACTTGCGCAACAGATCCCAAGTTCCAAGTTCGTTGGTGGTAACGAGTTTGTGCTTTTGGTACTTCTATCGGAATACTAGCCTGCCTAGCTGTGGTGGATACTGATTGAAAAATCAGGTAATAATTATTTGGTTGAGCGTCATACCAACCACATCATCTCGAATACCGTTACGGTCATGAATAAGATTTCCTTACAAATCTCAATACCATGGTTCAAATTAGACTAGCGCGCGACTATTTTTCTTTTTTCTGGAACCTAGAAATGTTCTTTCAACACAGCTGTGAGCCTCTACTCTTTAAGATGTACTCACAACTTTTACAATCGCATCTATAGTGAGTTCCCCACACTTAAATCAGGCCCCCGCTAGTAAGGATCGGATCAGTGTCTTGAACATTTTCCGGGCATGTTTAGCATATATAATGGACAGTATGTAGATGGCGACTCTGGATTCCTTTTTCTTTGCGACGTTCGAGACTTACGTCTTCCCTCATTTTCAACGCTGACATAATCTTTTTCTCTGAAACTTGCCATACGGTAGATTTTACATGTGAGGAAATCGAAAATCTACACTTAATCTTCAAAGATGACTGATATCACTTTTAAACTGAAAAATCCGACGGAGGAAATTTACCAATAGTAGTTATTAATAACCTTAAGACTTTTCGCTGCTTCGACCTCATTCTTACTCCCCCTTTAAAAAGAGCAATGCTATCCGCATAAATCATTCTCCCAACATTTATGTTTGCGTCACCTGTATGTATATTACCTGTAGTTGCCCTTTAACGAGAGTTTAGTTAATCATTAGCCTTATTCCTGAATAATGCTAGTCCATATCTTCAGCTTTGTCTGTGAAGGCTTCAACATATCATCAGTCAGTTAAGAGGTAGTTTATATTTATATATATATATATATATATATATATATATATATATATATATATATATATATATATATATATATATATATATATATAATACTTTGACCTAACATACGAGTAATGTAATAAAGCATTCGAACAACAAATTTGTTGGCTTTATTCTATTAAATTATCCTTTTACCATCAATACAATTACCAAGGCGGTCTAGCCACATACTACCACGGATTTCTATTGACCTTCCTTGGAAGCCCAATTATCAGTGCATTCAGTACACAAAGCCAACAACGAAGACGTAGTTTATGCAATTGTATTTATCAAGTGGCATTCTAATTTAGATGTACAAAATCCCAATCACGCTGTACCCCTTTCTACTCTACCTTAAAAAATATTATTTAACAGTTCATTCCGCCTACTTGTTCATTATGTCACTGCTGAAGTTTCTAGGGCTCTGTGTGTAAGGGGCAATTAAGATTTTATTACTATCCATCCACTCGCTGTTGACGCAAAAAGCTGTCTCTCAAGCCATGCTCACCTAATTCAAAACTGTTCAACCCTGCTTCCTATCCAACACACTTAAACCCTTTTGTTCGTATGTCAACTTCCTTTAATCTTCTCATAGTCTCCCTAATTCAATATCATTCCTTGACTGTGCCGCCACTGATAATCAAGCCACATGCATTCTATTAAGTAAATTTTTTCAGCTAAGTTCAGACCCTCCTATCCAGTTTCAACTTTATTGCAACTAATACTGTCTGATAAACTCGCTAGATTTAATAGCTCGATAGGTCCAGATAGTCTTCCTAACTTTTTCTTAAAACTTCCTTGCACTTCTTTAATTTCTCCTGAATATATTAAATTCATCTCAAGTTTTTCGATAGGTATGTTATTTATCTTCATATGTAAAAATCTGCTTTAATATCCTATCTACAAAGCTGATGACCACGATTCTTTTGTTCTTTTTTCTTGTCATTATAATGTAGTTTTTCCTATATAGCTAGTTTAACTTGTATATCTTTCTACCTTTTCATGACCTTCATTTTACAGTACCTATTAAGTGATTGGAATGGTCCAACCAAAATGCACGGTGTTAATTGTAAATAAAACAAAAAGTTTTCAGAGAATTATGTTAATATTTTTTACTATAATAGAAGGATCTATGATAATTATGTATGAAACAAAATATCACCACAGCTATGATGGATACTTCTATCCGATGGTCCGAATTTTCAATGACTGTGAGACATAATTGAGGTTCAATGTCGTTAATGTGCTGAAATATCTCATCCTTTAGCTCTTGAAGAAGAAGAAGTCCAACGGTCTCAAATCACATAATCGTGGCGGCAAATTAATATCCCCACAACATGAATTTCTCGTGCAAAAGCGCCATTGTTTCGTGAGCTGTGTGGCAAGTGGCATCATCCTGTTGGAACCACATATCGTCCAAGTCCATGACCTCAATTTGTGGCCACAAGAATCATCTCGCAATAGCGAACACCATTCACGGTAACTGCTTGGCCGTCTTTTCAAAGAAGTACGGCACCATGACGCCGCCAGCCCATAAACCACACCAAACAGTCACTCTTTGTGGGTGCATCAGCTTTTCAACATTCACTCGTGGATTTTCATTTGCCCAAATGCGGCAATCTGCTTGTTAACGAATCCACTGAGGTGAAAGTGTGCTTCGTCGTTCAAGATGATTTTCTTTGTGAAGTCACCATTCCCTTCTGTCTGTCCAACCAACCATTCGGCGTATTCCTGACGCTTGAAATGGTCAGTAGGCTTCAGCTCTTGAGTCAATTGAACCTTGCAAGCGTGTATATTCAAATTTTTATTCAAAATTCGCACCAGTGATGTTCGTGAGATGTTCAATTGTTGGGCACAACGACGAGTCGAGGTTGACGGCTCTTCTGCCACGCTATCGCGAACAACAGCAATGTTTTCCACAGAACGAACTGGGCGAGCATGTGCAAGTGATTCCGCATTTCCTACAGACCCGGTTTGCTGAAATTTGCGCATAATTCTTTCGATTGTGGTCACATGTGGTCGATTTTGCTGACCAAAAAAATCACAAAGTGCACGAAATGTATTTTGATTTGAACGCTCATTTTCGTAAAATGATTCAACAACCTTAACGGGCTACTCAATTGTATACCTCCCCATGGTTAAATTTGTCAAACACTGAAACACAGAAATGTCAAATTAAGTTGGGCGAAAAACTTGACCTGAGCGTCCTATGCAACTGGAGTGAATCAAATTTTCTTTCCCTTAATGTACAAAAATGTCATAAAATGACTTTCTCTTTAAACCCGAATCCAATCTCATTTCCATATAGCCTACACAATGAGCCGCTACCTATAGTAACCAAGTTCAAAGGCTTAGGGGTGATCTTAGACCCGCGACTCAAGTTCGAAGAGCACATCCTCAACATCACGTCACGTGCTTCTCGGGTTTCCGGATCTGCGTCACTCTTACATCTTCGGAAATATCTTGTCTCCAGCACATCTTTATATAAGAACTGTTCGGCTAATCCTCGAGTATTGTTCCCAAATTTGGACACCGCATTCTAAGTACTTATACTCACCACTGGAATCAGTACAACGGAAGTTCACCCGCGAATATTATTCTTTAAATTTAAAGTCCCGTACCAATCTTATGAAGAAAGACTTTCTTTTCTGCACCTCCCATCGTTATCATCCCGTAGATACTCTTGATGAATGTCTCCTATATAAGCTTCCCCACCATCAGTTGCATACAAATGTGAGGGAGTTACTGACAATGCGGACATCTAATTATCCCTCTAAAAATGAAGGATCATACCAAATTCCATTTGCAAGAGCGGAAACATTTTACCATTCACCACTGCTGCATCTCCCAAGAAACCACAATGCTCTGGAGTTCGGCCCGTATCCTCCATCTTTAATAATTTATAAGCATAGACTTAAGAGTTTAATTTTAAATACCTAGCCTAGTTAATATATTTTGTTGTGCTTTTCTATTTGAATTGTTTGAACCAATCTTGTAATTGGACTTTAGTCGGTAAGTTGGTCGAAATAAATAAATAAAACTTCATCAGTTTTCCCGGATATGAAATTCAACAGACCTTATGCTTCAAATAAATTTTAGTATTTTGTGCTGTTGCGCTCCAACATATAATAACGCAATTTTTGTTTTCATAAAATGCAAAAAGTTATTCGAATTTTCAAAGTATACTTACAAAAATAGTGAAAAGCAATAATTGAAATTTCATAGTCGTCATAGTTATTACTATAGGCAAATTATTTTGTAAGAGTACATAATAATACGAGCACTGGCTTGTTTTAAATAAATGATAGAAAGTAATAAGGATAACAATGATTTAATAACACTAATTTATTATTTTGATTCTAACTCATCCATTAATTATCGATTTAATCTTATCCCACAATTATTTCAGATACACTCAGTAGAAAATTTTGTGTACAGTGTAAATACTCATCTAACAACACGACAAGAAAGTGAACGTCTAAAAGGCATTATGGCACGTATAGAATCCTACGACGTTGTGGTAAGTCCTTAATACAAATTATATCCTAAACTTTATAACCTCATATCATAAAACAGAAAAATTACAAACCCTAAATACAATCTTTATATCTTTTTTAGGATTCCAACAACGAACATCTTGACAAAATCACAAAGCAATATTCTAGCATGTTAGATTTATGCTCACATATGAGAGGCGTTGCACAGGGACGACATCTTTTTATGGAGGGTGATTTGAAATTTAAGGATAATCTTGGCAAAAGTGATGTACATTGCTTCCTGCTGACCGATATATTGTTAGTATGTAAAACGATAGCGAAAAAGGGTCAAGGAACGTTGAAAGTGATCCGTCAGCCTTTTATAACCGATAGATTAGTTGTGAAGCACAAGGATAATACATTATATTGTGTGTATTTGAATGAATTCCAAATGGCCGTAACAGCATTCACTTTGCAATGCACGGAAGCGAAAAGCTGGTACGAAGCACTGAACAAAGCCAAACATATCTATTCGAGACTGAAGCAAGGCTCCCAATGGGATGGATATAATTTAAGGCATACAAATAGTGGAAGTTTCAACAATACCGATATGCTAGGCATAAGAAAATCACCGATGAATAGTTCAATAGGAAGTCGAATGTCCAGCTTGAATAATAGTCATAGCGGTTCAGTGGAGTTGAATGATTCACGCAATATTTCCGTTGATTTTGAGAAAACGAATTCATTGTCAAGCGATGAAGGATCTTTTATGAGTATGAATTGGATCAAATGGAATGTGAATATGTGGATGATGGTATCTTTTTGTCTGCATTTGACATTCCATTTCAGATATTTTATATGGGGACTCGTAATCAATATATGTTTGCAATTATTTCAGGTTGCAATCAATCGCAAGCAACAAAACCAAAAACATTACTGGCTAGTCCGCAAAAAATGAAGACAACGTCATCCAATCAGCTTGCCGTCCAACCGCACAACAATTTGGGACAAAGTTTGCCCAATTTAAACATACAACCTAGTCAAACCAGGTAGAATAGAAATGTATTACCTAGAAAGCAAATTGCGTAAAATTCATAACATGTAGTCTGCCAGTAGTTTGCGAAGAACTGATTCGATTTATATCTGAAATCAGCTTGAAATAAATTAATATGAACATTAATATTACTAATGTATGCAAATTTACCAAATGAAATACAGTATGTAGTGCAATTATGTCACAAATTGTCAAAAACAAAAGGTAGTTTTCTGGAAACCCTAACTTTGAAGAACACAATTTTTTTTTAGAGATTTCCACAAAAACACAAAAAATGCTTTGCATGGTGTGAATTTTAGAAATGTACAATGACTTAGCGGTTGACTGTTAGTTTGGCTTTTTTGGATTCAGCGTTGAGGCCATGTAGTCTCACGTCGTTCAATACGCCTAGATAAAAGCGTGAACATAATGCTAGATAGATATTGCTGAATTAGAGGATGCTTCTACTAACCACCTTAGTATGCTTATTTTAGTAAAACCGAAATGGAAAGCTTGATAACACTGGTAAAAAAATATTAAATATTTCAAAGTTTTTTAATAGTATTTCTTTTATAGAAAGAACTACTTAGCAAATTTACCATATACCTAATGCCTTACCATAAGGTAGCCTCTAGGATTTCTTTTGAAATCGATGAAAAGTTAACAAACCATGATTTCATTTTATTTGATAAATGTTGGACATATTCGCAGTCTCGCCTTTCAGAATGATTTTAAAAATATTTTTAAGTGTGCTGTATCATTCTAGCGACTAGGGCGGCATTTTGAATATTGTGACTGCCTTATTGAAATTATTTAGATTTTCTATGAAAATTTCAATGCAGCTCTACTAGTTTCTTCTTCTTGGCACTACAGCCCCTCTCGGGCCTTCGCTTCCTGCAAATAGCGCCTCCAACTGTCTCCGTCCATTGACCGCGTCCTCCAATTTCGAAATCCTCGCAGCGATGAACTGCCTTCGTCAACCGAGTCAGACCAGCGTTTCCTCCGTTTTCCCACTGGTCTCCGGCCTTCAATTCTCCCAACGAATACCTTTTTGGGGTATCCGTTGCTCGTGCATACGATTCATCTCTCCAGCTCATTGCAGCTTCCGCAGCCTTACAATCGTTGAGACCTCAGATTCGTCAAAAATTTCATACAACTCATATTTGTATCGAATTCGCCATTGGTCCCCGTCTTGCTTCGCACCGATTATTTGCCTCAGGATCCGTCGCTCAAAGGCGTTCAATATATAGTATGTGTATTTGCGGATGCCTGGGTTAGGGTCCATGTTTCACACCCTTAGCATAACATAGGTCTTATCACAGATTTGTATACTTGGAGCTTTGTTTTCCTGTGTATGCAGCTGGTCTTCAAGATCGTCAAAACTGAATGAAATATATTATTTGCGAGCTGTATTCTTCGTTATTTTGGCGCCTAAATATACAATTTCGCCATTATTTTCGATACTGTATTCGCCAAATGAGATATTCTGTGTATTTAAGGTATTTTTCCTCGACTACGTCATGAACTTTGTTTTATTTACATTGATTTGTAGCCCTACTAGTCGAGTTTCAGGAAGAGTTCTTTGGCGGTTGTTAATGACCGTGACAAAATGTTGATATCGTCTGCATAGGCTACGACTTGTATAGTAATGTACCTCGTGCATCAACAGATAGCTTCCTATTACATACTCTAGAGCCAAATTGAATAGCAATGGGGCCAGACCATCTCCCTGCTTTTTTTTTGTGGTAGGGAGGTGAATGCTATTTATGCACAGAGTGTGGGACTCCCATGCGACTGGACTACCTACTAAACACCTCCCCTGTCAACCTGAGAACCCAGCCTGGAACCGTTTGACACATTACTTCGGGCCAGGTCTCGTTTTGTTACGCCGTGGGGCGCCTTCAAGCTGAGGAGTCCCTTTCCTAGCGGGAGGGGAGAGGGGAAGAGGAAATGCCAGAAGAGCGATCCCCCAGCCCCAGCGCCCCCGGCTGCTGTGAGTCACTTTTATATTTTAGGACTGCCCGAGCATAATGTGCCACCTGGTTCCATTTGTCAACCGATTCGAGCATCACCGCAACTATATTATCTGGGGTGAGCTCTCCCGTCTCCCTGTAGAGTTCCCTTCGCAGCATGACCCATTTTGTACACGCAAAAAATGTGTAACAGGCATTGTCCTCCTCTCCTGGGCAAAACCGACAAACGGGAGACCGTGACTTAACGATCTTGTGCAGGTAAGACTGAAAACACCCGTGCCCGCTCAAAAGCTGGGTCAGATAGAAGTCAGTCTCACCACGCCTTCGATTCGGCCCTGCCCTCTCCCTGCTTTAGTCCGATATTTGTTTCAAATGCATCGGTGAGTTGGCTATTGATGCGGACTTAGGAGGTTGTCGACGTCATTGTCATTTTAGTAAGATGGACTCATTAGGCTGGGATGCCAAAGCAAAGCATTACTTGGTACAATACGTTACGATCAAAAGTGTCGTTTGCTTGCTTAAAATCAACAAAAATTTGGTGTACGTCTATGTTGAACTCCCAGCATTTTTCAAGTACCTGCCTGACTGTGAACAATTGGTGCCTATCTACGTGCTCTAAAACCAACTTCATACTCCCCAATAATACTGTTGGCATATGATCCGATTTTATTTTCTAAGATCTTTGAAAATATTTTGTACGCCGTACAAAGTAGTGATATGCCTCTTTAATTTTCGCACTGTAACTTGTCAACTTTTTTGTGGATAGGAAATATAATTGATTGGGTCCACTCTTTCGGCATATGTTCTTGTGAATAGCTTTATGAGCACTGCTGCCACCATATTTGATGAGCTCTACTGGAATCTCATCGATGCCCGGCGCTTTATTATTCTTTTGGGCTTGGGTGATGGAACAAACTTCAGTGGGGTCATCTAAAGACTCGGATGTTTTGGAGCTGTGCGGAGGATTAAGGAGGTTCTTGAAATGCGATGCCCACTTTCTTAATCTTGGTTTCATCAGCGATGATATTGCCGATGTCATCACAACAGAGCGTGGTTTTGGGCTGATAACCACGTTTTAGGCTTTTCGCTACTTTATATGCTTGTCTTGTGTTGTTCCTCGCTAAACTTACATCTGTACTTCTCAATTGCTCGTCATAGTTTAAATATCCCAAATATGAACCTTACAACAAATTTCTACTACCGGATGCATTCCGTAAAAGATCTTAATACGCCGCTCGTACTTTTCAATGCTAAATTTTAGCAATGGCTTGACATACAATGGGCATAACTTTGCATAAAACTTGGAATAACTGATCGCTGAATTTTATCCTTAGTACGAGTTATATTCAATCAAAATTGTAGGAAGGCTGGATAGTTAGTTCAAAAGCCTAGACAGACATGTAGTATAGAACGTAACCTGGTATCAGTATAATAAGTAACTATGACACATAATGCAAACGTAGTATAATCTAGGTGTAAACAAGTGAATTCAAACCTCAAAATAAAATGATAGCAAATGATGAATATAACTGATTCCTGGCTGTATTTATTAAAATTCGTTTCCATCCAAAATAACCAAAAATCAATTTAATTTGTTTGTTACAGGGAGATTTCAATTAACTGGGAATTTATCCTCGATTTCGACACTATGTTCATGCCTGCGTTCCAAAAGTGATATACCCCGTTTTATGTTGTAGATTTGATTTGTATACCGCATGCCTATCTAGGCTTTAAATATACATAATTTTAAAATTGAATTTGATATTAGTTTTGAGAATAACAACAATAATAAATGTTTAGCTTGAACAATGTCATATGAGGCTTTTCATCCTCATCTATAGCGCGACAGCCTAAGCCGGGGCGTGGGCTCCAGGATTAATTTCCTCCAAGCATCACGGTTCCGCGACCTTGTCCGTAAGTTGTTTACTCCAAATAAGGATCTGCTGTCAGCTTCTATTGTGTCCTCCCATCGAGTCCTCGGTCTTCCCGCTGGAAGTCAACATTATTTTGGGTAGCCGGTTTTCTTCCATTCTTTCTACTTGACCCGCCCATTGAAATTTATGTAACTTTACGCAAGAGGGAATAGGTGGATCATCAAATAGTTCATACAACTCATCGTTGTAACGTAGCCTCCACTCTGTTCCTTGTTTCACTGGGCTGTAGATTTTCCGGAGCACTTTGAGTTCAAATACGTCCGCTGCATTTTTGTATTTGCTTGTCAGGGTGCATGTTTCACTTCCACATAACACACAGGTTTGACTTGTGTTTTATAAATGCGAAGCTTATATTGCCTATGCACAAGTCTGGACCATAGAGTGGGAAGTACGGAGTAATATGCGTTGTTCATGCGGCGTCCAATCTCGTCCTTTACGGCACCTCTTCCATTCAAGTTGGCTTTAAGATACACGAAGTTAATCTCACTTTCAAGGTTGTAGTCGCCTACGGTCAGGTTTTGTCGAAATGGAGTTTTCTTCCTCGTTTGAGTCATGGATGTAGTTCCATTAACTCATGGGCCAATTCGGTTTGCTTCAGATTCTAGGCTCAGAAACGCTCCTTTGGTATTTAAGATTGAACGTGCCATAATATTGACGTCATCAGCATATGCTACCAATTGTGCGGACTAGAACATTAGTGTATCCGAGGTTTCAGTTGATATCTTCCTGATGACATGTTCTAGCGAAATATTAAAGAGCATTGGAGCAAGTCCATCCCCTTGTTTTAGGCCTGATTCAGTTATAAAGCTTTCCGTTAGTTCACGATTCACCTTGACCTGGGACTCTGTTCTTAGCATCGTTACATGCGGACTAGTTTTGTTGCGACGCCAAAGTCAAGCTTTATTTTGTGCAACGCATTTCGATCGACACATTCGTATGCTTGCTTGAAGTCTATACAGAGTTGACACACATCGATGTTATATTCCCAGCACTTTTCGAGCACCTGCTTTACGAAGAATATTTGGTCTATTGGAGACCATACACTTCGAAAGCCTTCTGATACTCTCCTATAATATTGTCGCGTGTTATTGGTTCGCGGCCTATAATTTTAACGTTCCGGGAAAGTGAAAACGCAATGTCTTTTAATTTAAGTTAAGAGTTTATTTAATTCAAGAAAGTGCACAATAATCAGTTTAACACTTTCACTAATTTTAATTTTCACTATTAAAATAAAATCTAACACTTGTCCATAAATTTCTTATCGCAATTGTCTTCTAAATCACTTCACTATTACGAAACACACTTCCTACACACTTTCGCAGTTCTTATCGCGGTCGAATGAATGATTCTCCCATTCATTCAGCTCGCCTTTATATAGGGTCTCTAAGTATTCACCCATTTCTCGCATATTGGCGAATGTTCTACCGAGAGGTACCTGGTAGGTTCGAGCAAATTCATGAATGGAGTGACGTCGCTTGCAGATGTTGATTATGCTTGTTGAATTTACTCGCGGGTTCGAGTAAATTCATTTGTTGACGTTCTTAATGATGATGAAAATAATTGCGACAGTAGCTCGCAGAATTATTTGTACATGTAATTATTTGTACATGTAACACTGCCCCCATCTCAGTTCTTTTCGCCCCGAAAAGATGTGTCGCTATTTGTAGTCAATTCTCCCTGGGTGTAATATGGGGCAAGACGGTCCAGATGCACGATTTTCATTTTAGCTCTCGGCTTACGATGTTCCTGTATTCGGTATACGACGTCGTTGATTCGCTTTGTAACTCGGTATGGTCCCTCCCAATTATGTTGCAACTTTGGAGACCTACCCTTTCGCCGTTGCGGGTTATAAAGCCACACCAAGTCATCTTGCTGGAAGCCAGTAGAATTAGCCTTTAGATCATACCTGGTCTTCATGCGGTCAGTAGCCGATTCGAGGTGTTTTCGCACTGTCCGATGTATCTGGTTCAACCGTTGTCTTAGATCACTTGCGTACTCCGAAACCGTTTGGGGTTTCTCAGGGGGTGTTCCGAACTTTATATCGGCTGGCAAACGAATAGTCTTTCCAAAAATGACTTTGGCTGGGGCTTGGCCCGTCGACGCATGTTCAGCGGCTCTATATGCCATTAAAAATAGTGGGATATGTCGGTCCCAGTCCCTTTGGTTCTCGTCAACCATCTTGGCAAGGTGTTTATTGAGCGTGCCGTTGAAACGTTCGACCATTCCATCGGATTGGGGATGCAGCGGTGTTGTTCTCGTTTTCCGTATTCCCAGCTGCTCGCACATTTCGCTAAAAACTAGTGACTCAAAGTTTCGGCCTTGATCCGAATGTAGTTCACAAGGCACGCCGTACCTGCTGACCCAATTTAACACTAGCTGTTTGGCTACCGTAGTTGCTTCCTGGTTGGGAATGGGGTAGACCTCGGGCCACTTGCTGAAATAATCAGCTACAACCAGCGTGTATCGATTTCCCCATTCAGATTCAGGAAAGGGTCCAGCGATGTCAACAGTAATCCTTTCGAATGGCACGCCTACGTTATAGGTTTGCATTTGTCCTCTCAGTCGTCGTTTTGGGCCTTTGACGGAAGCGCAAATGGTGCATCTGCGACACCAGTCCTCTACGTCTTCTCGAGCGTGGAGCCAGTAGAATCTTTCCCGCAATTTCGCTAAGGTTTTGTTAACACCAAGATGGCCTCCCGAGGATCCTTCATGCATTTCCTTTACCACATCGTGGATTCGGCTTTTGGGTAGTATAGTTTGCATCCTATAGGAGCTGCCATCCGCCGTTTCCCATTTCCGCTTGAGTACACCACCCTCCACCTGAAGGGAGTTCCATTGTGCCCAATAGCTTTTCAGGGTTGCGCCATGCGTTGAAACGTCCTTCCACTCAGGTCGCCCAGTCGCCTCCTTCCATACGAGCAATGGTCCGATGTCTTCATCGGCTAGCTGGGCATTTCGAATCTCCTCCGATGACCAACCTTCATCGAATTCGGCCGTTATCAGTCGCAGATCAACGGGCGGTTCCTTTTCCTCAATCCGTCGGCAATGCTTGCAGTTAGCTGGACATGGGCGACGAGATAGGGCGTCAGCATTTCCATGAACTCCGCCCTTTCGATGAACAATTTCGTAGTCGTATGACTGCAATCTTTCGATCCATCTCGCAACTTGTCCCTCGGGGTTTTTGAAGTTAAGTGGCCATCTCAATGATGCATGGTCCGTTCGAAGAACAAATTTCTGGCCATATAGGTACTTGTGGAACTGCTTGGTGGCCTCTATTATAGCCAATAGCTCCTTCCTGGTCACACAGTAGTTCCTCTCACTTTTTGAAAGAACTCGACTGTAATACGAGAGGACTCTTTCTTCGCCATTGATCTGCTGGGAGAGTACAGCTCCAATACCGCCGTTGCTTGCATCGGTGTCAACCACAAACATTTTTCCGGGTTTCGGATACGCCAGTACGGGTGATTCACATAGCTTTTCCTTCAGGGTCTCAAAGGCTGTCTGGCATTGTTCATTCCAGACATACGGACGATTTTTCTCGGTTAGCTGATGAAGACACTTAGCTATTTTGGCAAAGTCTTTGACGAATCTTCGATAGTAGGTTGCCAGGCCCAGGAAACTTCGTAGTTGGCGCTTGTTGTTTGGTGTTGGCCAGCTTTTCACGGCTTCAATTTTCTCAGGGTCTGTTTTGACCCCTTCAGCTGATACGACATGTCCCAGGTATTTTACTTCAGCTGCGAAAAGGGTACACTTGTCGGGACTAAGTTTCAAATTTGCCAGTCGCAGTCGGGAGAAGACCTCTTCTAAGTTCCGCACATGCTCTTCGAACGTTCTCCCGATGACGATGATGTCATCTAGGTACACCAAGCAGGTTTTCCAGGTTAGACCACGTAGCACGTATTCCATCAAGCGTTCGAAAGTGGCTGGAGCATTGCAAAGCCCAAACGGCATCACCACAAATTGCCACAATCCGGTCCCAACTGAAAATGCGGTCTTCTCTCGGTCCTTCTTGTCAATTTCTACCTGCCAGTAGCCACTCTTGAGATCGAGTGTAGAAAACCATTTTGCGTCGGCTAAAGTGTCCATGATGTCATCGATGCGTGGGAGCGGGTAACTATCTTTCTTAGTGACGTCGTTAAGCTGCCTATAGTCGACACAAAAGCGAGTGCTACCATCCTTTTTCTTTACTAGAACTACAGGCGCGGCCCATGGACTTACAGAAGGTTCGATAATGCCTTGCTTTTCCATGTCCGAGATCAGCGCGCTCACTTCTCCTTGTTTGGCTATAGGGAGACGTCTTGGTGCTTGTCGAATCGGCCTGGCTCCCTGTGTGTCTATGACGTGAGTTACCAAACTCGTTCGGCCTTGGTCATCCGGGCTTGTTGAGAAGATGTCACTGTACTTGGTGACCAGATCAGAGGCTCGTTTGAATAACTGCACCGGCAATTTGACTTGCTTCAATATTGCAGACGTGGATTCCCGGCCTTTGTCTGTGTCTTGCCTCCTTTTCCAATGATGGTTGTGAGTAGCTTCCAAAGAGGTGATGGTGGAAACAGGCTGGCAGCTGCCGATGACTTCTCCCGCTTTGATGCTCGTGGTTGAGTCTGCGGTGTTAAGGACTCTAACCGGCACATATCCGTTCCTTAAAGATTTTACAAGGCTTCGTCCTACAATCAAACTGCGCAATGCGGATGTCTTCGTTGGCTCTATCAGATAAGATCGGTGGTCTCCAGAATCACCATCAAGCTTGGCCCATACAATGCTTTCGGAAGAATTCGGTACATCAGTGTCAGTACATACCACTACATTCATCTTGGGGATTTGGACGCTGGGATCCTCCATCAGTACTTCGACATTCTGCCATTTCAAGACACGTTTTCCCAAGTCCAACGTGATTCCATGTGGTCGCAGAAAATCCATTCCGAGAATGCAGTCATCCATAATGTTCGCGACCAGAAAATTATGTCGGAACACAAGGTCTCCCAACTGTATCTGGAGGTTGACCTCTCCATGAACAGGTGCAATTTCTCCCGTAGCTGTCCGTAGTGAGAAAATTCTGCCCTTGTGAAGTTGTTGCTGTCTAACTAGGTCTGGTCGGATAATCGATCGGGTTGCACCAGTGTCGATTGTTATGGTGCAGTGTTCTCCGTCAACTTGACCCGGAAGGCATAAGTCCGCTTCTCCACGATGTAGTCTTGACACGGTGATGGTGGTGCTGGGGACGTCGATCCTCCTAGCCAACCTCTGCCCCACGAAGTTGGCTTTTACATGTTTCCCGACCCCTCTGTTTGAAGGGCTTCCATTCTGGGCTCCTGACTCGGTCTGGATCTCCTCCTAGCTGCACACCCTGGACAATAGCTCGGTTTTCTTCGCTTCTTGCAGTCTCTTTGCAGGTGCCCCTTCTCTCCGCAATTCCAGCATCTAGGCGCACCATTTACATGCCGGTCTCGCTCAATTTCCACGCGCTCACACCTGCACTCGTCTGTCACTACCTCACGAACCCGGGCAGTGGTACGAGTCACATTTTTCGCTGCCTCAAAGTTCAGACTATAAGCCAATGCGTCCTTAACCGTTTGCTTTTGAGCTAAACGCACGGCTTGTTGCAATTCCGGGTCTTTTAGTGCGCTGATGAATGCCTCTGTCGCTGCATCATCTCGATGTTCTGGGTCGTAGGCTGGATAAGCCAAAAGTGCCAGTCGCTCAATATCTTGGGCTAGCTGCTGTAGGGTTTCACCAGACTTCTGCATTCGATGCCTTAGCTGTGACCGATAAATCTGCTTTAGATGATCGTCTCCATAACGCATGTCGAGCGCATTCATTATAGCATTCGGGTTTGAGTGCAATTCAACGGGGATCGTCTGCAACAGCTCGGCAGCTGGGCCTCTTAGAGCAAGAATCAATGCAGTTGCTCGTTCCTGTTCATTCCAGTGATTTATGCGAGCGGCTGCTTCGAACTGGGTTTTGTAAATAGTCCAGACCGTTTGCCCATCGAATATTGGTGCTTGCACATTTCTAGATGAGCTTTGCGCTGCTGTTATAATTGGGGCTGGTGAGGCGGTTACTATTGCCTTCGCTGCTTCCAAATCCTTTTTCACTTTTTCCATCTCATGGTTGACCTGGCTGATCTCAAGGTTGATTCTCTCCTCGACCTGGTATACCTTCTCCTCGACGCATTTAATTTGGCTGTTGAGACTACTGAGCTCCGCTTTTATTTCGGTTGACTGTTTTTCCAGCTTCTGTGCGATGTCTGCCTTGATTTCGAACGCTTGTTGGTCTAGCTTCGCTGATTGTTCATTTAGCTGCGCTGATTGTTCATTTAGCTTCGCAGCTAAACTGGATGTCTGTTCATTTAGCTGCGCTGATTGTTCGCTTAGCTTCGCTGATTGTTCATTTAACTTCGCTGTTAAATTGGATGACTGTTGTCGCTGCTCTTGCTGCATCAGCATCAACATCTGCATCAGCGCATTTTCTGGTTCCTTTGGTTTTGGTGTTCCGGCTTCACCACCTTCTGCACCTTTTTCTGCATCTGAGAGCTCACCCAAATCCAGATTCACGCCTTCCGACTCGATCGCATCACGCAAGCGTGCAATCAGTATGGCCTTTGTACCTTGTGTAGCGAGATTCCGTTGTTCCAACTCCTCTTTGAGCTCCGATATGCTCAATTGATTAATTTTAAGATGTAAATTTCCTGGCATTTTTTATTGTTTCGGCTATTTTTTAAGTTACTTTTCACAATTGTGCACTTTAAAATTTTTTAAACGTTTTCACTTCAAAATTTCAATCGCACTTCTCGACACCACTGTCGCGTGTTATTGGTTCGCGGCCTATAATTTTAACGTTCCGGGAAAGTGAAAACGCAATGTCTTTTAATTTAAGTTAAGAGTTTATTTAATTCAAGAAAGTGCACAATAATCAGTTTAACACTTTCACTAATTTTAATTTTCACTATTAAAATAAAATCTAACACTTGTCCATAAATTTCTTATCGCAATTGTCTTCTAAATCACTTCACTATTACGAAACACACTTCCTACACACTTTCGCAGTTCTTATCGCGGTCGAATGAATGATTCTCCCATTCATTCAGCTCGCCTTTATATAGGGTCTCTAAGTATTCAACCATTTCTCGCATATTGGCGAACGTTCTACCGAGAGGTACCTGGTAGGTTCGAGCAAATTCATGAATGGAGTGACGTCGCTTGCAGATGTTGATTATGCTTGTTGAATTTACTCGCGAGTTCGAGTAAATTCATTTGTTGACGTTCTAAATGATGATGAAAATAATTGCGACAGTAGCTCGCAGAATTATTTGTACATGTAATTATTTGTACATGTAACAATATTTTCATAGTACGGCTTTAATTTTCTTTCTATGTTTTTAGAGAGCACAGCAGACACAGCAGAGCAATCCTTCATAATTTCCTTGTCTTCTGTGGGCACGTGACAGTTGACCAGTCAGATATTACAAGATTTGGTCTTGATACGAATCGCACTGAGCCTTTCGTTAACGGGCTTGAAGTCGACAATAATTTCTTTAAATGTGCTTTCAAAAATGAAAGCCACTCCGAACTCATGGCTTCCCTGCAGTTTTCCGCTTTTAAACACGGTGTGCTTTCGCATTTCAAATATGCCTTCACCGTGTCATTTGGTTCTTGCACTGCGAGGATGTTGATTTTATATTTGTTTATTTCATCCTGAAGTTGTCGCAGCGCACAAGGTCTGTTAAATGATCTAACGTTCCAACTTCCAAAAGAATAATGCTTTAATCGATGCGATCGACGTTGCCGTTCATCTGATCTGATCTGAGGCTGTTCTCCTGGTTCCATGACAAGTAAATATGAAGTGGAGCGTTGTCAGCGCTTTCACTTAGTCGGTTTTGGTCCACGAGTGGTATTTTATTTCCCACATACCCACCGGCTAGCCGGTTAGGGCACACTCTCTCCGCTACCTGAAGACGCGTCCGATGAGGAAACGCCAGTGGCTTTTAGTTCTGCAGAAAACTGCCTGATATATTATTTGAATTAATTCTCTTAAGTAGTGACCTCGATATGATTTCCTTCATATGATAAATATACTGCATTAACTTCTTCATCTTCGCCGTAGCACTACAGCCCCTCTCGGGCCTTCGCTTCCTGCAAATAGTGCCTCCAACTGTCTCGCTCTATTGACCGCGTCCTCCAATTTTGAAATCTGAGCGTCAATGAACTATCTTCATCAGCTGACTCAGACCAACGTTTCCTCGGTTTCCCCACTGGTCTCCGCGCTTCAATTCTCCCGACGAATACCTTTTTGGCTATCCGTTGTTCGTCCATACGATTCACATGGCCATCCCATTGCAACTTCCGCAGTCTTACAATCTGTGAGCATCCCGTGTCGTCAAAAATTTCACACAGCTCATGGTTGTATCGAATTCGCCATTGGTCCCCATCTAACTTCGCTCCGATAAATCGCCTCAGGACCCGTTGCTCGGAGGCGTTAAATATGTTTGCGGATACTTGGGTTAGGGACCATCTTTCTTACCTATAGCATAACACAGGTCTTATCACAGATTTGTATACTTGGAACTTTGTTTTCCTGGTCTTCAAGATCGTTAAAACTGAATAAAAAATTTTGTTTGTGATTTGTATTCTTCGGCGCACATCGTATCTTTCATTAGCAGTTCTGCATTAAGTTAGTTATATTAAAATCTGGAAAGTGATATTTTGAAAATGGCTACCTGTATAAAGAATATAATGGACAAACTAACGCCATCCAAAAATACGAAGTAGGTTACCAGGAATTGTGCCAACGCCTTCAACAGTGAATGTTAATTGCGAGAAGAGTCGAGATCGGTCATAATCTAAATTTCAGAACATAATACTGGCTAACAAAGAAAATAAATACAAACGTGGAAACGATGTTCCGTTTTCTGGCCGAGGACGATGAACATTGGCATTGGTATTTACCATTATTAAAGTGGCACATCAGTCACTGCGAAAGAAAAACAACTGGCACATTAAATGCTTCGCGTAGCAAGATGAAATTTAAATTCATGCTTCAACTGGGTATTTGGATGACTTCAAGCTGTCCACTGGCAGTAGATATCATATGGAATAATCATTAGTTGAGCTCTATACTCATCCATGATAGATGCTCGTTTACTCATCTTAGCTTCAAAATCAAAATAAAAAAACCATACAAACTTTCTAAATCTAATCCAAAGAATATAGTAGCAGGTTAATGCGGACTCTCTTAATTCATAACTGCTGTTTATTCATCGGCATAATCCACTATTATGCCGATGAATAAACAGCAAATTCAAATGAAATCTTCTTGGGTATTCAGAGTTCCAAGAATGCTTAGATCAAAGCACCAATGCGGTAATATTGTGCCACCCAACCAAGGATACACCTTTTGTAATCATGGATATTGCTTCTGATAGAGTGACCAGAGCAATATTTGAGCACTGAAGTGTCAATTTTTAGAATCCATTTGTTTTTATATAAAAAAGAAAACCAATGAAGCGCAATGCAAATAAAGAACTTTTAATTGATCGCGAGTTACAGGCAATCTGCAGTGTTACCAAATTGAATTGAATTATTGAAGGAAGCTAGTTGAAAATCAAGGTCTAACTCATTCCTATCAATTTTTATCTTCAATCAAAAGCACGAAAATCGTGATCTCGGCAGATGAAGCGCCTAGACCTTACTGGGAAGTAATTCCGATATGAACTATTATGCCAGAAAATATTGCTGCTGCATTTTAACTGAACTGGATTCTGCGTTTTGGAGCTCTCAGCAGAATTTCAAATAGAGCCTTCTATGTACCAATCCCTATTGTAATGGTGGGTCGCATGAGAATCTGCTCTTTGGCGTATTTTGCAGCCACGGAATTCAAAGCAGTTATAGACACTAACTTTTAGCAGCGGCGTGCTTAACTCGGGGTGGCATACTGAGGCCAGCTAGCATTGAGTCGTGTCGCGGGTCGTCCGGAACACCCTCTACTCGTGCTGTGCCACTGTACACACAAAAACTTGTCATGAGGAGGAAGGAAGGGAGAGGAGGGATTCATTTTCAGAAATGCAAGATGCTTGCAACTTACAGCATCATGGCTGTTTTATTTAACAAAAAGAAATTTTTTTTTCAAGATCTAATATAATTTAATATAAAAAAATGTGCTAAGAATTTTATATAATCAAAAACAAAATTAATTTAATAAAAAGAGAAAAAAATATAAAATAGAGGAAGAAAATTCAAATGTATACTAATTCCCTTTCTTGCTGAAGTTCGAGCGCTCGCCGAAAGACAAAACAAGTTGGGTAAACAGACCTACGCTCATGTCAGAAGGGTTTTGTACCCAACTTCTCAGAAATGCAGCCACCAGCAATAAATAACGTCAAGAAATAGGTCAAAGTGATGTGCACGTTCAAAAGAAAATCCATTGTTTTTCTGCTTTCAACGGTCGCCATTTTGTTGCAAACCGACAAAAATCACTCAAATCACGAATTCTCAAAAATATAATAAATTTTTCGTGTATTTCCCCTCCCTGCGCGTCCCTCGAAGCAGAAAGTATCAAATTAAGACCTGTTTTGAAAATTTCTCATCAAGACCTTTCATTTGATACCCATATCGGCTACCTTTGATGAATTTTTTTTCGGGGGCAACTCCCCTGTATGGGGAGACCCCCCCTTAAATACCTTATAAAATTTTTTGTAGTTGAACTTTGAAGAGAGCACCACTTTACACCTGCATACAATGTTTGATGTTTCTAGCTTAAGTAGTTTGCGAGAAAAAGTGCTGTGACACACGGACGGACGGACAGACATACGGACAGACAGGTCGCGAAACTAGTAGGGTTTTGTAAAATTATTTTACAAAACCCTAAAAAGTAGCGTGGGGCCACTGAAAATTAAGGTTGAAATATATAATGTATTGTAAAACAAATAAAAAAACATGAAACGATCACTTTCATTAACAACAACCGCTGTCTAACGGTCTCATCTCTTCTGACTAATAGATGAAAATTCAAAATGTTGTACTTTGTTTTTTTTTAATAATCCAATAAAGTGTTAAAATTCACGATTTTTTAAATTGAGTTCAGTTTTTACCTTACTTCATTCTTTAGGTTTTTATAGCTTAGTAATCCAGGCACTTGATTGTTTTTTTATTGTGTTTTTGTATCCAACACTCGATTTTACTTTCCACACAATGTTGGTGGTTAGCTTTTATAAGCATATTTAAACCGTCGTTAATTTTTCCCTTATTTTGCTCCCCTTCACTCCTTTCAATTCTAATCACATTCAAATTTTGGTTCTTTATTGTCTTTATCACCTCCCAACTTCCGCTACTAACTTTCACTCATCTCTCACTAAGTCAACGCCAAAAGCCTGACTTTTTCACGAATTCACAAGTAAAACTTTAATTATTTCTTCAATTGTACTATTTATTTTTCCCTTTTTCACACTAAACTTTGCCACTGACTTTCGCTTACGCTGTCGACTGACCTTCACCACCAAAAACTGATCAAAAACTGACTCCCAACCCCGTGACTCTACTTCGCAATTATCCACCGCTGCATAGAGGTAACGCGATTGAATTCAATACACTTCAATCCCGTTCCTCTATTCGTTTTTTCAGTTTCAATAAATGCAACAATTCCAATTGCGCATATGGTGATTTTCTTATAACCATGATAACGCTTAGTTATATGCAAACCGTCATACACACGGAGACAATTACACATTGGCGACACTAAAAAGATTTTTTCCTGCAGCACCCGGTAGAGCTCAAACCCACGATCCCAGTAGACTCCCAGATCGAAAGTCCGCCGCGATATCACCTAAGCCAACTTTCGATAATCTCTCGTTCATCAAACAGGCAAGTTCAGCTGGGCAAGGCATTTAAAAGCTTGCATTAAGATTGCTGCAATGGGAAATGGTATAAAATTTTGTAAGTAGGAAGGCAAGAATGAATTTTTGTTTGTATAGTAAAGAATGAAATTTTGTTAGTGGGAAATAAGAAATGGAATTTTGTAAGTGAGGGTAAAAAGAGTGTTAAATTTTTTGTATTTTAAGAAATAGGGTAAAAAATAAAATATTAATAAAGGTGGCGAATAAAAGAATAGGTAAAAGATTAGTAGTCCGCGTGATGTAGTGGTTAGAGAACTCATCCCGTAAGCCAAAGGTTTTGATTGAGAGAATCCCGGCACGGCTAGAATTCGCAACACGTATCATCCTAAAACTATTAGAATTATCTGGATGCAGAGATGTGCCTTATCACTGGAGACAGGCAGGAAATAAAATGCAACTAATATGTCAAAAATAGCGAGTCAAAACGCTTGACTACAGTGTCTTTAGTCTCTTTCGCTTGGAATTAGGAAAACTCCTTTGAAGATAATTGATTAAATTACATAAACGATCTACTACCTGTGTTTAGATGTCAAAACGATAGGTAGGTATTTGATTTTTTAATTCGTTGCAGTCAGGGCATAAGCAATTGTTATTCTCCAAAGTAATATAGAGCTAATACAGGGACTTCCGTTGGGGCCTGCATGTCCTGCTAGGATCTACAAGTCCTGCTAGCTCATCAGCGCGGACATGAGCCTTACTTGTCTACTAAATTGACCGCTTTCTGGGATCACTGAACAAACTTCGACTCCCTCGAAGTTCCCGCCGTATGTCTCGTAGGATATCCCCTGAGAAAAACGCAACCTGTCCCTCAAAAGAGTAAACGTAACGAATCACCATATCTTTCCGCAATTTATACCTCGGAAAGACAGGGCATCCCCGTCTTAGAATTGCCTAGTATGTGTCAGGTTTCAAAGGGATAGGGAGAGAGGAGATAACAGCAAAATTTTCACGAAGTCCCTTGCAATTGGACACCTTTGATTCAAAAAATCTGGAAAAAAAATTGTGCAAGGTACCTAAATCTTTAAGTGATGGGTACAAGGGTGATCGCCGGGAAATTGGAGGGAGGGGTTGGGGACCAAAAACCAGCTGAGCCGAAGTGTTGATAGCACTCTCTCAGTATTTTTATTCTTCTTTGGCTACAGTCCTTCTCTGACCTTCGCTTCCTGCAAATATCGCCTCCGACTGTCTCGGTCCTTCGACGACATCCTCCAATTTCGAAATCCGAGCAGCGATGAACTGTTTTCGTTGACTGGGTTGGACGTGCGTTTCGTCAGTTTTCTCGCTGGTTTCCGCCTTCAGTTCTCTCAACGAATACCTTTTTGCGTGCCCATTGTTTGTCCATACGATTTTGCAGTCTTACAATCGTTAAGACCTCTGGCTCTTAAAAATTTCATACAGCTCATAAGCTGAATCAAATCCGCCAATGGTCCCCGACTAGCTTCAATCCGATTATTCGCTTCAGGACCCGTCGCTCGAAGGCGTTCAATATGTTCGCGGATGCTTCAATTAGGGTCCATGTTTCACACGTATAGCATAGTACAGGTATTGTCACAGATTTTCATAGTTGGAGCCTTATTTTCCTTTGTTTGCAGCTGATTTTCAAAATCTTCCGAGTTGAATAAAATATTTTACTTGCAAGCTATATTCTTTGGCACCTTTCTTCTCTTTCATTACCGTTCTTCGGTATTTTGGTGCCTGTATACACAAGTTATCCACACTTTCGATGTTGTATTCGCCAATTTTGTGATATTTTTGATATTTGAGATATTGTTTCCTTAACTGCGGTATGATTTTTGCTTTAGCCTCATTGATTTGTAGCCCTACTTGTTTTGTTTCATTGTCGTTGATCTAGACTTGAAGAATGTAAACCTCATAGTCGTTTTCCTTAGACGGACTAATTTGGCCAGGATACCCAAGCAAGGCCTTATTTGGTGCAGTACGTTACAATCAATACTGTCGTATGCATTTTTAAAGCCAACGAAAATTAGATGTACTTCTATGTTGAACTCCCAGCATTTCTCAAGTACCGGCTTGACTTAAAACAATTTGTCCGTCGTCAATCTAACTGCCCTAAAGCCACATTGACACTCTCCAATAATACTATTAGATTTGATTCGATCTTATTCTCTATTATTTTTGACAATATTTTCTATGCCGCAGAAAGTAGTTATATGTTTCTATAGTTTACGCACTGTAGCTTGTCATTTTTTTCTGTAATGGGAATATATTTGATTGTTTCCAAACGTACTTGATAACTTTTTGGATGGCTTTCGGAACGCCACTGCCACCATATTTGATAAGTTCCACTGGAATCTTGTTGAGTCCCGGCACATTTTTATTTTTTGGGCTTTAACGCCGGAACTAACTTCATTCAGATTTGGGGCCAATTGAAGCTAACCGGGAATATTTAAAGGCCCCGATGCTGTGAAGCTATGTGGAAAATTAAGGAGATTCTTGAAATATGATGCATGGTCTTCGGCTGATAGCTTCGTTTTAGGCTTTCCACTACTTTGTAGGTTTGTCTTGTATCGTTGCTCGCTGGACTTACATCGATGCTTCTCAATAAGTTGTCATAGTATCTTCTTCTCTTGATTCTCATTATCTTATTCGGTACTCTTTTGAGATTTTCACAATATTCGCTCTCCTTCCTGGTTTTACTACCTAAATGTTGGTTTGACGTCTGATTCTTTTTGTCATATGCATCCTGGCACTCATCATTAAACCAACGTCTGTTCTCTCTGTTTGTCTGTCAATCAGGCACTGACCGTTGTCATTTGTTTCATCATGGAGGCTGTATCCACCAATCGTTCCGCGATAAATCTGCTCATTGCCAACCTTAGTGTTGAAATGACCCATAATTATTTTTGTATCATTTTTAGGCAATGAGTCGACTAGTCTTTCCAGGTGATTGCAGAACGTTTCCTTCGTTTCTTTATCATTTTCTCCGGTAGAGGCATGTACATTTATCAGCCAAATTTTGAAGAATTTTGCTTCAATACAGATGGCACACAATCATTTATTCACTGCCGTAAAGACAATATCGTGCGATTTCAACTCCCTATCCACAATAAAGGCTACTCCAAACTCTCACTTTTCAGCAGACTTCCCACTTTTGAATACCAGGTGTGATTTCATGTCTTCAATAATGTTCCCAGTCCAGTTCGTTCCCTGAATTGCCAGCACTTTTAATTTGCATTGAGTAGATTGCTGTCAAAACTCTCTAACAGCGCCAGGGTTTTCCAGTGACAGTCTAGAGTCCAATGCCGTAATCCTTTTTTCAGCTGTTTGTTCTGTTCTGTGGTTTAAATCCACTCAAAGGCTGTGTTGTAAGCTTTGAAACAAGAGTTTTCCAGTGACAGAAACCCATAGCCCAACCTCTGTTTCTTCGGCATGGTTATTTCATAATCAGGCCTGGAAGCCTCTCGTGGAAGACTCGCCTTCATCCTCTTGCGTCAGCTTTTTACAGTGAGTAATAATTTCCAGTGACCAACTCAAGGAAGTTTAGGTAGGGTTTAGTAGCAGAGCTACCGGTAGAAATATAGTTTTTGGCATTTCTCGTCATTTAGTGACCTATCATTTGGTAACGAGTAAACCCAATGTGCAAAACCGATACCATTTGCTCCCATCTAGTAGCCCACAGTATTTATTATCAAGAAACCAAGAATATCGCACGGAATTTGATTGATTAAATGGCAGTGAACTCTGTAACAAAAAACGGATTACAAATTTAGAAACTAAAATGCGACTACATCATATAGAACTGAAGCTCTACGAGAGGTTCTTCAGGAAGCCTCTCGATACAAAATCAGAATCCTCGCACACCAGGAAACGAAATGACTTGGCAGCTAAGTTGACGATCATATATCATACATTATATTCATCAGCGGGAAAAAGGACGACAACAGAGAATTTAGAATGACATTTGTTGTCGACAAGAAGTACAAACGACTTCAAACCCATCAACAAAAGATTTTGTGCAATCCGACTTAAAACCAAGTTTTCCAATACTAAGCTTATTAACTGCCACGCTTCAACTGAAGAAAATGTAGGCGTCACGAAGGACGAGTTCTACAGCCTCCTCAAGAAAACGTTCAACGAACTATTCTCCAATGAGATAAAAATCTTAACAGGAGACTTCAATTCAGAAAAATCTGGACCCAGGAGCGACTTCTAGAAGACTGGGGAAGAGTGTAATCTGCTCAACATGTACGAAAGTGGTAGGCTCCTCTACTTGCTAAGCACGTCATATGGAATTTGCACGAAAATCATCAAACGCAAGTCAACAATCTACGCGGATAATAAAATTGGAGAATACCAAGGTATTTTTAGAGCTAGACGATCAACGGTAGACCAGATCTTTGCAGTTAAACAAATTTTAGAGATATGCTGGGAACATACTATCGATGTATTCGAACTTTCTGTAGATTTCCTATGAGCTAACGACAATCGATTGGAACGAACTCTACTACCTACTCCTTCAATTGAGAGTCCTGCCTTAATTGTTTCGCTTGATCAAGACCACAATGGACGACACCGAGTACCAAGTGTAAAATCAAAATAAGCTCACTGAAGTCTTCTCCACAGGGAGAGGTTTAAAACAGAGAAATGGTCTTGCTCCAACTCTCTCCAACCTGACACTGGAGTACGTGTCGTAAGAAATGAATGTTACGCTGATAATGAAATCAGCAAATTAGTTGTGTATTCAGACAACTTAGATATAGTATTCAGATCTCTTGGTCGGGTGATGGACGTATTCCAAGAATTTGAGAAATCGGCAAATATGGTTGGATTGTAGGTTAACGAAAACAATGCTAAACTTTTGACACGCATATGAAGAAATGTACTCACTTAACAAAAAATTACAATCAGTGATTTTGACTTTGAACAAGTGTATATCTAGGACCTCAGACCTCAAAAGACGGTAGCATAAAAGATGAAATCCAGCAGCGCATATCAATAGCAAATAAAACGTATTTTGCTGTCCTCTCTGTGATGCGATTCAAGAAGCTGCACCGCGAACTAAACTAAAATTTTTCAAAATTCCTGTGAGAAAATTGACGCTTTCGAAAAACAAGTGGCCCGAAAGATATTTTGCTCCACTAAACATGGAGAAGTATGACGAATCAATATAATGACGAACAACAAGTATAACGAGTCACAAGTATCCATAATCACAAAGCTCAAAAAGCTTCAATGTGCTGGCCACGTCGAGCAAATGCAGAAAGTTAGTTAGGATTGAAAGCAATCGACCACGAGAAAAACTACGGAAGCGATGGGAGGACTCTATCGACACATACAGCAGAATGCTTATAAATAAATATGCCCAACTAGAAGACGCAATCGCAAGACCGAGAACACTGGCTGCGATATATCTAGGAGCCCAAGGTCTGATTAGGACTGCAGTGCCATCGAATAAGCAGAGGGAGTCTTTATAAGTACATTAACAACAAATACCTCTATAAATTTTTTATTTTTCTAAATAATACCATATGGGCACCCTTAAATCATCATATATAAGGTTGTGACAGCCTGCAAGTTTTAGAATGACCTAATAATATGTAACAATATTATAGCGTTATGAATCTTCTTGTATTACACCAACAACACGCTGATATGCAACAATATGCACTTCTCAACGACCTAAACACTACAGTTTTGTTGGAACTCGCATGAAAATTGTTGAAACATGCATATCTACATTTCAATCCATGATGCGAGGTGTGACAATTAAGTAATGAGACTGATTCCATGAAAACCCTATATTTAAAAATTATTCTACAACTCTGCCTTCCCCTTCAAAGTAGTCTCCTTGGGCAGCTATACAACGATTTCGGCGCATTTTCCATGCTGTGTAACATTTCTAGAAAGCTTCGACTGGGATGTCCGCGAGTACCCTCGTCACGGCCACCTGGATGTCCGTAATCGGCTCAAAAATCGGTTCCTTTGGCCACCGATTTTGTTCTAGGGAATAAGACGGCTGTTGGAACACGGCGACCTCTTTAGAGGCTAAATACTGGGACACGCTTTTGCCCCTCAGAAAGGTCCTTTGGAGCCATCTTCGCACACAACTTTTTCATCTCAAATCGTCGGTTAAAATTTTTCTGACTGTTTCACGGTTCATACCCAGTTTCGAGGCTGACATTCGAACTGTTAAACGCCGATCTTCACGGATTGGGCCCGCACACGCTGCGCACTCGCGTCAGTCCGCACCTCGACTGGTCTCCCGCTTTTCCACGCTTTCACGTCCCTCCTTAAACTCTCTTTGCCATCGAAACACCTGGGCACGGCTAAGAGCACTATCACTATTACAAATTTAGCCTACGTTGTTTCGCCCAATCTGGCGCAAAATTTTATCGCGACGCGTTGCATTTGATTTCGTTTCTCCATTTTCGTGACAAGCACCACCAACACACTTCTACTCAACACGGCACAGCAGGTGAATTAAGTAAGCTAAAGCGATGGTAAATATATCAATAGAGAGGAGAAGGATGCCGGGGAAGGGGAAGAGAATTTCAAGATCGGAGGTTTACCACAAGCGCAGCAATAAAATTAGTCTCATTACTTAATTGTCACACCTCACACGTATGAATACTAAGTAAATTTTTACTATTTTTTCTCAATTTAAGCATTTATAGCTCATAAATCAATACAAACTGCACCTCAGCTTTTGTTCCTGCCAACCCAGATTCTTTGATATTGTGTTCTCTACGCTGTATGAGATTTATTGATGGTTATTGTTATATTTAATTATAGTAGATATCTGACAAAAGTGTTTAGCATAAGCATTAGAAGGATGTAAGGGTGTTAGATTTGTAAGTATTGAGAGGTCGAAAATACTATAGCTGTAGTTGTTAATACAATATTTGATAACTGAGTACTATATATATATATATATATATATATATATATATATATATATATATATATATATATATATATATATATATATATATATATATATATATATATATATATATATATATATATATATATATATATATATATATATATATATATATATATATATATATATATATATATATATATATATATATATATATATATATATATATATATATATATATATATATATATATATATATATATATATATATATATATATATATATATATATATATATATATATATATATATATATATATATATATATATATATATATATATATATATATATATATATACATATATATATATATATATATATATATATATATATATATATATATATATATATATATATATATATATATATATATATATATATATATATATATATATATATATTACAATATAACAATAAAAATTCGGAGTTTCCTATTTTGTTTGGTAAACGTAAATTATTTTTGGTCAAAATATTATGAAAATTGTAATAGTGTTTGAAAACAGAGATGTTAATCTTGCAATCAGTATATTTGGTGCAAGTAACGATTTTATGATCAATGAGACTGCAATATCTGCAGTGGTTTGAAGGCAACATTAATCTTCAAAGCCTAGTCTTGTTATATGTCTCGTTGTTTGAGATTCTATGAAAAGTCTTAACTGTTATTCCGGGTAATGTTGATTTATAGTTTCGTATTACTCCAAATTTAAGTTCACATGAAGCACAAAAAAAACTATCATCAAGACTGTTTGAGCTACAGGTGAGACAAATTCAAAAAGTTTGTTTCGAGGAAAGTAGGTTCGAAAAATTTTTATCGTTTCGTTTTAATTGCCACGACCCGAGGTATGATAACCTAATTGCTCAAAACACCGCAACAAATTGAAATTTTTATTCGTAACTGGGAATATATTTGTGAATGTAAAATAAAAAAGCCAATTTTCAAATCCGTTTAAACCTATTTCTTTCTTTAAGTGATTCATCCTCTTTATGAGTAAACGGTTATTTTCTATTTCTTCCATTCACCCAGGAATATTGCCAATTACTGAGGGAGTATAAGCCTCCCTGTCGCTTTCAGATGAACACAAATGGACAGTTCAGCGCTCTCTAGTAAAAATGGCGTTCCTTAACACCACAGGTACTGACAATTTCAACCGTTCTCCGTCTCCAGCTGCCCATTGTTTTAGTACAGCGCTTTGCTGAGTGCGTTGCTCCACACATTAGATCCAGATATAAGCCCAAATTTTATCAAAACCATCAAAAGTCACCTTCTTGATGAGGTGGCTCTCCCTACTTTAGCCACAAGCTGACTACGAGCCGATACACTTGCAGCAGCCTTATCGGCCACTATCCTCATATACTCTGAGAAACTCAGCTTTGAGTATATTAGCAGATTTAGATACTTCACTACGGTTCTTGCCTCAAGAAGCGCTTCCTCGACGCCGATCGTTATTATTCTGGGGACTCATTTCCTTGTCCGGATCACTACCCCGGTTTTTTAGTTTGAATCAATGGGCAGTGATGCAGTCCATCACTCGAGACATGGGTGTATAATATATTGTCATCCGGGTATTTAAGCAGGTTGGGCGCTGAGCACCAAATTTTCAGATGACTGCTTTGTAGACCTGGCCCCACGCATCCCTGGTCGCATGATCTACGATATCCTATCAACAGCAGACCTGCCTGGCACACCCTTAAACTAGAACATGCGTTACTCCAAGTCTGCGCTCGCTGGGCTTCAGTTAAAGCTTGTGACAATATCTTTGCCGTTTAATCGTTGCAATAGATCACAAAAACACTGGAAGCTTGCTGCACCCAGGTCCAAAAGACTTGTTGATCTTTTAGCCTGCAACGAAGCTCCCAGCAGAGATGTGTCTATCGTTAGCACATCGATGAAGCCCTCAACGAAAGTGCTGAAAAGCACCGTCACGGGTCGTAATTGCTCCTATTGGACTCTCCAGCAATAGTATGTATCTTTGTTACTAGAAACTCTGAAGCGAATTTCACGGTATGTTGCCAATATTCTACCCAACCAGGCTTGTTGCGACTGTTCTCCGGGACACATTTTCTCTTGGATTAGATTGAGATATGCGTTATTCGCTACCTTTAGTACCTGAACTGTACCCTTTATTGTAACCTTAAGGTCAACAGATTCGGACACAGTCTACTCCATGGTGGCTGCTGGTCGGCCAGCAACTTCGGAGGAGAATTTGGTCATATCGTGAGTAGGACTTTTGATCGATTACACTTTTTAGCCACCATCAAATTTGCCGATTGCAAACGCGTTTTTCCTGAAAATCTACTAGTACTTTACTCTAATAATTTGAAATTCTTTAAAAAACTCCCGACAACATATAAAAAAAACCGATCTCACGAGTTACTGATCTATTTATAAACCACCGCGATTCTAATACCTAATCTACTTTAACTCAAATCATAATAAAATACGCTAGTTAAAATGAACCAATCCAAAACAAAGGCATCGCGAACCCGACCCGAGCGATGAAAAATCCATGGGAAGATCGCCGGTTTTGAGCAATACTTACCCTTCACTGGGATCCTTCCTGAAAACGCCTAAGCGTCGGAGACATCATTTAATAACAATTCTGATTTAACAAATATTCCTTTCGTCGTATATAAATAATAATTTCATTAGACTAATAGTTTTTTCCTCAGCTAGCTAACCAAAGACTAACACATACATATTTTACAAGAAAATGATTAAATCAAATGAAAACGTCTAAAATCTTTTTCAGGGGTTTTCTGGTTTTTTTTACCTTTGGTTTACCCGGGTGGTTTTTACAGCGAAAAGAACCGGTTTTTAGTAGAACCGGGTTTTCGTTTTTTTTAGCAAATCAATTGAATCAAAAATTCTTAAACAAAATTGAGTCTTTATTATTGATGTTAATTACATTTACCAGTGCTTCGTTTTTCTTTATTTAGAAAATTATTTAAATCAAAATGAGCAGGGATAATTCATATTTGTGTTAAAAATAAGAGACTAGCATTTGGAAATCCAAGCCGACAGCTTACTGTTTAGCTAAATCATTCATTTAAAGTATGATGTAAGATCCTTCAGTTCAGTACCCAAGCATTTTGAATTTACCATGTCTGTTTGCTAGTTTCACTTTCAACTCGAGGTGAAGTCATCTGCGTTGATATGAAAATTAAGCAAACAATACCAAGATCAATCAAACATAGAAATTTGCTTTGGTCTGGTTTCGGTGGTTATTTATGCTGCCTAAATAGGATTGGCGGATTTTGGTTAAAAACAAAAGAAAAACAGCTTTCCAGTTTATATCTTCAGTATTTTTGTATTTCTTTTGGAAGATTTTCATACGATTCTTAAATTTGAAAGAAAAAATCGGTTAAAACTGGGAGAAACTCCTTAGGGAAAAATCCGCTTTCTCTACTACAAAATCAGTTTTCGGTTAAATTGGTGCGGTTGTTTCACAAAACAATGCAGGTGTGAATATCAATATGAAAAAAAAGTTAGCATATGGAACTCAACCGATGGTCCAGGTGCACGATTTTCAGTTTGGCTCTCGGCTTACGGTGTTCTTGTATGCGATATACGACGTCGTTGATTCGCTTTGTAACCCGGTATAGTCCCTCCCAATTATGCTGCAACTTCGGAGATCTACCCCTCCACCGTTGTGGGTTGTATAGCCACACCAAGTCATCTTGCTGGAGTCAGTTGAATTTGCCTTTAGATCATACCTAGTCTTCATGCGGTCAGTAGCCGATCCGAGTTGTTATCGCACTGTCCGATGTATCTGGTTCAATCTTTGCCTTAGTTTACTTGCGTACTCCAGGGGGTGTTCCGAACTTTATATCAGCTGGCATACGAAATGGCTTTCCAAAAATGACTTTGGCTGGGGCTTCGCCCGTCAATGCATGTTCGGCAGCTCTATATGCCTGTAATGTTTTTAAGTCTACGTGCGAACGCGGAACCGACCTCTCATCGGTTCTAGACTTTAAGTCTGAGTAGTGCCAACGGATGGTACCAACCGGTCAACCAATTTGTGCACCGTAACCCATTCACACGGTGGCTGCTTGTCGGCCAGCTAGATCGGAGAGGGTTTCGGTCGCGGGTCTCCGAATGGGTTACGCTCATTTACAATATTCAGCCACAAATACATGCCCGTTTTCAAACGCGTCACAAAACAAAACCATACGGAGAGGAAACCTACTTTACGTTACTCCGTATTTCTTCATTTACTCAGTCAAGGACAAAAATCTAATTTTTACTTCACGTTCCCGAATTCCCGACGCGGTACCGAAAAATAGGCTACGCTAACTCAACCCGACGAACGCTACGCTAATAAAACGGCAAAACAACAAAGGTACCGCGTACCGCGCGCGACGCGAAACCGACCTCAGCGGATTTTCTCAAACCCTACCCTCGCAACGGCATACCTACCCTGCACCTCATTTCCCGCTGAAAAGAAGAACCGCTGGAAAGGAAAGTCGTTGTTAAGTTTTTATTCATTTCACCGATTAAGAGGCATAAAAATATATAATAATTGCGTGTTCTTCGTTTTTCTTTTTTTTTTTCAAAAAAAACTAAGATTAAAAGCAATTCGTTATGTATTTTCATTTGCTTTTCGCTTCGGAAGCCAAATTAACTTTAGATCACAAAAAAATTTTTAAGATTTGTTTGTTTGCGGGTTTTTTTTTGTAATTTTATACACTCAAAAAAAAATTATCAATTCTATCAAACCATGTTCCTGTTAGAAGAGTTCATATCCAAATCGGAATTATAAAATGATTAGGAAGGAAAATATTAAATGTAAATTATTGTTTTTCCTTTTACAGCTGAGAGCTTAAATGACTGGTTTTCTAGTAGATTAGACGTCTTCAAATAGTGACTTACGTTTTTAAGTTATTAAAAAAAAAAAAAAAAAACATTAAAAGATCTAAACACGATTACGAAAATTTTGTGCGTTCGATTGTTTTCTTACGAATCGTTTGGTTGTTTTGATGTTCTCAAGTCTTTCCATTTTATTTTTGACTTTCATTAAGAAATAGTGACTGTGCTGTTCCTACCGACTGACCTCTCGCCAAAAAAAAACATTATAACAGAGCATGACAATTTCTGAATATAGTAAATTTTTCTTACTAACCGTGCATTAAAATATTTTAAGCCTCGAATTTCAGTTGAAACTTAACCTAAACAAATAAAGTTATCGAATTCAATAATATATCCATCGAGTACTTGACCGTACATTAAAATACTTTAAGCTTTTCATTCAAAAATTTTAGCTAATATATGGGTTGTTATCAAAGGTCTACCCACGAAGACTTGTTTAAAAAATTACAAAATAAGACATAAATCTCTTTCGAAACTTAAATATTTGCTATTTTACACTACAAATATGCTATTATGCTTTATATTTTGTCCTATATAAATACTTATTAGAAAACACTATTATTATTTTGAAGCTTTATAAAAACGATCAACGACACCTTGAGAAATTTATCGCGTTCAAATAAAAATATAAATAACAACGCGCCCCCACATTATGAAAATTCGTTAATATTGATCTTGCACTTGTTAGCTGATCGGGGATTAGCATAAAAAACAAAAGAACGCTTATAATTATTTACTGACAATCATAATCTATTGTCGAATGCCAGATGCATACGATTTCCTAATAATCAACGCGGGGATACTTTCGTATAATAAAAACGTTGGGATCATCTGATATGATTCTGTATCCTTTCCTTTCAGGTCATCATTTGGTTTTTTTCTTTCATAGCTATGACTATACGAAAACTATCATTAAATATAATAAATCGGATTTTTTTTTGTTCAAAATATTGTGTGATTTGAATTCAATCCTTCCACAATTTCCAATTGTGATAAGAGATATTTTAAAAGTCTTGGTACAAAGATATTATCTTCTTCTTATTTGCTATTTTAAAAGATTTATCAGTTCTATGATCTTCTCCCGATTGGCATGCATGTATGCTTTCGCTTGCCACATCATAATTGATTAATTTCTGATCATTCTTCTCGTCCATAGCAATATCTTCCGGTAGTTGTGGATTGAATCGGATTCAACTTAATGCAACATACTCACTGTAATATGTCTTTGCAGATACGGGGCTCACAAGCAAGCACTTTAATCTAGGCAAACACAGACATCCATCACGTTTGCGTAGATCATAGTCAGAGAAGTCTATGGTATCGAATTGGTCCAGCGCAGCTCTCAAACTCTCCACTTGCGGCGTTTTGCATCCTCGTAGATCTGGCTCCGCTCTCTGCATGGATTGATTGATGCTATCTGCGGCCAGTCTAAAGATTACAAAAACGTTATTTCAACTCGAAGCGGAAAAACAAATTTTGCATTCGCCGACTTACCAATTGCAATTTCTGATACATTTACTACTACTTTTGAATAGTCGATGGATATCTGTGATGACCAATTTGTAGGAAAGTTCTTTTTCCTGTTAACCTTAAGCCTTTTTAATGCTTGTTGGCACCCTCCGGGACTTCTTCCTCGGTGACGGCCACTACCTCCACACTTTCCTACCATGTGGCTGTCAAATCTTCTTGACATCCCACGACAAAATTGACGTGGGATGTGCGCTCGTCGCAACCAACTTAAAATGACAAGCCACCTGGCAGCAAAGTGTGTTAGTAGTGGTCGCCAGCGGCGTCGCATGATTCATTACATGCCATCAAGAATAATAGGATGTGCTGTTCCCAGTCCTTTTGGTTCTCGTCAACCATCTTGGCCAGGTGTTTATTAAGTGTGCCGCTGAAACGTTCGACCATTCCATCGGCTTGGGGAATGGCAGTGATTTGTCCTCGTTTTCCGTATTCCCAGCAGCTCGCACATTTCGCCAAAAACTAGTGACTCAAAGTTTCGGCCTTAATCCCAATGAAATTTGCAAGGTACGCCGCACTTTCTGACCTAATTTAACCCTAGCTTCGGCTACAGCAGTTGCTTGCTGGTTGGAAATTGGGTAGACCTCGGGCCACTTGCTGAAATAATCGGCCACAACCAGTGTTTATCGATTTCCCCATTCGGATTCAGGAAAGGCTCCTGCGATGTCAACAGCAATCCTTTCAAACGGTACCCCAATGTTATAGGTTTGCATTTGTCCTCTCAGTCGTTGTTTTGGACCTTTGACGAAAGCGCAAATTGTGCATCTACGGCACCACTCCTCTACGGCTTCTCGAGCGTGGAGCCAGTAGAACCTCTCCCGCAATTTCGCTAAGGTCTTCTTAATACCAAGGTGGCCTCCCGAGGATCCTTCGTGCATTAACCACATCGTGGATTCGACTTTTAGAATGTATAGTTTGCATCCTATAGAAGCTGCCATCCGCCGTTTCCCATTTCCGCTTGAGTACGCCAGCCTCCACCTGAAGGGAGTTCCATTGTGCCCAATAGCTTTTCAGGGTTACGCCATGTATCGAAACATCCTTCCACTCAGGTCGTCCAGTGGTCTCCTTCCATACGAGCAATGGTCCGATGTCTTCATCGGCTAGCTGGGCAAATCGAATTTCCTCTAATGACCAACCTTCATCGAATTCGGCCTCTATCACTCGCAAATCAACGGTCAGCTGCTTTTCATCCATCCGTCGGCAATGCTTGCAGTTAGCTGGACATGGACGACGAGATAAGACGTCAGCAGTTCCATGAACTCCGCTCTTCAGATGAACAATTTTATAGTCGCATGATTGCAATCTTTCGATCCATCTCGCAACTTGTCCCTCGAGGTTTTTGAAGTTAAGTAGCCATCTCAGCGATGCATGGCCTGTTCGAAGAACAAATTTCTGGCCATATAAGTACTTGTGGAACTGCTTGGCGGCCTCTATTATAGGCAATAGCTCCTTCCTGGTCACGCAGTGAGAGAACTCGACTGTTATACGAGGGGACTCTTTCTTCGCCATCGATCTGCTAGGAGATTACAGCTCCAATCCCGCCGTTGCTCGCACCGGTGTCAAATACAAACATTTTCCGGGTCTTGGATATACTAGCACGGGTGATTCATACAGCTTCTCCTTCAAGGTCTCAAGACTGCCTGGCATTGTTCATTCCAGACATACGAACGGTTTTCATCGGTTAGCTGATGGAGACTCCTAACAATTTTGGCAAAGTCTTTGACAAATCTTCGATAGTAGGTTACCAGACCCAGAAAACTTCGTAGTTGGCGCTTGTTGTTTGGTGTTGGCCAGCTTTTCACGGCTTCAATTTTCTCCGGGTCTGTTTTGACCCCTTCTGCTGATACAACGTGTCCCAGGTATTTTACTTCAGCTGCAAAAAGGGTACACTTGTATGGACTATGTTTCAAATTCGCCAGTCGCAATCGGGAGAACACCTCTTCCAAGTTCCGCACATGCTCTTCAAACGTTCTCCCGATGACAATGATGTCATCTAGGTACACCAAGTAGGTCTTAGAGGTTAGGCCTCGTAAAACGTATTCCACCAGGCGTTTGAACGTGGCTGGAGCATTGCAAAGCCCAAATGGCATCACCACAAATCGCCACAATCCGGTCCCAACTAAAAATGCGGTTTTCTGTCGGTCCTTCTTGTCGATTTCTGCCTGCCAGTAGCCACTCTTGAGATCGAGTGTAGAAAACCATTTTGCGTCGGCTGAAGTGTCCATAATGTCATCGACGCGTGGAAGCGGGTAACTATCTTTCTTAGTGACGTCGTTAAGCTGCCTATAGTCGACATAAAAACAAGTGCTACCATCCTTTTTCTTTACTAGAACTACTGGCGCGGCCCATGGACTGACAGAAGGCTCACTAACACCTTTTTTTTCCATGTCCTAGATTAGTGTTTGGCTATGGGAAGACTTCTCGGTGCTTGTCAAATCGGTTTGGCTCCCTGTGTATCTATGACGTGTGTTACCATTCTCGTTCGGCCTTGGTCATCCGGGCTTGTTAAGATGCCCAGATCAGCGACTTGCTTGAATAGCTGCACTGGCAATTTGGTCTGCTTCAATATTGCAGACGTGAGTTCCCAGGCATTGTCTGTATCTTGCCTCCTTTTCCAGTGATGGTCATGAGTAGCTTCCCAAGAGGTGATGGTAGAAACAAGCTCGCAGCTGTTGATGACTTCTCCCGCTTTGATGCTTGTGGTTGAGTCTGCAGTGTTAAGGATTCTAACCGGCACGTATCCGTTCCTTATTGATCTCACAAGGCTTCGTCCTACAATCTAACTGCGCAATGTCGACGTCTTCGTTGGCTCTATCAGATAAGATCGGTGGTCTCCAGAATCACCGTCAAGCTTGGCCCATACAATGCTCTCGGACGAATTCGGTACATCAGTGTCAGCACATCTTGGGAGTTTGGACGCTTGGATCCTCCATCAATACTTTGACATTCCGCCAGTTTAATACCCGTTTGCTCAAATCCAACGTGATTCCATGTGGTCGCACAGAATCCATTCCGAGGATGCAGTCATCCATAATGTTCGCGACCAGAAAATTATGTCGGAACGCAAGGTCTCCCAAAATGTTTCTGGAGGTTGACTTCTCCATGGGCAGGTGCAGTTTCTCCCGTGGTTATCCGTAGTGAGAAAATCCTGCCCCTGTGAAGTATTTGTTGCCTCACTAGGTTTGGCCGGATAATCGATCGGGTAGCACAGGTGTCGATTGTTATGGTGCAATGCTCTCCGTCAACTTGACCCGGAAGACATAAGTCTGCTTCTCCCCGAAGTAGTCTTGACACGGTGATGGTGGTGCTGGGGACGTTGATCCTTCCAGCCAACCTCTACCCCACGAAGTTGACCCCCTCAATTTGAAAGAGTTCCATTCTGGGCTCCTGAGTCGGTCTGGATTTCCTCCACCCTGGAAAATAGCTCGGTTTTCTTCGATTCTTGCAGTCTCTTTGAAGATGCCCTTTCTCACCGCAATTCCAGCATCTAGGCGCACCATTTATCTGTGTCTCTCACTCAATTTAGACGCGCTCAGACCCACCATCGTCTGTCACTACCTCGCGAACCTGGACAGTGGTACGAGTCACATATTTCGTTACCTCAACATTCAGACTATAAGCCAATGCATCCTTCACCGTTTGCTCTTGAGCTAAACGCACGGCTTGTTGCAATTCCTGGTCCTTTAATCCGCTGATTAATGCTTCTGTTGCTGCGCCATCTCGATGCTCTGTGTCAAAAGCTGGGTAAGCCAAATGCCTTGGGCTAGCTGCTGTAAAGTTTCGCCACACTTCTGTATCCGATGCCGCAGCTGTAACCGATAAACCTGCTTCAGATGATCGTCTCCATAACGCATGTCAAACGCATTCATTATTGCAGCCGAGTTTGAGTGCAACTCAGCGGGGATAATCTGCAAAAGCTCGGCAGCTGGGCCTCTTAGAGGAAGTATTAATGCAGTTGCTCGTTCCTGCTCATTCCAGTGATTTGCCCTAGCCGCGGCTTCAAATGGATTTTGTAAATGCTCCAGACTATTTGCTCGTCGAATATTGGCGGTTTCACATTTCTGGATGTGCTTTGTGCTGCGGTTATAAGCGGGGCTGGTGAGATGGTTAGTACTGCTTTCGTTGCTTCCAATTCCTTTTTCATTTTTCCATCTCATGGTTGATTCTCTCCTCGACCTGCCTGATCTCATAGTTGATTCTCTCCTCGACCTGGCAAACCTTTTCCTCGACTTATTTAATTTAGTTGTTCAGACTACCAAGTTCCGCTTTTATTTCCGTTGACTATTTTTGCAAATTTGCTTTCAAATCAGTTGACTGTTTTTGAAAATCTGCCCTGATTTCGATTGCCTGTTGGTCTAGCTTCGTTGATTGCTCTTCCAGCTTCTGTCTGATGTCTGCCTTGATTTCGAATGCTTATTGGTCCAGCTTCTTTTCTAGCTTTGAGGATTGTTCATTTAGTTTCGCTGATTATTCATTTAGCTCCACTGATTATTCATTTAGCTTCGCAGTTAAACCGGATGACTGTTGTCGCTGCTCTTGCTGCATCAGCATCAACATTTGCATCAGCGCATTTTCTGGTTCCTTTGATTTTGGTGTTCTTGCTTCTCTCTTAAGCTCCGACATGGTAAATTTATTAATTTTTAAATGTAAGCTTTATAGTATTTTTATTATTTCGGGTTTTTTTCTTTTCCACCAGTTTCCACGTTACGTTTCACTATTGCGGATTTTAAGAAAATTTTTGTAAATAGTGGTTTATTTGCACAATAATTAATTTCACTATTTACAAAAATTAATTAAAATGTTATTTTTCACTTGTCTACAAATTTATATTTCGACTATCTTCACTATCAATCAATATCGCCTTTAATTCGCGCTCCACACTCTCGCAGTTTCTACTACGCGGTTTTACATTCCCCCAAATACATTCAGCTCGGCTTTAAATAGGGTTTCTAGTCATTCAATCCATTTCTCTTACAGGTCTGAATGTCTGCAATGACGTCACTTTCAGATGTTGAGCATGGATCTACTTGCTCGATTCTTGTGCTTTCGAGTGCATTCGTTGATCATGATGTTATTAATAGTTGCGACAACAATTGCGATAGTAGCTCGCAGAATTGTTTGGACATGTAACAATGTCTATGCCTTGATGCATGATTTTGTATTTTATATTAAATATATATATATATATATATATATATATATATATATATATATATATATATATATATATATATATATATATACATATATATATATATATATATATATATATATATATATATATATATATATATATATATATATGAAAATGCACTCTGTGTTTTTTTTTTGTATTTTTCTGATATAAACAAGAAGTCTAGTCCATGTGTGTTTAAGTATTGCTGAACAGAATTCCTTTTATACCGTGGAGTGAGTTTTTTATAGTGGGGTATGAAGGAGTCCACTTTTCGAATGAGTGTGAACGATTCACACATGAAAGATTGTTGAAAGTCATCGCGCAAAACCGTATTACGGTGATTCTGCGACTACTGCGTTGGCTGATGCTTGAGTTGCCGTTAAGGCTGAAGTGAAGGCTGCTTCTTTGCACCTTGCAAAAAGCAAGGTTACGAGAACCCTTCTGGTACATTTTTTTATAGAGCCGGTGATGAAATCCCTGCTTCCGTCTTGTTTTCTTTTGGAAATTCTTTCTCCTCTCCTCAACATTATTTTCTTTCGGATAATCTCTGAAACTCGCAATGTGTCCCTAGGCATTACAGTTGATGTAGAATATCTCCTCTTTTTTCTCGTCCTTCCATATTGCATATTGGACTTCATTCGATTTGTATTACTTATCACGTTTCACGCATAGAACTTCAAGTCCGCAGTTAGCAGTAACGTGGCCGAATCTTTGGCAATGAAAGCACCGGAAAGTGCTACTTTTTGTAGGCGTGCCCATTGTTTCTTTTGATACAATATAAACTTTATATCCATCGCTTTCTTCAGTTCAAAGATTGGTTTGAACTTGAGTAAAAAAGAAAAAAGTGTCCACTTTTCCCTCCTAGAGGTTATCTTCGAGAACCTTTTGGCTGGTAGTTACGCACCGCTTCGTTTTGTCGTACAAACTGTGCACTTCTTTGAGCAGGAAACTCAATTTTTTCTCTCCTGAAAAATGGTCACACCCCTAAAAAATTTGCGAAAGCTACTGTTGCCATCTTTTTAAGGTGGGAAAAATCCCGCTTGCTTACTTCAAGGGTCTTAGATACCTCTGAAGTAGACTCCTGATATGGAGACCTTATTGATCTCTTTTTGTCTTTCTTATTTGGCTTAGTAACAGCATCTGCATCGTCACAATTATACGTAGAAATTCCTCCCTTCTCTCCATTTATATGTCGTTGAAGCCCTTGGGTACTTGCAGTTGCATCTTGCAACTAGCAAGGTTATTGACTGACAAGAAAATAAATAAGATAAACTGCTTACCAACTATATATGAGTGAAATACACATGGAATAAAATTTCACTATTGAAAAAAAACAAACGCACTGCTCAACTATATAGACCCAACCGTGATACGTGAACAAACACGATTAAACTACAAGATATACAGAAAACAAACCACAACTGATCATCTTCTTCTTAGCACTACAGCCCCTTTCGGGCCTTCGCTTCCTGCAAACAGCACCTCCAACTGTCTCGGTCCGTTGACTGCGTCATCCAATTCCGAAATCCGAGCAGCGATGAACTGTCTTCGTGGACTGAGTCAGACCAGCGTTTTCTCGGTTTCCCCACTGGCCGCCGGCCTTCAGTTCTCCCAACGAATACTTTCTTGGGTATCCGTTGTTCATCCATACGATTTATGCGTCCAGCCCATTGCAGCTTCCGTAGTTTTAAACACCTTGAGACCTCCGGTTCGTCCAAAATTCATAAAACTCATGGTTGTATCGAATTGACCATTGGTTCGCGTCTAGCTTCACTCACATTACTCGCCTCTGGACCCGTCGCTCAAAGGCGTTCGATATATTTGCGGACGCTTGGGTTCGGGTCCATGTTTCACAACTACAGCATAACACAGATCTTATCACAGGTTTGTATACTTGGAGCTTTGTTTTTCTGTGTATGCAGCTGGTCTTCAAGATCATCAATACTGAATAAAATATTTTCTTCAGCGTATTTCGTCTCTTCCATTGCCCGTTTTCGTTATCTTGGCGCCTAAATACACAAATTCGCTAACGTTTTCGATACTGTATTCACCAAGTGTGATATTTTGTGTATTTGAGGTATTTTTCCTCGACTGCGTCATGAGCCTTGTTTTATTTTCGTTGCTTTGTAGCCCTACTAGTTTTGCTTCGCTGTCAAGTTTCAGGAAGAGTTCTTTGGCAGTTTTTAGTGAACTTGACAGAATGCTGATGTCGTCCGCATGGGCCACTACCTGGCTCGACTTGTATAATAATGTCCCTCACGTATCGACAGGTAGCTTCCGTATGACGTACTCTAGAGCCAAATTGAATAGCAATAGGGCCAGCCCATCTCCCTGCTTTAGTCCGATATTTGTGTCAAAGGCATCGGTAAGTTGGTTATTGATGCGGACTCGGGAGATCGTCGACGTCATTGTCATTTTGGTAAGACGGACTAATTTGGCTGAGATGCCAAAGCAAAGCATTATTTGGTACAGTACGTTACGATCAATACTGTCGTATGCTTGCTTGAAGTCAACGAAAATTTTTTGTACATCTACGTTGAACTCCCAGCATTTTTCAAGCACCTGCTTGACTGTGAACAGTTGGTCTGTTGTTGATCTCCCTGCACTAAAACCACCTTGATACTCCCCAATAATACTGTTGGCGTATGATTCGATTTTGTGTCCTAAGATTTTAGAAAATATTTTATGTGCCGTACAAAGTAGTGATATGCCTCTTAAATTTTCGCACTGTTGCTTGTCACCTTTTTTGTGGATAGGGAATATAATTGATTGGCACCACTCTTTTGGCATATGTTCTTGTTGCCAAATGTACTGGATGACTTTGTGAATAGCTTGATGAACACTACTGCCACCATATTTGATGAGCTCCACTGCAATTTCATCGATGCTTTATTATTCTTTTGGGCTTTTATGATTGAATAAACTTCATCCAGAGTTGGTGGGGCCAATGGAAGCTCTCCGCCGACATCTATACGCTCCGATGTTCTGGAGATATGTGGACGATTAAGGATGTTTTTGAAATATGATGCCCATCATTCCTTAATCCTGGTTTCATCAGCGATGATATTACCGCTGTCATCACGACAGCGTGGTTTTGGGCTGATAACCATGTTTCAGGCTTTTCACTACTTTGTATGCTTGCCTTGTGTTATTACTCGCTAAACTTACATCCATACTTCTCAATTGGTCGTCATAGTATTTTCTTTTCTTAATCCTAATTATCTTATTCGCTACTCTTCTGTGATTTTCATAGTGTTCTCTCTTCGTCCTGGTTTTCCTACCTACATATTCTTTGTACGCCTGATTCTTTTTATCTAACGCATTCTGGCACTCATCATCGAACCAATCATTCCTCTTGCGCCGGGCTTGATGTCCGATTGTCTGTTCTGCCACGGTTCTGATAGCTGCTTTCACTTCCATCCAGAGCTCGTTGCTCGTCTTTAACGATACGTCTGATAAGATGGGAGCCAGCTGGTTGTCGAGGGTCTCCGTGAAATTTTCGGCCACAGACGCCGTTTGGAGCCTTTCGATGTCAAATTTTTGTAGCAGGCTGGTCTCGCTGTATATGCCTTTGACATGCGACCTCGATAGTTTAATTTGATCAAGTAATGATCTGAGTAACAATTGGCTCCTTGGTGTGTACGAACGTCAAGTATGCTTGAGGCCCAACGTTATTGGATCAGAACATGATCGATCTGGTTTTGTGTGCTGCCATCTGGTGATACCCAGGTCATTTTATGAATGCGTCGATGTAGGAAGCAAGTCGAACGTATGACCAGATTTCCGCTACATGCAAAGTCAATCAGGCGCTGGCCGTTGTCATTTGTTTCATCGTGGAGGCTATATCCTCCAGTCGTTCCCCAATGAGATAGCTCATTGCCAACCTTACCGTTGAAACCACCCAGAATAATTTTTGTGTCGTTTGTCGGCAATGATTCGACCAGTCTTCCCAGGTGATTGTAAAGCGATTCCTTCATTTCTTCGTCTTTTTCGTCGGTCGGGGCGTGAACATTAATCAGCCAGATTTTGAAGAATATTTCTTTTATACGGATTGCACACAATCGTTCATTGACTGCCTTAAAATCAATAACGTGCGATTTGAACTTCCTATCCACAATGAAGGCCACTCCGAATTCTCGTTTTCCAGTAGGCTTCCCACTTTCAAATATTGTGTGCGATCTCATGTCTTGAATATCGTTTCCAGTCAAATTCGTTCACTGGACTGCAAGTATTTTTAATTGATATTGACTGGCCTGTTGTGAAAGGTCTTTAACATCGCCAGGGTAATTGAGTGATCTGATATTCCAGGATCCAATGCCATAGTCCTTTTTTCGTTTGCGAGGTCATTGCCGTGAGTCCAATCCATTCCGAAGCCTATCGGCAGGTTTCGAAACAATGATCATACCATACACCTAACATCTAACCACTCTGCAAAACATAAGCTGGCAGCGTACAAATCAATGGTACAGAGACTCCACTCCATCTCCATGACTCCTACTAGTTACTCCAATGAAGTAAAAAACATTTACACACTAGCTAATATTAACGGATACAAACAACGTGACATTGACAATTTTGTTACACAGTACAAACAAAAACAGGAACGACAACGGACTAAAACTATCAAACTTCCTTAGAAAATACAAACTGCGAACTGCATTCAAAACTAACAACAACATTGGGAACAAACTGAAACCAAAACTCAATGACACATCAATATACAAGAACATATATACAAGACATATACAAACTGCCATGCAAGTACTGCAAAATGGTATTATAGAAAGGAAAACACGGAAACTAACGACAAGATTTAAAAAGCACTTACGATCCTTCTTACACAACAAGGAAGACTCCAACTATGCGACGCACCTACAAAACCACGCTCACGAGCCTGATGCCATGACAAACTCTATGACATTGCAACACAAACAAAGCAAAGGACTGAGACTTAACATCTAAGAAAGGCTTGAAACATATGAACATAGAAAAATAGACGGTGTCATTATCAACGAACAATTCATTACAAATTTTGACGCGATTTTGTCAGTACTAGATCACATTTTCTCAAAAACGGTAACTAGATGAAACAGAACAAACGGACATTCAACAATCCAAAAATAAAAACAAATATCCCTCTGCCTGACCTAATTTAGTATCTGGTCTAATTTAGTACTATCTCCCACGACTATATAAAGCCATTCCCTTCAATACATCCTTTGGACACTGAAGAAAACTCAAAGGAGTCAAAACACTATAAACAAACGACCGAGGGCTTTTCAAGAAAAAATAAAAATTAATGATAATTTTTTTTATATTCCAATTTGAATCTAAATTTGAAGCCCTGTGATTGCCAACTCCTTGACGTCTTTTCCTTGGCTGAAAATTATCACTGATGCGCTCTGCTGATTCTCCGTCTTGCTTGTTGCGCGCAGCCTCACTGCTCGATTCGAAATCCTATGCTAGCATTGATGGGCTGGCAAGTTTGAACTTTTATTTATTTATTTTTTATCATTAAATTCAAAAAATTAACACATAATCCACCCATGTTTTATTTCTTAAATTATTATTTAATACATGGTTTATTCATTTCTATAACCAATGCCAAATTATATTGGCTATTTCTGCACAAACATCATCCCACCAACACCAAAACGGGCAAGGGTCAGGTTTCGGTCTCGGCCTATGTGTTGTTGTCCTATGTGTTGTAGGCCTCGGTGTTCTTGTTGTCCTATGTGTTGTAGGCCTCGGTGTTCTTGTTGTCCTATGTGTTGTAGGCCTCGGTGTTCTTGTTGTCCTATGTGTTGTAGGCCGCGGTGTTCTTGAAGTCCTCCATGTTGTTGTTGTCCTTGTGGGATGGGGAACGTGAGTTGGGCAAGTCGGTGTTGTTTTATGATGATGGTGATGATGATGATGATGATGTTCTTCACCATTATGAGTTGGACAAGTCGGTGTTGTTTTATGATGATGATGATGGTGATGATGATGATGTTCGTCATCACCATGATGGTGATGATTATGATGATGTTCATTGTCTTTATCATGATGATGATGGTGATGATGATGATGTTCGTCATCTTTGTGATGGTCGTGGTGTTTGTTTGCTAGACCTTCGACCGCATTTTCAGTCGCTTCTTGCGGTAATGCTTTGGGAACTGAAATATATTTTTATTAATTGAAAAAATCGGTTGTTTTGCGATATGACCGTAAAGTGACACATACAAGATTCTACTATAGTTGCCCAAGCTATGAACAAAAAAAGACCAATGAACGCTTTTCCCGGCATTGTGTCTTAGTGCTTATTACGGTGCACGATTTTAGGAATGTTCTTTCAAAGTGCTCTACTGACAATTCCTTATTTAAAACATTATCATCTAGTTTTTACTGGCGAAATATATAACGTATCATTGCCACCGTGAAAAATTAATTTTTTTCCGTGAATTAAACTTACATGTACTATCTCGAAATTAAATAAGTGTTAAATATGATTTTAATACATGTATGTACTTGCAAATTGCAATTTTCTTTTGCTTGCAATAGACTTGTAAGTAATTTGACCATCCATTTCATAATACATGTACATAAACAGAGAACGAATAAAAATAAAGCGTCGAATATAAGGAAAATAATATAGTTCACTTGATTGTTCCTACACTAATTTTTTAATTACTCAATTTTTTATTCTTATGATACGAATGGGCATGGAAATGGGCATGCACTGATGTATTGTCGTATTGCTTATTCCATTACTTGCACACATTAAATGTGTAGCATGCATCATCTTCCTTTTCTACGCAAAAATTTGCACTGAGGAGATCATGACTTACTAGTCTTGTGCAGGTAGGACGTCTGATAAAAGTCATTCTCACCATTCCTTCCATTGAGGCACAGCATCAGATCAAAGGTGAGTTAAGTTGGTTAACCAAGGATTGTTGCCAACCGCTCAATGAGCATTGTTTTTCTTTATTCGCAGCATCCTCTATATCACCCTCATGTCTACACATCTATAGAGTTCTCCAATAAGAGGGGTTATTTTGAATAGATCTTGTGATTTAACACCTTGCGACTTCTTCCTTTGGGGCCACGTGAAAGAGAAGGTCTACGCCAGCAGCCGAACGTCGATTCAAGACCTCAAAGATGGAATTCGTGAGGCTATCGAGGACATAGGGCAGCCACTTTGCGATTTGGTTATGGAATATTTCATGAAAAGGATATGGTCGTGGTGGTCATTTGCCTGATGTTTTTTTCCACTATTAACGACATATCTTTCTCTTTATAATGAAATAAACATCCGATCATTTATTTTAAAAAATGGCATTTTCTTTTAATATCAAAATAACACCTCTTATTGGAAAACCCTATATATTTTACGACTCTCTCTAGCAAGGAGAGCGATGGGTATCATGCCTGCGATGACGAGCACTGCTCACTCAGAAACTTTCCGATATGCAGATGCAACGCTTGGCTCTCCTACTTGCTACATCTGGGTTAGGCATTGTCGGTACAACTCCTTGCTGAGAGTGTCACTCCGTATGTCCAATTGCATAGTAGCACAGGCTGTTTGGCGCTCATAAGAGGTCAACTTCTGAATGAGGAGGTTCTCCTACTTTGGATATTAGTCGACTTAATGCTGATGTACCCGCTATAGCCTCAACTATGAATCGATCAAATCGCCCAGGTTTTTCACTGGTAGTTTCGACTAACAAGAACTTCCCTAATGCTGAAGGCATAGCTGCAATTTTCAGGACTTATTTTCTTTTTGGACCGTGCTTAGGTATGCTCCATTTAATTGCTCTAGCGTTGAAACACCCCGCATGACTTCATATTCTTCTGTCTTTGAGACAGCGTCCTTCAAAGCGTTGAGTTTACCCCAAAAGGATGGCATTAGTTCATTCGGAATCAATTAAACACTTAAAAATGTTGTTCTTGAACGCTGAACCGACACAAATACATCCACCAATAGCTCGTCATCTAGCGGTTAGCGCTGTTTTGATCTCAGATGTCGTAGGCAACAAATTTGTCAGGATACTAGGTTGGTGGGCTCTTTAATGTCGTTGGTTACTGGGTGACAGCAGGTTGGCTTCCATGTCCCTTGCAAGATTTTTAGGTAGGTCTTGTGGCTTAAACTTCGATGTTTACTTGAAGGATACGTATTCTTACAGTTCAACTTTAACCTTGAAAACTTGATAATTTCTGCTCCGTAGGATTAATTTGTAATCATCGGATCTTGGATAGTCATCCTTGCAAAGCATACAGAATGCATATTCTTTTAGTTTTTGACTCATTCTGCTCTAATTATAATGCAGGAGCTCTCATTAGTCCTCTTTCACCTTTGGGGGGCGTGGCTGTAACCAAGGCACTTGAAGCAGTTTAGTAAGACTGTTTTTTATCTTATCCTGCAGATCACCCATCGTATTTTTATTTTACCCCAATGCTGTCCCCTGTCGTTTTCTTGATTCAGTGTTACTTTAATCCCACTTAAACTAGGGAACTCGCTTTTAATGGTCTCGCCGACCTCAGCCAAACCCTTTAAATAGTCTAGCTCCGTGATTTTGAGGGTTGTCATTAGCTTGAGCTAGTCTAAGATTGCCCTGTCTCCAAAAACCTTCTTGATCGCGTCACAAAATGCTTCTTTGTTGGTGGCTTCTGATCCAATTTCCACCAATACGCTACCATCTGTACTGTTTTTATTTTGCTAGACGATCGAACATTAAGCCCGGCGCAAGATCAATGATTGGTTTGATGATGAGTACCAGAATGCGTTCGATGAAAAGAATCAGGCAGACAGAGATTACATAGATAGGGAAACAAGGACGAAGAGGGAACACTATGAAAATCTCAGAAGAGTAGCGAATAAGATAATTAGCTTTAAGAAAACAAAATACTATGGCGACCAATCAATAAGTATAGATGTAAGTTATGCGAGCAACAACCCAAGACAAGCATACAAAGTAGTGAAAAGCCTGAAGCGTGGTTATCAGCCAAAACCATGCTCTGTCGTGATGACATCGGCAATATCATCGCTGATGAAACCAAGATTTAGGGGAGATGGGCATCATATTTCAAGAACCTCCTTAATCCTCCGCACATCATCACAATATTGGAGCCTATAGATGTCGGCAGAGAGCCTCCATTTGCCCCACCAACTCTAGATGAAGTGTGCTGCATCATCAAAGTCCAAAAAAACAATAAAGTGCCGGGCATCGATGAGATTCCAGTGGAGCTCATCAAATATGGTGGCAGCAATGCTCATAATGCTATTCACGAAGGCATCCAGCACATTTGGCAATATCAACATATGCCAAAAGAGTGGAGCCAATTGATTATATTCTCTATCCCCAAAAGCAGGTGACAAGTTACAGTGCGAAAACTATAAAGGCATATCACTACTTTGTACGGCGTACAAAATATTTTCAAAGATCTCAGAAAATAAAATCCGATTATATGCCAACAGTATTATTGGGGAGTATGGAGTTGGTTTTAGGGCAGGTAGATCGACAATAGACCAATTTTTCACAGTCAAACAGATACTCGAAAAATGCTGGGAGTTCAAAATAGACGTACATCAAATTTTCGTTAACTTTAAGCAAGCATACGACAGTATTGATCGTAACATACTGTACCAAATAATGCTTTGCTTTGGCATCCCAGCGTAATTAGCCCATCTTACTCAATTGATAATGACGTCGACGACGTCCGAAGTCTGCATCAATAACCAACCAATGCCTGTGACACAAATATCGGACTAAAACAGGGAGATGGACTGGCCCCATTGCTATTCAATTTGGCTCTGGGGTGCGTCATAAGGAAGCTACCTGTCGATGCATGAGGCACATTACTATACAAGTCGAGCCAAGTAGTAGCCTATGCAGATGACATCAAAATTTTGTCAAGGTCCAAAGATCTTTTCCTGAAACTCGACAGCGAAGCAAAACTTCTAAGGCTACAAATCAATGAAAATAAAACAAAGCTTATTACTCAGTCGAGAAAAAATACCTCAAATACATAAATTATCACACTCGGCGAATATAGTATAACAAATGTTAGCGAATTTGTGAATTTGGGCGCCAGAATAACGAAAATTGGTAATTAAAGCTCGCAAATCAAATATGTCAACTCGACAGCGAAGCAAAACTAGGAGGACTACAATACAATGAAAATATATCAAATCTCATGACGGAGTCGAGGAAAAGTACGTCAAATACGCAAAATATCACATTTGGCGAATACAGTAACAAAAATATGAGGGAATTTATGTATTAAGGCGCCAAAATAACGAAGACGGGTAATGAGAGAGATGAAAGACACCGAAGAATACAGCTCGCAAGTAAAATATTTTATTCGGTCTTGACGGTCTTGAAGACTAGCTGCGTGCACAGGAAAACAAAGTTACAAGTATAAAAATGTGTGATAAGAGTTGTGTTATGCTGTGGGTGTGAAACATGGACCCTAACCCAATCATCCGCCAATATATTAAACGCCTTTGAGTGACGCGTCCTGAGGCGATTAATCGGGGCGAAGTTAGACAGGGACCAATGGCAAATTCTATACAACCATGAGCTGTATGAAATTTTTAACGAACTAGAGATCGCCACGATAATAAGACTGCGGAAGCTGCAATCGGCTGGACACATGAATTGTATGGACGAACACCGGATACCCAACAAGGTATTCTTAGGGAGAACTGAAGGCCGGGCACCAGCGGGGAAACTGAGGAAACGCTGGTCTGACTCGGTCGATGGAGACAGTTCATCGCTGCTCGGATTTCTAAATTGGAGGACGTGGTCAATGGACCGAGACAGTTGGAGGCACTATTTACAGGAAGCGAAGGCCCGAGAGGGGCTGTAGTGCTACGAAGAAGAAGAATTGAAACACGGACTATCATTTGATGAACTCAACGTATCGATGTCATATATCCAAGGCATATTTGGTAAGGACCAGTCTTCTGGAAAAATTCGACATCGACAGGCTCGATGTAGCGTCGTTGTCAAAAAGTTTCACAAAGAACATCGACAACCAGCTAACTCCCATCCTATCAGACATATCGCTGAAAACAAAATAAGGAGATGTGAGTTGAATTAAAAGTGGCAATGGAGAACGTGACAGAACAGTCGATCGGACACCAAGTCCGGCGCAAAACAAATTATTGGTTTGATGTGTTGATTATGGTGATGTGTTGAACAAAAACAATCAGCCATGCAAACAATATTTAGGTGGGAAAACCAGGATAGATACCGAATGTTTGAAAATCTCAGAAGAGTGTCGAATAAGTTAACCAAAATCAAGAAAAGATAATACTATGGCGACAATTGAGAAGCATCGACGTAAATCTACCGAGCAGTAATACAAGATGAGCCTATAAAGTATTGAAAAGCCTAAAGTGAGGATATCGATGAAAGGAACATTAAGGAAAACTATAGATATATATAAAATATTTCAAAAATCTACTCAAACTTCCGCACAACTACAAATATTGATGCCTATCGATATTCACGGAGAGCTTAAACTGGTGCCACCGACCGTGGATGAAGTTTCTTCCACCATGAAGGCCCAAAAGAATAGCAAAATGTGGGGCATCGATGAGATTCCAGGAGAACTCATCAAATATGGTGATAGTGGCATGCAGAAAGCCATCCTTAAAATCGTCCATTACATTTGACAACAAGAACATATGCCGGGCCAGTGAAGCCAATCAATTGTTGTATATGCCCTTTTCACGAAAAGGACAGTGCGAAAACTATAGAGGTATATCACTACTTTGTACCACGTCCTAATTTTTTTCTAAACATTTTAAAAAATAAAATCAACATTTTTATTGGGGAGTATCAAGGTGGCTTTATAGAAGGTAGATCGAGGAAAACAAGTGTCTTGACTAGAATGATACATGGACACTTCAAGGCGGGTCGCAAATAACCTTGAGTTATCTGATAAGGTCATTTTAAATAATTCACGGATGATCTAGCTTCCGGTCTGTCCTACATAATTGTATCCGTTGCGCACAACTCACTGCGAAAGCCAGGCCGAACTAATGGGCGCACTTCCTCAGCTTAGGATCACCTGAAGGTTTAAAACAGGAGGGGACTACGCCGGCCCGATCGGCGTAACAGCCTCCAAAGGCCGAGGTCATTGTTGGTACAAAAGTAACACCTATATCTGCATGGCAACAAGAGCTGTGCATATAGAAATCGTCCCAGATATATCGACTGCAGACGCTCCTGGTGTGCAAAATGTTGGAGCAAATTTAGAATTATGCAAGCTTCTTGGTCAAGCGTCAATTTACACCAAAAGTGCAGTAAAGCTGAAAAACGAAGGAACAAGCTGGAAATTTTTGGTGATTCTGGATTGACTTACGAGAAACAGTCTACTTTGACGACGCAAGTTGAAGCGTGTTTGAGCTCTAGGCCACTGTAGCCTCAGAGCCCGAATAAACAAGATTTGAGCGTGATCTCACTAGCGCACTACCTCATTTGGCTACAAATTTCGCATATGTGGAACCAGTTTTGGCTTCGCTGGGACAGAGATTATGTTATCTGCACTCATTTCAACAACGCCCAAAATGGATGGACAATGCAAGAAATCTTCAAGAAGGCGATCTTGTGGTACTGATCAACAGGGAACTTCCGCCAACGAAATGGGCATCAGGACATATAACGTGGGTACACCCCGGAAAAGATGAACTCGTACGCGTCGTGTCACTACGCACCGCCACATCGTCATTCACAGGCCCTGCTGACATGCTCGTATGCAACGAATGAAAATTAGTCATTGATGTAAATTCGTACGAAGCTAGGTACCTGCAAACTGATGATACCTGGGTTACTAATTCTTTCTAAGTAGCTACAGATGGCGAGTGGTCAAAAAAATACTCTTCCTGTTTTCAGTATACCAGTCGGCTTGCTAAAACACTTGCTGAGGTGGAATGTCGAGACGCGCTTATTACATATTCAAAGGGTAGCAGTAATTCCCGTGTTCTCTACCAAATATTTCGATTTGCTAGTTGTCTCTATCTGTTTGATTGATTTTATTTGTGCTAGAATGAAGAGTGCACCACAAAAAAAAAGTTTATAATGTACCAGCATCTCGATTCTATGAAGTATAACGGAAGGCGCTAGACCCCTTTGTGCTCATTAAAAAACTACCATGTTGAGTCCTCAAGATGTATTGCTGTAGATTTAGATCTGTTATATGCCCGTGCTACTACCGAGGAGCTTTTCAAGTTCTTTTCTAGCAACTAGCATGCATAATAGGCGATATGAAAATGGCAGGCCCAAACTCTCCTATCCTTGCTGATCAGCACAAACCTCAACTCTTTCTAGCGCAAGCTGCAGTGGTCCAGCCTTTCGCAGTTGAATGAAATATGCCCAAAAGCATGGTATTTATAGTATCGAATAAGAGCCGGTCATCACCAAATTCTAGAGACCAGATAGACAATTTTTCATGATCTGTAGTTATGCGATATAATCCGAGATCAATGGTGCAGCAACCACTTTAGCTAGCAGACGTCAACCTCACCCTGAAGCTGATTACCTCAGAGAGAGATTGTCTCACAGCCTCTTCTACTTCTCAACTTTCTGTGACACATTCTATTTCCCTTATTTCTAACGGATCAATTTCTTGTAGAGACGAAATTATTTCTATTGATCCTAGCACATATATGACTGCATATGTAAAAGAGCCATTCTTGGTGAGCTCTGTCCCAAATTTGGCAAGAGGGTTATCTGATTCGGCTACTCGTACCGTTTTGATGCCAGTACTCTTTTCTCTGACTCGATATTTTTCCTCATTTCATTGTAGGTGCCTACGTTAGCCCTCCCATCCATTGGTTTTGTAAAAACTGTACTAAAATACAAAATCCTATTGAAATCACGACATGTGTCCGTCGATCCGTCTATATGTTACTGCAAGTTTTCTCCAAAACTATAGAAGCTTTGTCCATGAAACTTTGTGGATAGGCCAAAAGTGATGACTTCTTGAAAATTTTAGGGTGAAAAAATATTCAGAGCGTTTTAAGGGGGTCTCCCCATATAGGGGGATGAATGTTCAAATTTTTTAATGAGATCTTTTCAAAACGATATATTATAATAAGACGTAGTAAAAAAAAACTCTGAGTTTATAAAATCTAGCTGTATTTAAGTATCTCGACGATAAGGTCTAAATGCCCTAACATATTGCATTTCCAATCCACAGGACTTATTATTAATTTGAATTTCTTAGATGTTCCTTTAGTCTTTTGTTATAAACCAAAATGAGTTTGCGTTTTTCACTGTTTCTGAAAGATTGATTTATAAGTATATGCGCAGAGCATCATTCATTGCATCTTTGTTTGGTCGATCAGTTCTGGCGTAAGGTATTACAAAATTGTTTGCATTCCTTGAATTACATGGGTTTGTTTATGATACTATTACAAAGGGGTTTTGTTCCGATTCACTGGAATTTAGACATTTGAAGGTAAACTTAGCTTTCTCTATAGTAATAATTTGACTGAAAGCGAATGCATTGGTCCGTTGAAACACTAGTCTTGCTGGGGTGAGAATCGGAAGATTTAGAATATTTTTATAGGCTTCAGTTAGCATCCTGGATATAAGATTAAGGATTTGCTTTGACGATTGACTCCAATTGACCACCGCATAATTTAGCTTGGTCAGTGCAAATACATTTAATACAAGTTTCTTTATATGTATTGAAAAATATCCATATCTTCTCAACATTCCTATTATTGGTGCTATTTGTCTCCTCAGAATATTTATGAGTGGCAACCATGTCAAACGATGATCTATGGTAAATTCGAGTTATTTAATTTCTAGCACTCTGCAATTTTTCGCTGCTAATTTTTAGGTCAACTTCTATGTCTTCCTTATTCTTCTGTTTAAAAATAATGTATTTTGTCTTTGTAGTATTCAATGCTAGCTTGTTTTCGATAAGCCATGAACGATATTTATCTAGATCCTCGTTTACGATATTCTCCATGGCAACTTTATCATGTCCTGAATAAAGAAGTACAGTATCATCCGCATATAATGTGTAGTGACCTTATATTCTAATTATAAGTATATACCAAAAACAAGGTTGGACCAAGTATGGATCCTTGAGGAACGTCCGATTTTGTTAGTACTAGATTGCTCAAATAACTTTCAAAAAGTTGTTTCGGTTTGCCTTGAGTACCATACGATTCAAGTTTTTGAAGTAACCGGTCCTGATCAACCGTATCAAAAGCTTTTTTCAGGTCCACAAAAGTTGCAATAATACATTCTCCTTTATCAAGACTTTCATTGATGTAACGTGAGACAGAAAGTAACGGATCGAAAGCACTCTTGTTCTTTTGAAAGCTAAACTGCTTAAGATTTTTGATAGGATTGTCCATTCAGCAAGATTTTAAACGATTGTTTACAAGTTTTTCGTATATTTTACTAAAGGCTGTCAAAAGTGCAACCCGGCGGTAATTATAAGGGCTCAGATGGTGATGTTGTCAATACTTGGTGCTACATTCTTTTTCAAATCTTGGATTGCATTTAATACTTTTCTTTTATTTGTTTCATGAATATGGAAGATGGACTCAGGTGGGCTATTTGTGATATTGAAAAAGCTTGTTGAATTGTCACCAAACTCTTTGTTAAATTTTTAACCAATTTTTGAAAAAGTAGCTTAGCGAGTTTGCTGTACCACATGGGCGTACTACATTATTGGAGTCCATGCGGGAAAATTCAGCATTTGGTGACATGACGTAATGGTTTTGCAACCATCCGTGTAGGACACGGGTGCCGATTGTCTGGTAAAAGTGTCAGCGAGCTATAAAAAACACAGAGTTCAGCTAACTAGCTTCGACCGCGTACGCGTGCTTGATGACTAGCATTTGCGGGATCATATGAGGCTGGTTCTTGTCGAGCCACGAAGCTACACTACAAAATATTTGTCACGCGTACTCTACTCTACGAGACGTACCGATCAGTTTTTATTATCTTTAAAAATGTTCTCTTATGGGTCAATTGAGCTACTCTGCAATGATGTAATTTTTTTTTGTCTCTTTAAAGTTAGTGGACCCGGAGGCTTCAGACAAACGCAAACATTACACAAAAAGTAACCGTTACTTTCTCCAAAGAAGGTTTTTGCATTACAAGAGGAATGTCAAACCTAAAGATGTTAAAGTGGCTGAAGTAAACCACTCATCTCTCCCTAAAGGATGGAAACTTGACGGATGTAGTTTACTTTACGCTAGTAAAACAACAAACTAACCAGTTTTGACGGGGTGACCACCTTATCTCTTCAGGAGCAGCCACTCCTGGTCACCACGGGGCTGCTCGACTGCTTATGTTTATTACAATGATCCAGGGTGTTGAATTATGTTTTGCTTCATTTAGTATTTTCAATATTTCGCCGCTGTTTCCAATCGTCTGGAGAAATATGAAAATTTGGCGTTTTTGAGGAGACGATTTGATTCTTTTAGAGCTTGATTATACAAAAACATGAGTCCGTGTTTTTCAGTGTTCTTTTTATATTGTTTGTAAGCCTACCTTTTGTTAACACTTTCACTCAATTACTTTCTTTGTTATCCATGCACGTTGTTGACATCTGATCTCTTTCTCAATGTAAAGTCATGTTTTGGCTCTGGAACCACATTTTTGAGCTCCACTAGGTTTTCGATTTGTTAGCAGCTGTTGAAATTTCAATTTGAAAAGATCCTTGTCTCACTATTAATTGTATGAAAACCTAAAGGTGCTGTTAAAATCAGTGAAATTTGAGTACATACGAGTATGGCTACTAATAATTTTTATTTATCCTGAAAATTTTGGTTGGAACAATATGCGATTCCAATCAACTCAGACACTACAAATGTGCTGAGAGTTGCATGAAAGTTTCATACATATCTTTGAGAATTTGTAGAGTGACATCAGGAATCGTAAAAACAAAGGGTGGCAATTTTATTGTAAATGTGAATATGGAATAAATTTGTCTTATGTTTCCCCAATTTTAACATTTGAGGTACGTATTACTTGTATTAACACTTGATTGAATTTTTTAATGAATGGCTGAAGAGGAGAACCTACAAATCATAAGTGGAAAAATCATAGAAGTGGGCCCAAAAGCCAATAACATAAAGGTTGCTGTTCGTTGAACTTTGGTAATAATAGTAGGACTTGTGAATTTAATAGTTTCGCCAGCAAAACTGTACCAGTGCCATTAAATTGGATGAACTTAGATATTTAAGTAGTCCTACAAAAGATTCTTATATACACATTTATAGAAGTTATATTATACCTTGGCGTTGAGATATGCTGGTAAACCTCATTCCTTAATCATCGTGAGGGTACTCTAGAAGGTGATATCGTTAACATCATACTTGACCGTGTGATATGATCATATTAGTTTCATTTGAATTGTTATCAGTATTCAATACAATAAAGTATGTCTGTAGTTTACCTGAAAAACCAATCGCATCCACTTTACGACTAGAAGTCTGATTATTATACAACTCCGGCAGTAGTAAAAGATGCAGCAGGATGTCTGTCACTATCCAAAGCTTTTTCAATTAACGCTCAGGATACTCAAGAAAAAACTTCAAAGTTAAATGTTTGTCAGTAAGTATAAGCTGAAACAATTTTTTTGGCCAATCTTTATCTTAAATCTTGGCTTAAGCTCAAATCTAGAGAAAATTCTCACCACAAATTGTAAATTTAATTACCACATTTATATATTAAAACTCAAAATATAAATAGTTTGTAAATACTTTATTTTTGCTTAATAGCACTTGTTGTGTTATAATCCAACAGCCACCAAAACAATGATTCGGCAAACATTTCAGAAAGTTCGTCCCAACAACATACATGATGATGATGATGTGGTCTTTCTGTGGTATTTGATGGCGAACCCGTAGTGGTAACGCGATCTGGGGCCGGTAACGGATTTTCCCTCATTCTTTGCGGAAATGGCCAGGGAGCTAAAATTCATTTTTTTAATTAAAAATTGTTCCCTTAAATTCCTAAATAGTGGCAAAATTATACTTCAAAACATACATGAATCTGCTAAAGTTGTCAATACTGCAAACAAAAACAGACCACTAATGAATTTAAGCGACATTGTATCGAATTTTCGATGCACCGTTGATTTGAGAAAATAAATTTTCAAACCGATCTACTCTGTTACCAGTCTTTATTTGAAATTTTTACGGTCTAGTTTTATACTGGAAACAAACGCTGTTTCATGAGAAAAAGAGCATGGGAAATCAATTATTGCTGAAAATTTTGTAATTTAGACAAGCACGTACAGTACAAATCTAATTAAAAAATACCAGTATGTAATTAGATTTGTAGCAATTATGATTCCGGACTTGTTCCCTTAAATTGAAATAAGGGTTTGGTTTATCACGTTAAAAACTTAATTTTCCATTTAAATAAAACATGCAAGATAAAGACATAGATAAATTTGGTAGCATTTACTTGTTTCATTGTTTTTTTACATGATGCAAATATTTGTTATGAGTGGTGTAATTTAAGCGCTGGCCGTTTAAGCCTTAGTTCATAAGTTCAAGTCTCGGTGACAGAAACTATGGAAAAACAAGTTGGGTAGAAAGACCTACGCTCATTTCAGAAGGGTTTTTTTGCTCAACTTACGAAATGATGTCACCAGCAACAAATAAAGTTAAGAAATATGTCAAAGAACTCTGCCGTAGACGGTCTCAAGCCCATTTCAGAAAGGAGGAAGGAACCCCTTGTTTCCCAACCCATAGCTTCCATGATTCCTCATTTCAAACTCCCCAATTAAATGGTAGTAAATACTCTCGCGGTCGCACATTGGGTTTACTGGTTCCCCAATGATGGGACATTAAATGCCGAAAAATGCTAATAACTGTAAATACATTTACAGCCCTGCTACTAAATCTTACTTACGCCTCTTTTGTGGGGACGTAAGAGGGTGAAGGCGAATTTTCCGCGCCTGATAACGGAATTGACGTAATAACCATGCCATCGGAATGGAAGTTTGGCGACGGGCTAACTCCCTGTTCCAAGAAAACCTTAAAATTTTTCAAAACCTGCAGATGGGCTTTGGAATGGATTGAACTCACGGCAACGACCTCGCGAATGAAAAAAGGACTATGTTATGAGATCCTGGAATGTCAGATCACTCAGTTACCCTGGCGCTGTTAAGGACTTTTTAGAACAGGCCAGCCAAAATCGATTAAAAATACTGGCAATACAGGAAACGAATTGGACTGGAAATGCCATTCAAGACATGAGATCGCACACAATATTTGAAAGTAGGAAGCCTACTGGAAAACGAGAATTCGGAGTGGCCTTCATTGTGGATAGGGAGTTCAAACCGCATGTTATTGATTTTAAGGCAATAAACAAACGGGTCCGTCCGATCCGTATAAAAGCGAAATTTTTCAAAATCTGGCTGATTAATATTCACGCCCGACCGAAGAAAAAGACGAAGAAATAAAGGAAACATTTTACAATCACCTGGAAAGACTGGTCGACTCATTGCCAACAAAGACACAAAAATAATTCTGGGTGATTTCAACGCTAAGGTTGGCATGGAGCTATCTCATCGGGGAACGACTGGAGGTTATAGCCTCCACGATGAAACAAATGATAACGGCCAGCGCCTGATTGACTTCGCATGTAGCAGAAATCTAATCATACGTCTGACTTGCTTCGCGAGGAGCCAATTGTAACTCAGATCATTCCTTGATCGATGTTGTATGTCAAAGGTGTATTCAGCGAAGACCAGCTCGCTACAAAAATTTGACATCGAAAGGCTCCAAACGACGCCTGTGGCCAAAAATTTAGAAAATAAAATTGGATCATACGCCAACAGTATTATTGGGGAGTATGAAGTTAGTTTTAGAGCAGGTAGATCGACAATAGACCAATTGTTCACAGTCAAGCAGGTGCTTGAAAAATGCTGGGAGTTCAACATAGACATACACCAAATTTTCGTTGACTTTAAGCAAGCATACGAGGTTATTGATCGTAACGTACTGTATAAAATAATGCTTTCCTTTGGCATCCCAGCCAAATTAGTCCGTCTTACCAAAATGACAGTGACGTCGACGATCTCCCAAGTCTGCATCAATAACCAACTCACCGATGCCTTTGACACAAATATCGGACTGAACAAGGGAAATGGGCTGGCCCCATTGATATTCAACTTGGCTCTGGAGTACGTCATAAGGAAGCTACCTGTCGATATGCGAGGTACATTACTATACAAGTCGAGCCAAGTTGTAGCCTATGCGTACGACATCAAAATTTTGTCACGGTCATTAACAACTGCCAAAGAACTCTTCCTGAAACTCGGCAGCGAAGCAAAACTAGGAGGGCTACAAATCAATGAAAATATAACAAATCTCATTACGAAGTCGAGGAAAAATACCTCAAATTCCCAAAATATTACACTTGGCAAATACAGTATCAAAAATTTGAGCGAATTTGTGTATTTAGGCGCCAAAATAACGATGACGGGTAATGAAAGAGACGAAAGACGCCGAAGAATACAGCTCGCAAGTAAAATATTTTATTCGGTCTTGACGGTCTTGAAGATCAGCTGCATACACAGGAAAGCAAAGCTCCAAGTATACGACTCTGTAATAAGACCTGTGTTATGCTGTGGGTGTGCAATATGGACCCGAACCCAAGCATCCGCAAATATATTGAACGCCTTTGAGCGACGGGTCCTGAGACGAATAATCGGAGCGAAGCTAGACGGGGACCAATGTCGAATTCGATACAACCATGAGTTGTAAGAAATTTTTGACGAACCGGAGGTCTCAACGATTATAAGACTGCGGAAGCTGCAATGGGCTGGCCACATGAATCGTATGGACGAACAACGGATACCCAAAAAGGTATTCGTTGGGAGAACTGAAAGCCAGAGATCAGTGGGGAAACTGAGGAAACGCTGGTCTGACTCGGTCGATGGAGACAGTTCATCGCTGCTCGAATTTTAAAGTCGAGGACGTGGTCAATGGACTGAGAAAGTTGGAGGCGCTATTGCAGGAAGCGAAGGCCCGAAAGGGGCTGTGGTGGTAAGAAGAAGAAGAAGAAGATGTCAAAGAGATGTGCACGTTTAAAAGAAAATCCATTGTTTCTCCATTTTCAACGGTCGCCATTTCGTTGCATACCAGCAAAAATCTTTCAAATTATTAATTTCCAAAATATGTATGTTATCAGTCTTATCTAAAAATTTTAAGAAGGCCAAATCAAAACTGCAGTGCCTGATTCGATGGAAAGTCCATAAAATACCGAAATCGTGTGTTATTGTCATTGTTATTAGAGAAATTTCAAATGGCAATATCTTCTGTGAATATGATTCCATTTTCGTCAAACGTACAGAGCCATAGGATGTTTTATAAGACTACTTGTCGGATTTTGTTCAGTTTAAGGGTATCCATATGATTTTATTGGAGAAAATGCAAAATTCGAAGATCATACTATTATTAACAAAGTTGAGCGAATTTTGACACCTAAGGTATTTGTTGTTATTGTTCTCATAAACAGCTATCTGCTTAATTTTTTCAGTTTTTTCGGATCACAGGTGTCCAATCGTGAGGGGGGACACCAATTTTTCGTGTATTTCTTCTCCTTGTGCGCCCCTCGAAGCAAAAAATGTCAGTTTAAGACCTGTCATTCGATACCGAATTTTTATTATCAGAGGTCACTCCCCTATATGGGGAGGATCCCTTAAATACTTAATAAAATTTTTTTGTAGTTGAACTCCGAAAGTGCACCACAAAAACAAAAATTGATGTTTCTAGCTTATATGGTTTGCGAGAAAAATTGCTGTGGCACATGGAGGGACAGACAGACAGGCAAGTCGCTATTTTAGTACGGTTTTGTAAAATGATTTTCCAAAACCCTAATACATAAATTGACAACATAATGCCAGTAGTTTATGGTTTTGAGCTATTGTAGGTAAAGAGGCTTATTCTTTGATTCCGTTTATATATAATATATAACATCTCGGTATCTTGTAAACAGAAAGGAAAATATTTTCCTCGCAAAAAGTATAAAAATTCATAAACCTCTTCGACATTACTGAAAAGCATGGCACAACAAGTTTCTGTATTTCTTTATTCCGTCTTCTTGACACTATTAATGTAGTTTTAATGTATTTTTTGGAGAATTATCATGAAGCCTTTTCATTTGATACCCATCATGACTATTTTTAAGGTCACCGCCCTACATGGAAAGACATCCCTTACCTTTGACAATTTGTTGGGGATTCACATAACAAATTCCACAAGGTCTTGTGAATTTCCCATTCTTTTTGTTCACGTGTGCAACAGCACAGTGCGAATAGGCCGAATAAGCAGTTCATCTTAGAAACTGTAGAAGGTACAATCACCCAACTTTAGAAGCAGTGTTTTACTGAAGATTTTGGTTTTAGTTTTTAGAGGGACCTTTTACATTGTGAAGTGACCCTTTAAAGTGTTTTTTTTTTGTCAAAGATAGTCCAGTAAGGTACCAAATGAAAGGTCTTGTTAAGAAAGCTTCAAATCTGATATCAAAAAGTCAGGTTTTGCATCAGGGGGAGGCTTGAATTTAAAATAACCCTAAAAGAAAATCAAGAATCATGGAAATCACCATTCATCAATCAATGATTTTATGTATTTTCCGGTTTTTAAGGGTCCTGTAAGTTAGCACAAAAAAACCGAAGACTTTTCGTTTCTTTTATTTTTTTCACAAAAAGTTAACATTTAAAACCCATAGTGTTGAAAATTTGCACTCAGTTTTTTGGTGGCAGGGAGATGAACTCGCACTCTTAATGTGGGACTCACAGATAGTCAAGCTTCTGAAGAAATCACTAAACACCTCCTCTATCCATCTGAGAACTAAACTTGGAACCATTTGACGCATTTCTTTTCCTACGCTGTAAAGCACCTTCGAGTTATGAGTATACCTTTTCTATCGAAAATAATGAAGAAAAGAGATTACTGGAAAAGTGACTCCTCCAATCTTGATACCTCCGGGCACTCAAGTAACTCCTTTTGAGCTATCAAGATTGCCTATGCACAATGCGCCGTACGTGTGTATTTGAAATCCGATCTAAGCATCTTTTTGATTATAATTTCTGGAGAGGGCACTCAAATTTCATTAAAGAGGTCATCGGATTATTTGTCCCTTTTTTGCAGCCAAAACATATGTGGCAGGCATCATCTATCTCTGCCTCGTAAATCATGCAGCCGGGAGGCCGTGACTTACCAATTTTATGCTGGTAAGACTGAAAATATCCGTTCTTGCTCAAGAGATGGGTCAGGTAGAAGTCAATCTCACCATGTCTTCAATTGAGGGGCTACAGCCTCCAGCCAAATATCAGGAGTGTTGCTCGTCTTGCTATAGTGTAAGTTTTTTAGGACTGTTGCCAACCGCTGAGATAGCGTTTTCTCCTTGTGAGTGACATCCTACTGTCGCCTCGGTTTCTATACAAGTAGACATTTCTGCCTTTTTAACACCTCTGATATAGAGCCTTTTTGACATGCGAAATCAATTTAAAGTTTCCTCATTTTTGCACCTGCGTCAGCCAGTTTTGGCACAGCCACTTGCTGAGAGCATCTCTCCATTGCTTAGATACGAAAGGTAGTACAGACTGCGCAGTACTCATCAAGAGTCTTCTTCATGCTGAGGCGGATCACAATATGTTAAAGTTACTTCATAGTAGATTTCGATCCAACTAGCAACTCCTCGATACTGTGAGTCATACAGTCCTTCACTCTGCACATTATTGTACCTAGTCTGAGTTGCGCAGGTTTCAGTGAAAAATAAAAAAGTATAAAACCTTCTAACTTTGCGTGTTTGATTTTATTTTCGTAATCGATTTTCGACCGTTATCGTTCGATCTTCTTCAGCGATTGTTTCACTCAACATGAAGATTCTACTTATATACTACGTCCTTAATTACATTGACTTTACTTTATTCAAATTCCTTTTGCTACATTTGAAAATTACTTAACTAATTAGCTTGAAGAGCCAGGATTTACAACTACCTGCATCGTTGTTCATTAGCATGCCTTTTTCTCTTGAAATGGTGAGACTTTCCATTGCATCCAGTTCTCTCGCATTTCTTGCTTCTCGTATTGGCGCTGCGTCATCCACTGTGATTTGGTGTCCTTGAGTTATAATATGCTCCGCTACTGCTGATCTAAAGTTATTCTTCTTTCCTTTTTTCCTCGCTGCACTTGCTTCGCTTAAATGTTCTCGCACCCTAGTGTTGATTAATCTTCTTGTTTGTCCAATGTAAACTTCGTGACAGTCGGGACATACGATCCGGTAGATGCCTGATTTTTTGTCTGGTTGCCGTTTATCCTTAGTTGACCCGAAGATGTTTTTCAGCTGATTTTTGCTACTTGATTCGATTATTTGTATGGACTCATGATGTTTTAGTCTCCTTTTTAATTGATCTGTGACACCTTCGTAGTAGGTAACTGGCTTCCAGTACACCTTTTCAGAATCCGGGTTGAAGAGAGTTGACTGTTCTTTCTTTTGCCGAGTTTTTCTGATCATCCGCTCGATAATGTGAAACTTTCACTTGTTGCGTGTGGTTTGATGTATTTGGAACCGTCCGTTGTGTATATGTTGCCTTCCTGTAGATTTTGAAACTGATCTCGCCACTCGTTCTTGATACAAATGTGTCCAGGAAAGCCAATTTTTCATCCTTTTCTTCCTCTACCGTGAAATTGATATTTTTGTGTGCATTTTTCAGTTCCATCAATATTTGTTGCAGGTCTCCTTTCTTGACGTAAGCGAAAACATAATCCACATACTTGATCCAGCATCTCGGCAAATGGTTTTTTGTTTTGAGTCCATCGCGTCATAAAAAATTTCACTAAAAAACGGAGATAGTGGATTTCCCATAGCTGCTCCTCCTTTAGTTTTGTAGAATTTATCCTAGAACATGAAGTAGTTCTCTGTCATACACAGCTTCGATAACTGGAGGTACTGTCTCGTTTTAGTATTCCATGCCATAGAATTATCCTGTTTTAGTAGCTACTCCTCGATGTAGCCAAGTGTTTCCATCACTAGTATACTGGGAAAGAAATCTTTCAAATCAAGCGATACCATCAAGTCGTCTTCTGTTGGCGGGCCATATATTAACAGCTTTTCCGTGAATTCATTGGTGTTTTTGACGGAGTTGCTCTCAATCGTTTGCATATTTTTGAATCCTCCACTTGCCATCTTGCTAGTTTTTGCGTTGGAGCGTTCACAGCTGACATTATTTCTCGCATCTCGTCTCCTTCCTTGTGAATCTTGGGCAAGTATTTGATCCTTGGTAGAGTTAGGTTCGTTACTCCACTTTCGTCAGTTCACCGATTAGTGACTCAGCTCGTTTGATAGATTTCTCCAGAGGGTTTCGACTAAGTTCGAAAAAATTGCCACTACTTAGTTTTATGGTAACCGCTTCCTTGTATTTCGCTTCATCCATGATGACAACTGTGTTTCAATTGTCGGCTTTGATGAAATAGACCGATTTTTTCTTCAATTCGAGGGTGATGGCTGCTTCTGAGTTTGTCGTTGACCTTTGGGCTCCCGGTATTGCTTTTGCTATCTCCTTTCTCGCTGATCTTTTTTGTGTTTCCGGGAATTCGCTAATGGCTGCTTCCATCACCACGATTTTGTCTTCTTTCGGGACCTTTGTTGGCCTTATCGCATAGTTGAGACCCAAGTTCAGTAGCCGCAGTTCATCTTGCTTGAATTCCACTGTAAATTCGTTGACCACTAGTCCAGGAATCTCTTGTACTTCGAATACTTTAGATACCTTCGGGTTAGCTTCTTCTATTTGCTTCTTTCAGTGACTACAACTAGCACAACATTTGCATAGCCAACCAAGCGTGATTCATTTGGCGACCTAAGCCACAGTAGCCAAACATATGAGATGTTCCACGAGCTAAGGTCAAAGGAACTTCCATTTTCTGACAACCATCCTTCATAGCATTGACCGGGCTGAGATCTTTAAGATAATCCATTAAAATCCACACCTAATATTCCAAAACTTTGAAAGAATTTTCTAGCACTTTCAGAAAATCCGCCAATCTAACGAATTTGAAGGTATTTTTGGCATCAAGAGTAGTCACCAGGATAATTCCTCAACTGAAGTTGCTGTATGCCTCCACCCATCAGACTGAGCTCACCACTTCCGCGATTGCGTCGTTGGTAGAGCGTTGTATTCTGAAATCGTTCTGCTATGGAGATAGATCCCTGCAGAACGGATTGCTTGAGTGTCTTTCCTTGATAAGTTTCTTGACCCCTTTCCCGGCCGCGCCGAGGATAACTCTATGCAAAAGGTAACTTAGGGCTTCTCTGCTCCTTGCTAATCAGCACAGTCCTCACTACCTTCTAGGATCCTGGCAGGGCTCCTTCACACAAGCAAGCCTAAAAAGTACTCAGGTGCAAGTCCGGGCAAATTTGTAGCACCTCAACTGGAATTCCATAAGGTCCTAGTGCATTACTTGCTTCTTCAGCTTCTTCTTCTTCGTAGCACTATAGCCCCTCTCAGGCCTTCGCTTTCTGCGAATAGTACCTCCAAATATCTCCGTCCATTGACCACGTCCTCCAATTTTGAAATTCGAGCAGCAATGAACTGTTTTCGTCAACCGACTCAGACCAGCGCTGCCTCGGTTTCCCCATAGGCCTCCGCCCTTCAGCTCTCCTACGAATATTTTTTATTTATCCGATTTTCGTTCATATCATTCATGTGGCTAGCCTATATCAGCTCACACAGTCTTACAATTGTTGAGAGCTCTGTCTCGACAAAAATTGCATACACCTCATGGTTGTTTCGAATTCGCCATTGGTCCCCGCCCTCCTCTAGCTTCGCTCCGATCATTCGCCTCAGGAACCGTCGCTCAAAAGCGTTCTATATGTTGGCGAATGCATGGGTTAGGGTCCATGTTTCACACCCATAGCATAACACAGGTCTTATCACAGATTTATATACTTGGAGCTTTGTTTTCATTTGTATGCTGCTGGTCTCCAAGATCGTCAAAACTAAATAAAATATTTTATTTACGACCTGCATTCTTCGGCGTATTTTGTTTCTTTCCTTCCCAGTTCTCGTTATAGCACCTAAATACACAAATTTGCCTACATTTTCGATATTGTATTCACCAAGCGTTATATTTTCGGTATTTAAGGTATTTTTCCTCGACTGCGTCATGAACTTTGTTTTATTTTCATTGATTTGTAGCCCTGCTAGTTTTGCTTCGCTATCGAGTTTCAGGAAAAGTTCTTTGGTGGTTATTAACGATGCTGACAAAATTTTGATGTTGTCCGCATAGGCTACCACTTCGCTCAACTTATATGGTAACGTACCTCTTGTATTGACAGGTAGCTTTCTTATGACAAATTCCAGAGCCAAATTGAATAGCAATGGGGCCAGCCCATCTCCCTGTTTTAGTCCGAAATTTGTGACAAAGGCGTCGGTGAGTGGTTATTGATGCGGGTTCGTGCGATGGTCGACGTCATTGTCATTTTGGAAAGATGGACTAATTTGGCTGGAATACGAAAGCAAAGCATTATTTGGTACAGTATGTTACAATCAATACTGTCGTATGCTTGCTTGAAGTCAATGAAGATTTTATGTACATCTATGTGGATCTCCCAACATTTCTCAAGTATCTGCTTGACAGTGCGCAGTCAGTCTATCGTCGATCTACCTGCTCTAAAACCACCTTAATACTCCCGAATAATACTGTTGACGTACGATGTGATTTCATTTTCTAAGATCTTTGAAAACATTTTGTAAACCATACAAAGTAGTGATATGCCTCTATAGTTTTCGCACTGTAGCTTGTCACCTTTTTTCGAGATAGCAAACATAATTGATTGGCTCCACTCGTTTGGCATAATTTCTTGTTGCCAAATGTATTGGATGCCTTTATAGACAGCTTTATGAGCACTGCTGCCATCATATTTAATGTGCTCTACAGGAATCTCATCGGTGCCGGGTGCTTTGATATTATTTTGGGCTTTGATGGTGAAACAAACTTCATGTAAAATTGATGGGGTCAATGAAAGTTCTCTGGAATGTGTATAGGCTTCAGTGCTCTGGAGCTGTGTGGAGAATTTAGGAGGTTCCTGAAATATGATGGCCATCTTTCGTTAATCCTGTTTTCATCAGCGATGATTGGGCCGATGTCATCACGGCAGAGCGTGGATTGGTGCTGATAGCCTCGTTTCAGGCTTTTCACTATTTGTATGTTTGCCTTGTGTTGTTGCTCGCTAGATTTATTGATCCTTCTCAATTGGTCATCATAGTATTTTCTTTTTTTGATTCAAATTATCTTATTCACTACTTTTTTTAGATTCTCATGAAATGAAGCATTATAAAGAGAAACACTGTCGCTGATCTCAGGTACTATGTGCTTGTGATTACTGGCCAAATTAACTCTGATGTTATGGCCCTTTGTGCTGTGGATTCTATCTGTTACATCTGGTACGGTTTTGAAGCATTCCCGGTGATGACTTATCTTTCTCCGGGATGTAATTCAGGTATACCTCATTCAATCGCTTTTGCATTGAAGTTTCTCTCAACAAGAACATGAGGTTCTGTGCTCAAGGTAGTATCCTTAAAAACATTGAGGCTGTCCTGAAGACCTGACTACGGTTTGTTCGCAGTTAGGTACACACTATAGAGTGTTCTTTTTCCAAAAACTGGAGGGTTCCAGCAGATTTAGAGCGATTGTTTGCAATTAAGTTTACCTACAAGATAAGAATGATTACAGTGCTGATTTGATCTTGGCTAGGACCCTTTTAAAACCCATCATTTGCTTGCCCGTTTGACATGCTTGCGTTCGTCAACATACGTTCGGCATCCTTTCAGAAAATGGTGTTTGCCTCACCTGAGCATTATTATTTAATTTTGTGCCTTGTTTTACCACACTTGTGGTGCAGGTAGCTCCTATGAAATCCCTTGCACTCTTGTGCAGAATGGCAATAAACACGCCACTTTAAACAGTGAGAAATTCTGCCCTTCGCCATATCCTGCAGGTAACCCAGTTTTGCTTATTATATGTTCAGCTTTCTATTCAGTAAGGTCAATGATGGCCATGCATTGTACCCTGTTATTTTCAAGCTTGATTGCGTCTCACACCTCGATATAGTCCTTAATATAGTCAATATCCTTGATTTCCTGCGTTACCATAAGCTTGAGCAAGGCTACAGTAACCTCCAGGAGCCTTTTCGACGTATCGCATGATACCACCAGTAGATCACATGACCAGGTGAGCTTTTCTGCTGTAATAATGATTCACATGTTATCTGGCTTAACTTTATATCTTCTGAAACACCGGAATAGAACCTACCACCGGTATTTTTAACCAGCAGACCTTGCCTTGGGGATCAGCTATGTCGCTTGTTCTTTACTTTTGCTTCCGGGGAATTTCGCCATTTGGATCAGCTTTTTGGCTCCTTTTTTTAGTGGCTTAATTAAAATAATCTAAGACCCATCATCGGACGTGTTATTTTCCATACGGACGTCATGCTTCCTCTTCTTCTTTCTGTCTCCTTCGATTGAGCTAAAAGTCACTCTTTTCCGGCTATTACGAGTTATAGCAACCAGCTTTTTGCTAAGTCACTCAGTCTTATGCTTCTCTTTTAGCCTCAGATACTCTGTAGTTTCCAGTTCATTCTAGGAACTCTTCCAGTTTCAAGAAACCGTTATTATTATACGAGTATTTCTATTTATACGAGTTTTTCGTATATTATTATACGAGTATTTTTTATACGTTTTTGAGCGTTACAAAGTGCTTTTATTTTTCATGACCGTTTTCGCCTTCCGTTGAAGTTACTTCCTTAGACGAGGTAAGCCTAATTGATTTCAACCAAAGACATACATATAAAGTAATGGACGCGAAATGAGCTTATTTTCATCCATACGTGAGTGAAGTACTTCTACTACATACATGCCTCCCTCTCGCATGCGAATTTAAATCCTCCTGCCTTTCACGCCGCTAAAGAATCTACGCCGCTAAAGAATCCACACATTCAAGTAGTTCTCTAGTTGTTCTCACGAAAATCCCACTCCTCTTACACCTTAACCCCCGAATCGTCTACAAAATATCAACCATATGATTGAAAACATATGATTTGTGAAAATTCAACATTGATGGGAAACGTCTCATCAAGTTGAATTTGAAATTGTACACAAAACAATTTTTTAATATAAACCATGTTGAATCTAGTGCAAAAGCCTTGTAAATGTGATTATTAATCAAGCTGAAAAGTTTGTTACGGATCGCGAGTGTTTTTGTTTCGAAAAATTAAAAATGTAGCAACGTGTGTAGGATTGAAAAAACAGCTCTAGGCAGCATGTCAGGGACGTATCCTTCGTAGGATAAGTCATGTTCAATCTTTTACATCGTTCAAGTTAGAATACCCGCACGGAAAATTGATTTAGTTCAAGATGCGAAAATTAGTGGGAGACGTCCCGTAAAATTTATTTGAAATTCGAATCAACTGCTAATAACGCGCCAAATTTACGCTACGTAATAAAGTGCTTCAATTCTCACGATGCATTTCGTATCCATTCTCTCTGACATCTATGATTTCAACGCTTGCATCATATGCCTCAGGCACTTCAGTGGTGGTGAGAGCAACATCACGCACTAGCGTAACTCTGGGCTCCTCTACTCTTCGATTTTCGTCGACCATTTATTATGCTTGCAATGATTATGTCATTTTCTGCTCATTTTTAGGTCTTTGTAAAAAAATTTTTTACAAAGACCTACTAGTTTCGCGACCTGTCTGTCCGTTTGTCCGCGCGTCACAGCTGATTTGCTCAGAAACTATAGAAACTAGAATGCTCAAACTTTGTGAAAAGGTCAGAAGTAATGGTTTCTCAAATTTTTTTTGATAAAAGGTAGTCAAGTGGGGTATCAAATGAAAGGTCTTGATTAGAACTTTAAGAATCTGAAATAAAAAATTCATTTTATGAATTAGGGGTCCAGGGGAAGGCAAAATGTACCAAAAATTTGTGTCCCCCCCCCCTCGCGATTGGACACCTTTGAGCCAAAAAATCTGAAAATTGTCACAAATGTGGGCCTTTATGAGTACAAGGGCAACAAATACCTCAGAAATCGAAATTCGCTCAACTTTGTTAATAATAGTATGATTTGTAAATTTTACATTTTTACTCATAAAATTAAAACGGTACCTTTAAACTTCTTGAAATTTTGCAATTATATACGAGTAGACTGATGTAAGATATATACGTTCACAAAATTTAATCGTGATCGAATGATAATCAGTTATAGCCATTTCAATTTTATGAAATTACAACAACAATAATACGTATTTATGGTTGATACATATTTCAAATTGACCTAGGGACTTCTTTTTCTTTCAATTTTCATGAAAATTTTAGGAATAGTGGTTAGCTCGAACATGTTCAACCAGCCGAGCATTCAGGAAAATCATTTAAGCTAGAATAAAAGGGCGGCTGCACTGTGCTTATCGAAGAAATTGTGCATCTTTTTTATAAATTTGGACGATTTCATATCCAAGTATTGGATGAATAATTCAAGTTATCGATTCACGCTATTAGAAAACATGTTTTTAACCCTAGGATGTTTACAAAGACCTTCTGGTAGGAGCACTCTCCTGCTTACTCAACTTGTTTGAATCTAGATAGATGCTCAGAGGCAGACCGAGCCTAATCTGAAATCTGTTTAAACTGAACATACAGCACCAACTCAAAGGTCCGAACTTCGAACGTACTGCGAGGCATGTCAACGTTCGTATTGATTGTACCCGAAGTTGCTTCAGTATTCGACGTATCAATCGCTTCTTTGCTTTAGTTTGCTTGTGTTTTGAGCTGCTGGTATGACCACTAGAGCAGCCAGGGCCCGCGAATGGCTTGGGAATGTCGACAGTAATATCTCCACTTGTGCGGCTTACAGCAATCACCGGCCAAGCTAAAATTAATGGCCCGGGATGGCTAAAGGAGTTTTAACCCTTTCCAAGCCCTCACCGACGGTCGAACGCACTTCTCCTACCAACTCCTATGTGGTATTGGTTTTGCTGCCTGGTGAAATCGGAGCACTTTTGCTTTGAATCTGATCATATCGACAGATAATAGCAATAAAATCAGTAACCCATAAAAGTCCTCTTGGCTCCTTGAACTCGAAAAAATCAAGACTGCGTTCAAAACGTTCGCCATTCGGATACGATTTTCTTCCCTGTGGTCACTTCCGAAAAAAAGTAAAAAAATACTCCTCTGGACACCGATAATCTCTTACAACACGTGAAAGTCGACTGCTCCCTGGCTGCACCCGCTAATTAAAACAACCTTGTGTGAATTTCGACGTCATTATTTCAATGTGTATTGACAGTTTGACAACTTCTGCAGATTGCTGAAAAAAATTTGACAAACCTTCCCACGAAGGAGACAATAGCGAATAGAAAACCCCGATTCTACCGTTTGATTTCTTTATTATTTATGGTTTTTTCACTATAAGAGCTTTACGTAAAAATGTCTTAACATCTTGTTGACTTTCCGCACTATCTATAAGATATTTATCAAGGTTCATATCTTGCCCCAGCAATAAACGCACTATCAACGTAATGATTTCTTCTAAAAGTTTATGAAAAGGATCCTTGACTCCCTTCTTGAACGCTTTCTTCACCAGTTTACCTACAGCTTTGAAGCCTTTGATAATTTTTTCATCTACTCCTAGATCACGAAGTATCTCAACCGTATGTTTTTTCAACGCTTTCCAATCAACTAAAATCAATTATAAATTTAAAAGATTCTGAATCAATGCCAAGAAAGATAAGAATATACCAGCTTCTACCGCTATTGCTGCAGAAATTATCACGGCAAAAAGACCAATGAAAATCTTGTGAGACATTTATTGTCAATGTTTGTTGCTTGGTTCAAATTCCAAAAGATGGTTTCAAATCGGTCTTTTAAGTTTTGTACTAATTCTTCAGATATTATTTCGATTCGTTAGAACATAGCAAATAGCGTATGTTTAGAATTTAGCTAAAGTTAAACGTGAATAATTAATTTTATATGGAAATTTGATAACTCAGTCTTACATAAATTATTCTAATACAGTAGTTTGTGTTTGAAATATTAAAACATGCACATTTTCAATAAACTTTAGTTAAAATTTAATTATGTATTTCCTTAACCGAAAAATGTATAATTTAATTTTTTAATTGTTTTTCTCATGACTAACCGTTTGTGTGGTTTTGTAGGTATTTATTTGAAACTTGCTCCGAAATTTAAGGTTTTTCAGGTTATATTCATAAGTTTTTCTTCTTCGTAGCACTAACAGCCTATACCAGGCCTTCACTTCCTACTGATGACGCCTCCAACTGCCTCGGGCAATTAGCCGCATTCTCCAACTTCGAAATCGGATCGTTGACCGAGTCAGACCAGCGTTTCTTCGGTTTTTCTACTGGTCTCCGTCCTTCAGATCCCCCAGCAAATGCCTTTTTGGACATTTATTATTCATTCATACGATTGACGTGCCCGGCCTATTGCAGCTTCCGCAATCTTATAATCGTTGCAACCCTCGGCGAGTCAAATATTTTATACAGCTCAATGGTCCCCTTCTCATTTCACTCCGATTATTTGCCTCAGGATCCGACTCTCCAAAGCGTTCCATATGTTTGCGATTGATTGAGTAGAGTCCATTGTTCACTCCTATAGAATAATACACAGTAGTCCGCGTAGTGTAGTGGTTATACTCGCTGCGTAAGCCGAAGGTCGCCGGTTCGAGTCTCGTTGGTCACAACAAGATTTTTTTCAAGTGATTCTTCAGACAGACTATAAGCCCGCTCAGTTATGATGCGTACTGGTTTAAACCCAAAACGTATCGCAGGTGGGTGGAAGTACATACGATCCAAGAGTGGTACTGGCCATATTATCTTCTCGAGTGCCGATATTTTTGATCAAGATAATGTGAGGTACTCTAACTCTCTCTAAGCGAAAGCCAAGAAGGGGTGTAGTGCTAAAGCAGAGAATAAAAGACACACATATGCTATCACTTTGATTTATATACTCGTATAGGGAGCCTTGTTTTTCTGTAAATGCAGGTCCCATGATCCTCAGAACTGAATATTTTATTTGCGAGCATGTTAATGACCGTGACAGGATGATGTCATCCGCATAGGCTACCACTTAGCTTGATTTGCATAATAATGTACTTCTTTCTTCTGATGATATATTCCACTGTCAGATTGTGTGACAATTACGCCAGCCCATCTCCCTGTTTAAGTTCGATGTTTGTGTGAAAGGTGGTGGTGAGCTGGCTGTTGATTCAGATTTGGAAAGTTGTTGAGATCATTTTCATGAGATGGACTAACTTTGACAGGATACCGAAGCAAAAGAATATAGTCTTAAATAATTCACTACACAAGACAAGAAGCCAATTAGCAAAACGTGTCAAATAACATGTAGGTAGTTCAGAAATGAAAGTGTCATAGACGGAAACGAAAATTACAAGGGACATAATTCCAAACCGCAAGTAGAAGACGCCTTTGCGGAACAATTATCTTAATAACAACGCATTCAACATAAGAAAATTATAGAGATCAAAGAAATGAAGAAAGGAATTACCATAAGCAACACCACTACCATCCCTCTTATAAGATTTCAGTCGATCGCACGTTAGCTCAGAGTCGTGAAAACGATCTATCAATCAAGTTTCTGTTGAGTAAATTATATTATCCGTAGAGTAGGTTTAGTGGCTTTCTCCACCAGAACGCATTGGTGAGAACTCGTTTAGGCACATATGGTTCTATGTGATGGCGCAAGTATGTGGACACGACATTTCATTATCAGAACCACTCTGAGCTCTTAACAGATTGATTCTCCTTAAGTTTTTTTTTGTGGTAGGGAGGTGAATGCCATTTATGCACAGAGTGTGGGACTCCCATGCTCGCAAGAAGGCGACTGGACTACCCACTAAACACCTCCCCTGTCAACCTGAGAACCCAGCCTGGAATCGTTTGACACATTACTTTGGGCCAGGTCTCGTTTTGTTACGCCGTGAGCCGCCTTCAAGCTGGGGGATCCCTTTCCTAGCGGGAGGAGAGAAGGGAAGAGGAAGTGCCAGCCAAGCGATCCCCCAGCCTCAATGCGCCCGGCTGTTGTGAGTCCCTTTTATCTTTTAGGACTGCCCGAGCATAATGTGCCACCTGGCTCCATTTGTCAACCGATTCGAGCATCACCGCAACTATATTATCCGGGGTGAGCTCTCCCGTCTCCCTGTAGAGGTTCTTTTGCAGCATGACCCATTTTTTGCAAGCAAAAAATGTGTGGCAGGCATTGTCCTCCTCTCCTGGGCAATACCGACAATCGGGGGACCGTGACTTACCAATCTTGTGCAGGTAAGACTGAAAACACTCATGCCCGCCCAAAAGCTGGGTCAGATAGAAGTCAGCCTCACCATGCTTCGATTTAGCCACGGTCTCTCATCCGGGATGAGGCGCGCAGTCCACCTTCCCTTCGTGCAATTCACCCAAGACTGCTGCCAATCGTTGAGTGAGCGCTGTCTCTCCTCGCGGACAACCGTCTCCCTCGCATCCTTAAGTTTTCCAACAATACTTCGGCTAAGTCTGTAGAATAGTGGGAACCAAGAAACTGCATTCTTCTCCTTGCAAGGGCCAGTAATTTGCATAAGAGGCGAAGTACTGTCATTGTAAAGGATATCCATTGCATGCCCACCAAATGAACAGTGTCTATTTAAGACAGACACTGTTATGCGGAAGGACTTTCTTCAGGGTTTAAGAAACTCCCTATTGCAATCGTAGTCAAAAATAGTCCACAACTCTCTTTCGATTGCGCAGAAATATTCATCCACCCACAGCTTTATCGTATCCTTTAAGTATTTTTGTTCGATAGCTAGCTTAACTGAAGCCCTTAGAATACCAATTGGAAAACTGCAAGGCACCTCTGACAGAAGCATACCCGCTTGAGCTAGTTTGTGTTCCTTACTGTTTCCCTAAATCTCTCTATGTACTGGCGATCCAATGACCTGTACCTTTGAATGTCTCGGACTATCATTGAGAGATATACGGTATTTAAGAACAAGCTCCAAAGGAGGTTTGAGTCCCAGCTAGGGACTTTGTAGGCGCTTGGCTGCCACTGAAAAAAAAATTGTACAATATTTGCTCTGAGCATCTGATTGCATAACAGCTAGTTAGCTGCTTCAAGAATCGCCAACACTTCTGCACAGAGGACACTACAGTGGTCCAGCAAGCGTATTGAAATCTTGAATTTGATGATCAGCAGAAAATACGCTACTTCCTATTCTATTGTCCAGTTTAGAGCCATCTGTGTATACTTCTACTGTATCTGTTTCTCCAGATATTCCATAAGCCCATTCACCTTTAGTAGTGAATTGAGCTTTATATGTTATTCTTAACCCAAAGACGTTTGAGTGATAACATAATCGATGTTGGTAGGGCTAGGCATATACTGCATTAAGAAATTAGAATGGCCTAGGTTTATCCTTCTCCACATATCACCGCAATGCTATGTATTTAGCGCGCTGAAAGACGAGTCAAATGGTTGGTCTATGATGAATAAGGCTGCTAATCTATGAGCTTCTTCTATTACCTACCCGAATACTACTATAACTTCGCCGTAGACGATTTCAAGCCCGTTTGAGAAAGGAGGGAACACCTTGTTTCCCCAATCCATAGCTTCCATGATACCTCATCCCAAAGCTCCCAATTAAATGGTAGTAAATGATCTCGGGTTTACTGGTTTCTCAATAATGTGACATTAAGTGCCGAGAAATGCTAATAACTGTAAATACATCAACAGCTCTGCTACTAAATCCTACTTACACCTCCTTTGTGAGGGCGTAAGAGGGCGAAGGCGAATCTACCGCGCCTGATAACGGAATCGACGTAATAACCATGCCGCCGGAACGGAGGTTGGGCGACGGGGTAACTCCCTGTCCCTGGAAAACCTTTAAATGCTTCGAAACCTGCAGATGGGCCTCGGAATGGATTGGACTCACGGCAACGACCTCGCAAACGAAAAAAGGACTATGGCATTCGATCCTGGAATATCAGATCACTCAATTACCCTGGCGCTGTTAAGGACTTTTTAACAGTTAAATCAATATAAATTAAACACTCTAGTAATGCCGGAAACAAACTGGGCCGGAAACGACACTCAAGATATGAGATCGCCGACAATACTCAAAAGTGTGAAGCCTACTGGAAGATGAGAATTCAGAGTGGCCTTCATTTTGGATAGGGAGTTCAAATCGTACGTTATTGATTTTAAGGCAATAAACGAATGGTTGTGTGCGATCCGTATAAAAACGAAATTCTTTAAAATCTGGCTGATTAATGCTCACGCTCCAACCGAAGAAAAGGACGAAGAAATAAAGGAAACGTTCTACAATCACCTGGAAAGACTGGTCCACTCATTGCCTACAAACGACACAAAAATAATTCTGGGGGATTTCAACGCTAAGGTTGGCAATGAGCTATCTCACCGGGGAACGACTGGAGGATATAGCCTCCACGATGAAACAAATGACAACGGGGAGCGCCTGATTGACTTTGAATGTAGCAGAAATCTAGCTATACATTCGACTTGCTTCCCACATTAACGCACTTATAAAATAACCTGGTATCACCGGTTGGCAACACACAAAACCAGATTGATCATGTTCTGATTTAGCAACGTTAGGCTTCGAACATACTTGCTATCCGTACATACCGAGGAGCCAATTGTAACTCAGATCATTACCCGATAAAGCTGATCTATACATGTCATATGTCAAAGGCACATTCGGCGAAAACCAGCCCGCTACAAACATTTGACATCGAACGGCTCCAAACCCCCGACAACCAGCTGGCTCTCATCTTATCAGACGCATGGTTAAAGACAAGTAACGAGCTCTGGATGGAAATGAAAGCAGCTATTAGGACCGGACCCGGCGCAAGAGAAATGATTGATTCGATGATGAGTGCCAGAATGCGTTAAACAAAAAGAATTAGGCGTACAAAGAATATGTAGGTAGGAAAACTAGGACGAAGAGAGAACACTATGGAATTCTCAGAAGAGTAACGAATAAGATAATCAAAATTAAGAAAAGAAAATACTATGACGACCAATTGAGAAGTACAGATGTAAGTTTAGCAAGCAACAACACAAGACAAGCACACAAAGTAGTGAAAAGCCTGAAACGTGGTTACCAGCCCAAAACCATGCTCTGTCGTGATGACATCGGCAATATCATCGCTGATGAAACCAAGATTAAGGAAAGATGGGCATCATATTTCAAGAACCTCCTTAATCCTCCACACAGCTTTAGAACATCGGAGCCTAAAGATGTCTGTGGAGAGCGTCCATTGGCCCCAACAACTCTGGATGAAGTTTGTTCCGCCATCAAAGCCCAAAAGAATAATAAAGCGCCGAGCATCGCTGAGACTCCAGTGGAGCTCATCAAATATGGTTGCGGTAGTGTTCATCAAGCTATTCGCAAAGTCATCCAGCAAATTTGGCAACAAGAACATATGCCGAAAGAGTGGGGCCAATCAATTATATTCCCTATCCATGAAAAAGGTGACAAGCTACAGCACGAAAGCTGTAGAGGCATATCACTACTTTCTACGGCGTACAAAATATTTTCAAAGATCTTAGAAAACAAAATCGGACCCTTCACCAACAGTACTACTGGCGAGTATCAAGGTGTTTTAGAGCAGGCAGATCGACGATAGACCAATTGTTTACAGCCAAGCAAGTACTTGAAAAATGCTGGGAGTTCAACATAGATGTTCACCAAATTTTCGTTAACTTCAAGTAAGCATACGACAGTATTGATCGTAACGTACTGTACCAAATAATGCTTTCCTTTGGCATCCCAGCCAAATTAGTCCGTCTTACCAAAATGACAATGATGTCGACAACCTCTCAAGTCCGCATCAATAACCAACTCACCGATGCCTTTGACACAAATATCGGGCTAAAGCAGAGAGATGGGCTGGCCCCATTGCTATTCAATTTGGCTCGAGAGTACATCATAAGGAAGGTACATTACTATTCAAGTCGAGCCAAGTAGTAGCCTATGCGGACGACATCAACATTTTATCGCGGTCATTAACAACTCCCAAAGAACTCTTCCTGAAACTCGGCAGCGAAGCAAAACTAGTAGGACTACAAGTCAATGAAAATAAAACAAAGCTCATGACGCAGTCAAGGAAAAACACCTCAAATATATAGTATGACAAATATAGTATCGAAAATGTTAGCAGATTTGTGTATTTAGGCGCCAAAATAACGAAAACGGGCAATGAAAGAGACGAAATACGCCGAAAAACACAGCTCGCAAATAAAATATTTTATTCAGTACTGACGATCTTGAAGACCAGCTGCATACACAGGAAAGCAAAGCTCCAAGCATGCAAATCTGTGATAAAACCTATATTATGCTATGGGTATGAAACATGGACCCTAACACAAGCATCCGCAAATATATTGAACACCTTTGAGCGACGGGTCCTGAGGCGAATAATCGGAGCGAAGCTTGACGGGGACCAATGGCGAATTCGATACAACCATGAGCTGTATGAAATTTTTGACGAGTTGCAATTGGCTGGCCACATGAATCGTTTCGATGAACAAATGATACTCAAAAAGGTATTCATTGGATGAACTGAAGGCCGGAGACCAGTGGGGAAACCGAGGAAACGCTGGTCTGACTCGGCCGACGAAGACAGTTTGTCGCTGCTCAGGTTTCGAAAGTGGAGGACGCGGTCAATGGACCGAGACAGTTGGAGGCGCTTTTTGTAGGAAGCGAAGGCCCATGAGGGGCTGTAGTGCTAAGAAGAAGAAGAAGAATACTACTATAGCAGTGTTAATTCAAGTGCTGGTACGGGGTTGTAGCCCCCCAGTTTGTTCCCAAGGCCATTTTGCAATTATACATAGCAAACAATGTCTTACGTGCCCTAGCTGCAATATTAAGCCCCATATCCTTTAGTTTAATCTTGAGACTTATAATAGTTCCACTTTGTTCTGATAAGTCGAAATTTAGAACTTTATATTTCCTCGTTAAAAGCAATAATTCAGATTTGTTAAAGTAAACGCTTTAGCCGCACTCTCGATGTCCTTGTAAAAGAATGTATAAGGAGTAATTTGATTTTTGGGATAAGTTAGAGATAAATTTCCCTGATGTGAAGATAGCAAGTTATCCACGTATGCTATCAGTTTGCTTCTAGTTCGGACTAGCTTCCTTAGAAGTTCATCCCGTATTAGATTTCAACGCAGAGGAGGTAGAACTTCACTCTTTGGAATGTCTGTTCAAATAATCTGCTTGATATGTGAGCTATCTAGAGACGTATGTAGCACCTGGTTTCTGAGAAGCTGGCCAATAAATTTAAGAAGTTGTTATTAGATACCTAGATTCTGCAGAGCATTCACAATAGAGCGAGGCTAGATACTATTGAATGCTGCAACTTATTGTGAAAAGTTGATTGAAACGTACACTTTTCTTATTTCGGTAAGAAATAGCTTCCCTTGGTTGCGGTCCACGTATATGGTCTATTGGTGGTTCGATATGTAGGTTCATTGCCAATTTTTGCTATGACAAGATTGTTAAATTAAAAAATTCATACAAGGATTTGCCATTTGTTTTGGTATCCAAACTGCCCCACGTCTGATGATGAGCATTTGCCTTTCCGGCTATAAACAACGGAATCTGGTGAGTGTTTGCGATTGCCGTCAGTTTCCTAACCATATCATTGAAAAGTCGTGAATCTTCATAATATGACATATAGCGCAACGGAATTCCGAGAGGTCTGGTTTTTGCATCAGCAATAATAACAACGTTGTCCTTATTATTAAATTTTATGAAATTTAGGGCTTCTATTTTTTTCCTAATTATGAGGAAGGCTCTTGGTTTGCCTGAGTTTTCAGGTGACACAAATCTGAATCGATCGATGTGAAATCCACAGATTCGGTTTTTGACAATCCATCGATATTAGATCTCCGTTCTTAGAAACATAGAGAAGAAGAGCATCAGGTTCCACCTCAGAGTTATGAAGAGTTTTCAACCTTGTTTGAAATGACAGTAGTTTTCTGATTCTCCCCGCCAGACCTAATATCCATCTCATCGTCATGTCCCGATACAAGATCTAGAAGATTGAGATAGCTACTTAGCTCAGAAGAAGTGCCAACACTTCTTTCATCTTTTTAAAGCAAACGCTACTGAGCAAATCTTCAGAAGGATCTAAAGATTGCTTTTCTATAGTCTATTCTTTTGTGGAAACTACTCAAGAAGTCGGATTCTTGGCTGTCAAGATCCGGTGGTTACCTCTGTAGTCATTTAATCGTATATAATCAAACGCGTAGGCAATGGTGTAGTTACTAGCTTTCAAAATGTGAAGGAACTCCTCGTTAATTATAATGAAGGTTTGGTATCAAAGGTTGCTCAATACCTTGATTTCTTTGGCCAACTTCCATTCACTTATCGGACAATTATAGTTGCTAGGACTTATGAGCGCTAGAATTTTTTCAGGTGATGAAAGTTTGTCTGGAATCCAAGCTGCGGCTCTTGGCGTGTTTGGGATTTCTTGCTTTTGCACAACCTACAGCTTAGTGCCTGGGGTAATATCAACCATATAGATCCACTGAGTGTCGATCCTGACAAGCTATACAGCTGATGCAACCGGTAGCAATGCGTCTTGGAGGTGGCGTAGAATTTGCTTTTAACAAATCACTGACGCTAGCCAGAGTGCTCTCTTCATAAACTTCCAGTTTCCCAGTGAGATGGTGCTGCTGCTTTTGCTTCTGTCTTCGACTATATTTACCAGACACTCTTTGACTATTTCATCGAACAGCTAAGCTAATTCAGGGCAATTTTCCGATTTTTGGGCTCCTGTTTGCAAGATCAGCTTGGTTGCTCAACTGATCTGCCATTTCTATCCTTACAGTTTTGCCGCAGCCTATGTCACGAGATGAGTCTCTATATTTTGCTTTGCAAAATAAGCGTTATTTTTGTCCTTATCGGACATTGTCTCAGACAAGACGTGCTATCCGATTCATTCTTTTATCCAGAAGAATGCTTATTGAATCATGAAGAGATAAGCCCGAACAGAGTTGTTTTTAAAAGAATAGGTGTCTGAAGTTGAGGCGGCACCGAATGTAATCGCCTAGGATGCCTGAGCCAGCTTAGTTGCCGTTACACGTAGATAACTAGGAGTACGTTTGGGCATCTTTCTTTCTACAGTGTTCAACTTGGTTGCCTTGACACTACAAGGGATCGAACCAGGGAGAAATCAAATCTCTGGACAAAGTCACTCGCAAGGTACCAATAGATAGTGGAGCAGAATTTCTAGTCACTTCTCTGCTAGTTAATAGTGGAGCATGGGTGCCAATCACCGTTGGCTTTCTTTACTATGCATAGAGGGCTACTCTACGTACTCTAAATTGACGACAGATACCTTTTGAAACAAGTAGTTGAACTTAGCTTTTGCAGTGACGAGCTTGTCAGGGGGCAAGAGGCCTTCCTTGGCGCTAACTAAAGGGCCTTTCATCACAATATGATGCGTCGCAGTCTCTGTGATGTCAAGGTACTCAGCTAGAAAAGCAGCGTATTTGGTGCTGATGCTTAGTGGTGTCGAGGAGACTGCAGGCAGTTGGTCCTTAGACAAGACTTACATCTATGTTGAAGTCGAAGTCTGTCGCTTGCTGGGTTTTCGTTCTTTGATGTCAACCAGTAGTCCGAATTGGTCAAGTAGATCGGCTCCGATGATCAGTAACCTAACTTTTGCGATGGCAAAGGCCCTTTTTATAGGGGCTGGTGGCCTAAGATTCAGTGTTAGCGTTGGTTTCCCAAAAGTACGAGTAAAGAAACCGCTAGCTGCTAGAAGGCGGGTGCCAAAACTTGGGTGACTTATGTCTCTAATGGTTAGTGGGATCCCGAGGACATCTATTTATTTATTTATTCCATATAACAGACTGAATGCAATCCAATAGTAAAATGGAAAAATAATAAAGTGACGATAACTATAGGTTAAATTAGTAGTAAATCTCTGTTTTTTCTTAAATGGTATTTTAGAAGAGGGGAAAAGACCAAGCTTGAGATTATTATGATTTCGTACGAATTCAATGCGTGATACAATTTTGACATAATAGTGTATGGCCTAGACCCTTTCGTTACATCGTGCAACCTGTTAACAACCGTGGCGAGATTTGCTAGCGAGATGTCGTTCGCCAAGAGAATGGTGCGCAGTGACGCAGCCAGATTTGCCTCAGCATCTCGTCCACAATGCCATCTATTGCCAGTGTGTGATTCTACAGCTGTGATGGTCGTTGATTAGCGAGCTCCACTTCATTCAGCATTTGGACTCGCTGCTGAGACGATTCAGTGAAGGCCTTAATCATTTCTAGCTTAACATAGTCATGTTTGCTTTCTGCCAATGGTTTGGATACGGCATTCCTAACCTGCTTCATCACCTGATGTCTACGCTGGAGACGATAATCTGGAAACGTGTCGTATTTCCAAATATGTGGCTCGCTTCAAAGTAGGCTTCCATATGAGCAATCCACAGCTCAGCGTCCTCTTCCAGGGATGAAGGGACTCGAAACGAGATGCGATTCACTTCTCCAGCCGTAGGCTACTTTTTTTCGTGAGCAGCAACCGAGGTAACATCCTTTTTTGGGTCAGGCGCTGCCATTCCAAATTATATAACCCGGCACGATTATTCTTCACTTGGATACACCTTCTTGCGCCGCGAACGTAATTCCTGTACACTATAAACGCGAAGATCATCCTTTTGATGATGATGATGCGCAATAACATGTATTTGAGGTGTTCGCTCTGAACGTCCAACCAAAAGTTAGCCACAATTGTATTTGTCACTTCACCGGCCACCCCCTTTGTTGACAGAGTTCCCATTTGCTCTAAATATGGGAGGCAAAAAATGTCGTTCACTTCACTGTTTTAGGCGAAATGCACTTTCAGTCGGGAGCGAAAAAACAGCATAGCGGATGGCAACGATGTAGCGCTGTATGTTGCTACGACACGGTCACACGTTTTCATGTAAAATATGACATATATTTCAAATGAGTGCTAGTAATAACGGACGATGTACATTTTAAATTAATATAATTAATCAAATTAATTTTAAATTGTAGAAATTATTTTCGAAAAAAACACTTGATGACAAACTCTTCTAGTAATTGCACTCTCATGGTAGTAAGAGAACTAATTTGAATGCTCTCCCAAACAATCCAAGTCACTGCAATTAATTAGCACACAATATTAGCTTACGGGACTAGTGGACCGTTGCTGCAACAATTTTTCATTTTTTTTTTTCGTTGGAGATTGTTAAAGTGACTCAAGTCTCTTATTTCTCTATTCATTACCTTAAATTGTGTATCATAGTGGCTTAATCTTGTAGATAAGCTTCTTAACAAGTCGCAGCTAAGTGAGCAACTTCTCTGATGAAGGTGATTAAAATACTTTGTCACCCTGTTTAAAATTAGATACGATTATACTGTTTAGTTATGGATTTGTGATCTTCGTTATGTTAATTATTTTAACAGTCAAGTTTGAATGAAACCGGTAAAGTTTGTTCCTTGAAAGCAAGCCATATTCACCTTATGATTGTCTTTTTTTAATGTTTTTATAAAGAAATGCGGCTCATAATATTTACAAAAATATGAAGAATATCAAGAGAATTAATTGCATTGACGCTGATATAATTGACTTTAAGAGTCCTCACTGTGTAATAAATAATTATATCAACTTACTCTTTTGAAGCATAAGACTTCGAATTGAGTTCTACAAACTATTAGGATGTTATCAAAATAGGATGATAATGAAAACACACCCATAATGTTTCTTTATTTTCCGCTTAAAATAGGGAAAATTAGCGTTCATTTTCCCTAATTGAAAATGTCGAATGCTTTAGCTCATTCATTGGTAAATATCGTTACATATTCCAATGTATCGCAAAATATGTTTGGTTGTTTTAATATCTCTTATTTTAACTGTTTGTGCAGCAGAATCTAAAAAAGGTAATTTTTAAAAGTGCATTGAGTGATCCATTGAAATTAATAATTTCAGTTGATTGGAAAGCTATTAACAGAGACTTGACAACATGGCTTCGTTTTCAAGGTATTGATGATTCCACCATTGAACTATTTAAGACTATAGCAAAAATAATGAAAACAGTTTTGAAAGAAATCTCTGTATTTTTGATTAAAAAAGGATTAAAACATATATTGTTCACTTTGCTGGCATTAATATTGATGCTTTAAGGAAATAGAAAAAAAAACAAAAAGGTTTTTTATGATTTTGAATTATATTGGATATTTTAAACTGCCTGCTATTTTACCATCATATAAAAAGTTGTGGCCATGGGCCCAGTTATTAAAAACTTTTCTATTAATTTGCATCTTTGCAGGCTTTTTAAAAATACTCAATAATATAAAGATAAATTAATTTTTTTCTTGGAAAACCCAAACCAAATATTTTTTTAAAAATTACTTTCTTTCTTTGATCCCACGAAATCTCTTAACAGTTGAAAATTACAAAACTCACAAACCTAATTTTCTAATAAGTTGATATGCTATTTAAATGAACTTCAGGATAGAAAGATCTCAAATAAGTTTGTATTAAAATACAGAATAATTCCAAGGAACTCAATTTAGATTGTTTAATTATTTAAACATGTAAACGCATTTCCTTTTCATTTTCATGCAAATTTAATTTGCTTTCGATAAAAGTTGATATTTTTAACCTACTTCCAAAGGAAAGAAGGTTATCAATTCATCACGTATATTTTTGTTGTTGTTTTAATGTATGTTCACGCATAACTTTTAAACGGATATAGATAGAAATTCAAGTAACGGTAAAGGGCTTTTATTGTTAAAACTAAAAAATTTCCGACTTTCACCCCGATTTTTGAGCATAACCGATCTAAGCGTGTAAGGATTTTGATTGTAGAAGTTTCAAATGAAGGACAATATATTGATCTGAAACGCATTGTGATCCTTTCAAGGACTCTGTAGATATTAACAGTTCAATATACAGGATTGATGTCGAGAAATTCGTACGAAAAGTGCTAATTAGTTGGCAATCTTCAAGGATTTGATGGAGATACCGAATCCTTTGGTAACGGATGATAAAAATGATCAGTATCCTTAATTTACTGCATAAACGGTACATTTTAATCAATCATTTCTACCGGAAATAACCAAAAAATTAATTGTAAATAAAATTTAACAATATTTAGAAAGATAATTTCAGGATGCTTTTCGCTTCTGAATTCATTCTTTGCTTACTCATGAGCTTAGTAAAGGATCCTTCTTACATCCGTAAGACGTAAACGTTTTACATAAGTTTATAAAATTCCCCGAAGAAATACTAAGGATTCAGTGATTGCAAATTATAGAGTTGATTCGTTACTTTCCAGTTAATATTATGCATTAACATATATGCCCAGAAATCTAAAATTAATGATTTCCATACTAAAGACGAATGGAAACCTAAAAAGAGATAGTTTTCCTTCTATTGCTGATCATAACTTTAAAGATGAACATGAAAATGCATAGCTGAGTTTTCATTGAGCTATTGGACACAATTTTCATGAAACTTTTATGAAAATTATGTCCCATTGTTAACTGTAAACGCAGGCGATGGGTATCGAATAAACGTGAACGAGTGATACGGTTAAGAAGGATCTTTTAAAGTAAATTTCTTGAGATTGATTGCGGAGTTAACTTGATGTTTACATATATAAATACATATGCCTGTACATATACGAGTATCTACATATATATATATATATATATATATATATATATATATATATATATATATATATACATATATATATATATATATATATATATATATATATATATATATTTATATATATATATATATACATATATATATATATATATATATATATATATATGTATATATATATCTATATACATATATACAATATATATATATATATATATATATATATATATATATATATATATTTATATATATACAATATATATATATATATATATATATATATATATATATATATATATATTGTATATATATATATATATATATATATAAATATATATATATATATATATATATATATATATATATATATATATATATATATGTGTGTGTGTATGTGTGTGTAGATGTCTGTATATGATATTTATATATATATATACATACATACATATGTATATATATATACATATATATATATATATATATATATATATATATATATATATATATATATATATATATATATATATATATATATATATATATATATATATATATATATATATATATATATATATATATGTATATTGTCGCGTGTTATGGTTCGCGGCCAATAACTTGATGTTTACATATATAAATACAGGCAGTGGTACGGGTCACATTTTTCGCTGCCGTGCGGATGCTTATAATTAAAATTTCGAGGCAGCGAAAAATGTGACCCGTACCACTGCCCGGGTTCGCGAGGTAGTGGCAGATGATTGCAGGTGTGAGCGCGTGGGAATTGAGCGAGAGCTGCAGGTGAATGGTGCGCCTAGATGCTGGAATTGCGGGGAAAAAGGGCACCTGCAAAGAGACTGCAAGAAGGGAAGAAGACGGAGCTATTGTCCAGGGTGGTGCAGATCCAGACCGATTCAGGAGCTTAGAATGGAAGCCCATCAAACCGAAGGGGTCAACTTCGTCGGGCGGACGTTGGCTAGGAGGATCGACGTCCCTAGCACCCCCGTCACCATGTCAAGACTTCATCGCGGAGAAGCAGACTTATGCCGTCCAGGTCAAGTTGACGATGAACACTGCACCATAACAAGCGATAGTAGTGCAACCCGATCGACCATCCGACCACACCTAGTGAGACATCAACTACTTCACAAGGGCAGAGTTCATGGAAATGCTGACGCCCTACCTCGTCATCCATGTCCAGCTAACAGCAAGCATTGCCGACGGATTGAGGAAAAGGAACCGCTCGTTGATCTGCGATTGATAACGGCGGAATTCGATGAAGGTTGGTGATCGGAGGAGACCCGAAACGCCCAGTTAGGCGATGAAGACATCGGACCATTGCTCGTATGGAAGGAGACGACTGGGCGACCTGATTGGAAAGACGTTTCAATGCATGGTGCAACCCTGAAAAGCTATTGAGCACAATGGAACTCCCTTCAGGTAGAGGGTGGCGTACTCAAGCAGAAATGGGAAACGACGGATGACAGTTCCTATAGGATGCAAACTATACTAGCCAAAAGCCGAATCCACGATGTGGTTACGGAAATGCATGAAGGATCCTCGGGAGGCCACCTTGGTGTTAACAAAACCTTAGCAAAATTGCGGGAAAGATTCTACTGGCTCCACGCTCGAAAAGACGTAGAGGACTGGTGTCGCAGATGCACAATTTGCGCTTCCGTCCAAGGTCCAAAACGATGACTTAGAAGACAAATGCAAGCCTATAACGTGAGGGTACCGTTTGAAAGGATTGCTGTTGACATCGCTGGACCCTTTCCTGAATCCGATTGGGGAAATCGATATACACTGGTTGTAGCCGATTATTTCAGCAAGTGGCCCGAGGTCTACCCCATTCCCGACCAGGAAGCAACTACTGTAGCCGAACAGCTAGTGCTAAATTAGGTCAGTAGGTACGGCGTACCTTGTGAACTACATTCAAATCAAGGTCGGAACTTCGAATCACTAGTTTTAAGCGAGATGTGCGAGCTGCTGGGAATACGGAAAACGAGGACGACATCACTGCATCCCCAATCCGATGGAATGGTCGAACGTTTCAACGGCACTCTCAATAAACACCTGGCCAAAATGGTTGAAGAGAACCAAAGGGACTGGGACTGACACATTCCACTATTTTTGATGGCGTACAGAGCTGCCGAGCATGCATCGACGGGCCAAGCCCCAGCCAAAGTCATTTTTGGAAAGACTATTTGTTTGCCAGCCGATATAAAGTTCGGAACACCCCCTGAGCAACCCCAAACGATCTCGGAGTACGCAAGTGATCTAAGACAACGGTTGAACCAGATACATCGGACAGTGCGAAAACACCTCGAATCGGCTACTGACCGCATGAAAACCAGGCATGATCTAAAGGCTAATTCTACTGGCTTCCAGCAAGATGACTTGGTGTGGCTATATAACCCGCAACGGCAAAAGGGTAGGTCTCCAAAGTTGCAACATAATTGGGAGGGACCATACCGAGTTACAAAGCGAATCAACGACGTCGTATACCGCAAACAGTCAAGGATGCTCGCAGAATTATTTGTACATGTAACAGATATATATATATATATATATATATATATATATATATATATATATATATATATATATATATATATATATATATATATATATATATATATATATATATATATATATATAGATGCATATATGTATATATGTACATATATGTATATATATATATTGTTACATGTACAAATAATTACATGTACAAATAATTCGGCGAGCTACTGTCGCAATTGTTTTTATCATCATTAAGAACGTCAACAAATGAATTTACTCGAACCCACGAGAACCCAACAAGCATGATCAACATCTGCAAGTGACGTCACTCCATTCATTAATTTGCTCGAACCTACCAGGTACCTCTCGGTAGAACATTCGCCAATGTACGAGAAATGGGTGAATAGGTAGAGACCCTATATAAAGGCGAGCTGAATGAATGGGGGGATCATCATTCATTCAACCGCGATAAGAACTGCGATAGTATGTGGGAAGTGATTTTCGTAATAGTGAAGTGATTTAGAAGACAATTGCGATAATAAATTTATGGACAAGTGTTAGAATCTTAATAGTGAAAATTAAAATTAGTGAAAGTGTTAACCGATTATTGTGCATTTGATTTAATTAAATAAACTCTTTTAACTTAAATTAAAAGACATTGCGTTTTCACTTTCCCGGAACGTTAAAATTATAGGCCGCGAACCGATAACACGCGACAATATATATATATATATATATATATATATATATATATATATATATATATATATATATATATATATATATATATAATATATTTTTTTTTTTTTTTTACCGTAAAATCGCGTTTGTGTGCGAGTATACAAGGATATATTTCGACTAATTTTGTTAATCATTGAAATCGGTTAAGCAAAATCAAAGTTGAGGATGTTTTAGATGAAACCCCGTGACTTTTGTTCTAACCAAAGTATAGCTCCGGTTTGTACCAAAACTGATACAAAGATTTATTTAAGTGTGCGATAAGGCTCACAATGAAAAATCCAAGGTCGAACAATTTGAAACAAAATCGAGGCCGCTCAAAGGTCGAAAAAAGTTAAACAGTAAAAAAGCACTTCAGGATCAGGTTGGGCAAAGTTCAAAATTCGAAAATTTCTCAAAGCTATAATTCAAATTTGGATTTTCATGAATATCAAAATGGCGGTTGGGCAAAGTTTGAAATTCGAAAATTTCTCAAAGCTATAATTCAAATTTGGATTTTTATGAAACCTTAAAATCAAGGAGACAGAATTAAATTCGATTCCTATGAACGTTACAGATTTTAGCCAAAGCGGTTTTTGTATTGCAGAAAAAAATTTTGTTTTAATATACAGGGTACAATGTATTCGAGAAATTGAGTGTTGAAAGGCTTGCAATGAAAAAAATTGCCACTAAAAAGGGTGAAATAAAAAAATTTCAGAAAGAAAAGAAAACCGACTCCGAAATGCCATAAAAAGGATGAAATAAATTTTATGGAAGCGGTGCCAAATCAGTTTCCCCATTTCAACATAATACTTCCAAAAGCTGTACCACCACAAAAGAATCGGGGATAAAATGATATGGCAACGCTTCCATAAATTTTATTTCATTCTTATTAGGGAACTTAGAAGACGGTTTTCTTTTTTTTTGGGTTTTGTAAAACAATTTTACGAAACCCTACTAAAATCGCGTCCTGTCTGTCCATCTGTCCGTCCGTGTGTCGCAGCACTTTTTCTCACAATCTACTTAAGCTAGAACAATAAAATTTTGTATGCAGGTGTAAAGTGGTGCTCTCTTGAAAGTTCAACTAAAAAAAATTTTATAAGGTGTTTAAGGGGGTCCCCCATTGAGGGGAATGACCCCTGAAAAAAACAATTTCATCAAAGGTAGCCAATATGGGTATCGAATGAAAGGTATTGATAAGAACTTTTCAAAATAGGTCTTGATTTGACACTTTTGCTTCGAGGTGCGCACAGGGAGGGGAAATACACGAAAAAATTTTGTCCCGCCCCCCTCGCTATTGGACACCTGTGATCCAAAAAATCTGATAAAAATTAAAGAAGTAGATGTTTATGAATACAACAATAGCAAATACCTTAGAAGTCGAAATTCGCACAACTTTGTTAATAATAGTATAATATTCGTATTTCACATTTTCCACAATAAAATCGTAAAGGTACCCTTAAACTAAACGAAATTCGGCATTTAAGTAGTCCTACTAAAGGTGGTCCTTAAACTGTGTAAGTTTGATGAAAATTAAATGGAAGTTATAGCCATTTGAAATTTCTCCAATTACAACAATCATAACACATGATCCACTGATGTTTTGATTAGATCTTCTTGAAATTTTCAAATACTGTCAATGACATTAAAGATTTTGGGAATTCATGATTTGAGTGATTTTTGTTGGTTTGCAACAAAATGGCAACCTTTGAAAATGGAAAAACAATGGAGTTCTTTTAAACGTGCACATCTCTTTGACATATTTCTTGACTTTATTCGTTGCTGGTGACTGCATTTCTTAGAAGTTGAGTACAAAACCCTTCTGACATGAGTGTAGGTCTGTTTACCCAACTTTTTTCTGAAAGTTTTTTTATATACAATAATATTTCGTTCAAATAACACAGCTCTCTGTCAAAATCATTGAATACTGTCTTGGATGGAATTTGCGATAAGAGGAAAAAACTTAAATAGGTTCATTCACACAAATTCTAATAGTACATTGTTCCCCGTCTAATTACTTGTACTCATAACTCTAAAAATCGCTTGATTTTGGTGACTAAATGAGAGATGAATTTACCTGTAAAGTAAAAATTTTCAATAAGTGACTTGTACTACAGGTAAAATAAAAATTCGGATGCCCTGATGAGCTTGGCTCCAAATCATCCTAAGGCACTGATAGCTTCCAGCTATTTTAATAAAATTACAAATAATTCAAAAATCTCAAAGAATTTAGTTTAGTTTAGTTTATTTATTGACCAAAGAAGGTATACATTTTTACATTCTATTAAGATATGTTACATATCACAGTTTTTTTATTTTTATTTTTTTTTGCAATATAAATTTACATTTGCAATGAAGGATTAAGAACCGAGGAACTTCGATAAATTGGATTCAAATTGGGATCTGGATATGGTTGGGGAATAAAGATGGCTCATCTTTTTGAACATTTTGACACACCTATTTATCGGCTCATTATCACCATAGATAGTATGATGTTTACTTTCTACGAGCAAAGGTGAATGTCTCGTAAATCTTACTGGCTCGTTTAAACTTATTTTTTCAATAAGATATTGAACTCTAACGGTTCCTCTAAGGACAGCAGATGCGAAGCAAGAGCATAATGTGGTTCTCTACGGGAGGCGAATGGTGTCATATTGAGAAGGGATGGCCGGTTTCCGTATGATGGCAAATTATGGAAATTTTTTGGATCATAGAGGGATCTCAGAGCAAACAGTAGGAATTGTTTCTGAACGGACTCAAACCTCTCTGAGTGAACAAAAAAGACCGGATTCCAAACGACACAAGCGTATTCCAGAATTGGGCGCATTAATGATGTGTATAACGTTTTCGTTACCCACAAGTTCTTAATTTCTTTCGCGCGTCGTTTGATGAAACCTAAAAGCTTATTCGCTTTGCAGAGAACCTCATCGTAGTGCAAATAAAAGCAGAGTTTCTTTTCCAAGTGAACACCAAGATCTACTACACTATCAACCTCTGGAAAGCTTTGTATCATTGAGGTGATAATCAGATAATAAAATTGTACTTTTCGAGAAAAACTTATCACCTGGCTTTTCTCAAAATTCAAATACAGAAAATTTTTGTTAGACCACTCTAATAGAGTACTTATTTTGTCCTGCAGGAACAAAGAATCACTTTGGGATGCTATCACATGATATAATTTGAGATCATCCGCATAAAATATGTGTGGTATATCGAATAAAACTTTACAAAGGTCCGCTATAAAAATGTTGAAGAGAAGAGGTCCGAGGTGACTGCCTTGAGGAATACCGAAATAGACATCAATTCCGTTTGACATATATCCCTGAAAATTAACGGCTTGAGTCCGATTTTTGAGATAAGAGTCCAGCCATTGAAGTAGGGAGCCAGTGATTCCAAATTTATGAGACAAAATCGTACGATTGACACGATCAAAAGCCTTACTAAAGTCAGTATAAATTGCGTCGACCTGGTGTCCATTTTCCATTGCACAAAGGGCGTTAGCGACCAAAACGATTAAGTTGGTGGTTGTGAATCGTTTCTTTCTGAAGCCATGCTGTTGGTCATTGAGACGCTGTTCAATAAAAGGTGATCTTTTGGAACATACTACTTTTTCAAATAACGTTGGGGTAGTGGATGACAATCCCTCTATAATTTTCAACGGCTCCTTTGCTTTTGTTTTTATGGATTGGAGTTAAGTAGGAGGATTTCGAGTACGCTGGGAACTGGGGATTTGTTAAAAATGATGCAAAGAGGTAAAATCAATTGCTCTCTGCATTGAAATAAAAAATTTGGAGGAAGTAAATCAGGGCCAGGTGCATGATTAATATCAAGAGTTTCAATTGCTTTCAATGTCACCCTCTGAAACTGAAATTTCTTGCAGTGCAGGCCCACATTCTGTGTCTAGTGAGAGAAATTATGGAGATTGTTTGCTGAGCAGTAAACTGATTGAAAATGGTCTGCAAAATAATTACTGATTTCTTCAGGGAGAGTAAAACTAGAGTCTTTAAAGGTCATTTGTTTAGAATAGCGATGAACTTTGCGCTTGATGTTCATAAATTCAAAAAATTTCTTGGGGTCTTTGATGATGTTTTCACCTATAACATAAATATATACTACTGTGTCCAAAAAATAAGGTGACATTTGAATTTAAACTGCGCGCGTCGAAGGATTTGGAGAATTATTTTTTTTGTTTTAGGTTGGTAGTACTGTCAGTGACATCTATGTCAAATTTACATGTCAAAATATTCATTAGTGTTTGAGATACGCGTCGTTTTGTGAGCTGCTAAAAGTGAGTTTTTAGTTTTTTGCGATGTCGAAATTTGTTCAATTTGCATTAAATTTTGTTTGTTGAATCAATTTTCTGCCGTGGATACATTGAGGACGGTGCAGAAAGCTTTTGGTGATGAGGCTATGTCAAAAACAAATGTTTACAAGTGGTATAGTGAGTTCCAAGCCGGCCGTGAACTCGTCGAAGACGAAGAGCGCCCTGGGCGACCATCAACCTCTTCTCTTCTTCGATTATCGTGGTGTTGTGCATTATGAATCCCTTCCACCGGGCCAAACAGTCAATAAGAAATATTATTTGAACGCTATGCGTCGTTATTATTTGAACGTTATGCGTCGTATCCGGCTCAAAAGGCCAGAATTGTGGAAAGACAATTCTTGGTTTCCACACCACGAGAATGCACCATCCCATACTGAGCTCGTAATTCATGATCATTTCGCCAAAAACTCAACCCATATCGTTCCGCAACCACCGTATTCACCTGATCTCGCGCCGTGCAATTTCTGGCTGCTCAGCAAGCTCAAAAGGCCGCTCCGGGGACACCGTTTTGATACGATAGAGTAGATTCAAGCCGCAGTGAAGACGGAACTGAAGGCCATCCCGGAAACGACGCGTATCTCAAACACTGATGAATATTTTGACATGTAAATTTGACATAGATGTCACTGACAGTACCACCAACCTAAGGAAAAAAAATAATCCTCCAAATCCTTCGACGCGTGCAGTTTAAATTCAAATATCACCTAATTTTTTGGTCACAAGTTGTTGTTCGGTGATAATGTTACCGACTGTCTCTCTGTGTTTATATGTTTCAAGTCTTTCTAGGATGTCAAGTCTCGTTCCCTTGCTCTGTTTGCGTCGCGTAATTGGAGTCTGCCTTATTTTGTTAGAACGATTGTAAGTGCTCCTTATATCTTGTTGTTAGTTTCCGTGTTACAAGGTATACGGAGCACTTACGATCTTTATCAGTTTCAAATTTATTATAGTTCTAGATATGAAAACGATTGTTATACATTAATACTTTTTAATTGTCGATTAAGTTATGTATTCTACACGTTAATATCTAAATCCGATTTCTTATTTAAAGGATTCCATTCGTTGAGTTTTTCTGAAACTTTATCACCAAATTTTCTCATTCTTGCTTTAACATTTTCATATTTATTTTTCACCCTAGCTTTTATATCATCCAATTTGCCTTTAAGATAAAAAAATTAATTCCAGAGGATCTAAAAAGGTATTTATACGTACCTGGATCAGGCTCCGCATCAATCACTGAAGCAATCATGAGCATAACGCAAAGTCCTATTATCAACTTTCGAGACGTAATTTCCATAGCTTTTCTATGTATGTTATAAATCTTGAAAATGGAAACAAATTGAGTTTCATGGTTTTCCAAGTTTACTTATATGTTGAAAACCCCAAATGATTATGCATAGATGTATGTTCAAGTAATTGCTAAATTAAGTAAACATTTATTCCGATACTAAATTATTAGTAATTTCACGCCAGTGTTATTTTATGATATAAATTTACATGGGATCAGATTTGAAATTTGAAACCATTTTCTCAGTGTGTTTTGAGTTTTTAGGTCTTTGTAAAAAAATTTTTTACAAAGACCTACTAGTTTCGCGACCTGTCTGTCCGTCCGTCTGTCCGTCCGTCCGTCTGTCCGTCTGTCCGTCTGTCCGTGCGTCACAGCTGATTTCCTCAGAAACTATAGAAGCTAGAATGCTCAAACTTTGTGAAAAGTTCAAAAGTGATGGTCTCTCAAAAGTTAGGGCCTTAACAAAAATTTAAAAAATTTTTAATAACGAATTGGCCCTTAAAAATTTTTTTTTATCAAAGGTAGTCGAGTGGGGTATCAAATGAAAAGCCTTGATTAGAACTTTTAGAATCTGAAATAAAAAAATCATTTCATAAATTAGGGGGCCCAGGGGAAGACAAAATGTACGCGAAATTTGTGTCCCCCCCCCCCTCGCGATTGGACACCTTTCAGCCGAAAAATCTGAAAATTATCACGAACATGGGCCTTCATGAGTACAAGGGCAACAAATACCTTAGAAATCGAAATTCACTCAACTTTGTTAATAATAGTATGATTTGTAGATTTTAGATTTTTGCCCATAAAATCAAAACGGTACCTTTAAACTTCTTGAAATTTTGCAATTATATAGACTAACATAAGATATATATGTTCACAAAATTTAATTGAGATCGAATCATAATCAAGTGAGTTATAGCCATTTCAATTATATGGAATTACAACAACAATAACACGTGTTTATGGTTGATATATGGTTTTCCAGTAAGAGGTGTTATTTTGATATTGAAAGAAAAATGCCATTTTTTAATATAAATGATCGGATGTTTATTTCATTATGAAGAAGAAGATATGCCGTTACTAGCAAAAACTAACATCAGGCAAATAACTACTACGACACGCTTACAGGACCATATCCTCTTCATGAAATTTTCCATAACCAAATCGCAAAGTGGCTGCCCTATGTCCTCGATAGCCTCACGAATTTCATCTTTGATATCTTGAATCGACGCCGGGCTATTGGCGTAGGCCTTTTCTATCACGTAGCTCCAAAGGAAGAAGTCGCAAGGTATTAAATCACAAGATCTATTCAAAATAGCACTATTTAAAATTGACTTAGGCACTTTTATTTTCTTTCAATTTTCATGAAAATTTAAGGAATAGTGTTTAACTTGAACATGTTCAATCGGCCGAGCATTCAGAAAAATCATTGAAGCTAGATTAAAATGGCGGCCGCACTGTGCTTATGAAAAAAACTAGGCATCTTTTGTATAAATTTGAACGATTTCATATCTAAGTATTGGATGAATAATTCAAGTTATCGATTCACGCTATTAGAAAACTTGTTTCTAACCCTAGGATGTTTACAAAGACCTCCTGGTAGGAGCACTCTCCTGCTTACTCAACTTGTTCTATCTACAATAGTTCCAGAATCTTAGTCAGGCCAAAAATAGAATATTTAATATTTGCTCACGCACTACGCCAGGTTTAACTAATGATTTGTAAATATGAAGCTGATTTTGCCTGTATACAACTCTGGACCCTAGCATCGGAAGTATGGAGTAATAGGCTTTATCTGCGTCATTCATTCGGCGTCCAATCTCATCCTTTTCATCGCCTCTTCTATTTAGGTTGGCTCCAAGATAAACAAAGTGTTCAAATATATTTGGAGGCAATAAATTTGGTGCTCAAAGTTAAGTCGATACTTTAAATACTTAAAGTAAATTTCTGAGTTGGTTCAATTGCCGTTTATAGTATGGTTTCTACAGTACAATGAGTCTGTCGTACCAAAGTCGTTGAAACAATAAATTAAGTAACAAGGTATTTGTCAGACGTCTATGTTTAATAATTGCAAAGGACAAAGATAAGTAAAGTTATTTACAGCTAATAACCAGCATAAGTGGCAAGGTCAGAAGATCTTTCAATAATAGAGCAGAGCTCTTACCTACTCTTTTACTAAGTAGAGTAAACGTTTTATTCACGTATCGTCTACAAAAAATACGAATTTTCGAAAAGTTTACTTCGGGAATATGTTAAGTCTCGGCTTTGCATTGACCAATCGAAGTTGAATGAGCTGAGGATCTCCGATTCTAATTGGGCTTTTTGACACGGGACTGGTACTCACCCATAGTCAAACAGGTTTCACGCTTACGCCCTTATGTTTACACGTTGCATAGTTCACCCAAGCTATACACGTCTTGCGAGTGTACGTGTCAAAAGGATCATTTGATCGTTAAACATCGTGCGGACAACATGAAAGCGAAGACAGAGAGATTAGCCATTGAGAATTGATGTTTTAGCCTTGAATTGTGCACGAGGTAATAAAAGCTTTGTCGATTCAAACTTCTATCGGATTTATTTGAATCCTCCGTGTTTTTCCGCTTTCTGAAAAATATATTCCAAATTTGAATATCTTTTTTAGGTCGCGTATTTTCCTTGATGTGTTGAAAACTTGCTTATTATAGTGTGATTCTATGAAGATTATGCGTACTGTTAATTTTCTATGGATTCACAATAGGTAATGTAACTTTATTGAAATCGTGATATTCGTCGTGTTGTTTCCTGAAATTGAACATGGCCTCCGCTTTTATAAATTTATTAAATAACGCGTAGCGTCTTGCGTCCACACACCCATTTTTGCACAAAAATTAAAGAAAGGCAATCGTTTCATGACGACCACCTTCTTCACCGAATGTTCAATTCGGAATGATTGCCGGCGTTTGTATAAAATTTCCCCCACCAAATGATCAACAAAATGCGTTTGTGTATGTGCGTTACGCTCTTCACCGTAAACAATTTGGGCGTGTTTTTACCATCGGGTTCCCTCAATGCTTCTCACTCTTCTTGCCCATATAACCTGTTTACCGCTCACTTTTCACGCTGCGTCTGAAAAAGCCCATTAATATTGAAACAAGCCTCATGTACACTTTTTCTTGATTTTCTCTTTTGGACGTGTATTTTGTCGCTTTACTGTTAATCAACGACAGGGTAGGATTTAAAATGTCAAAGTTTTTACCGCCATGCTTAAGTACTAATAAAAATAGGTCCCCCAAAACTGTTTGGAAGAAAAGGAGTTTCTAAAGGATACTAAACTTCTCATTGAATATATAGGTATAGGTGTTACTATACCCCATAGATTGCTCTTATCATTGCCTAAGAAGTACCAACCGCTAGCTTTGCTTAGTCTATAAAGTTCTGTATTTCTGACCTTTATGCTTCATCTCAGTTGTATACTCCATCCTGGATTTTCGATCACTAGGCAAGGCATCGGAATCGCTTTTGGCCAGTGATTTCTCTAAACAACCAATTTACAACAGCCTTATTGTTCCAGAGTTGGTGCTGTGGTATAGAAAACATGAAGGCAGACGTTTTAAAACCCAAGTTCTTATATTTAATCCCTTCATTCTCTCTAACAGACCGTAATCACAGTTCACCTCCCAAGAGGACGTCAGTAAACCTTTCTACGAGTACATCCATTTTGTTGGTGTTCAACATAGCGTTGGTCGAAAAGGGTGTTGACTGAAGTGGAATGTGACCAATCTCAAATGTAATTTATTGGTGATCACTTCCTGAGTTATCTTTCAGTCCTCTCCGTCTGCACGTTGTAGGCACCAGTGGCTCCAAAGAGAATATCACATCAAGAATTAAAGAGTTGGGATGTTGCCCATGTTGAACACAATGAAGCCGCTACTGGATACTGTTTCCAACACTCCTCTCACTCTGGAAGGCATACACCATTATATTCCTCTTGCGCTGTAGTCGCAACTTATAGTAATATCTACGCATTTTTTGCACCTTTTATGGCAAGCGCTTTTTTTTTTTTTTGAAAAGTGGTTTTGACTAGTTCGACGTCGAAAACACTTCAAATAACATGGTAACGGAGCACCGATCCCAAACAAAACCCAAATTACGGATAGGGAGAGAGGTATCGAAAAATTACAAAGCTGAAAATTTGTCTCGCCCCCGCAGCAATATGCCTGCTTTTCTACTTCTTCCAAATTGCTTCAGCTAATCCTGGACAATAGTATTGCAAACTGATTTACAAGACAGCGACCATGAAAACTGACTATTTGCTTGGATTAGGAACGCTCTACCCGGAGCAAAGCAAACTTTGGTCGCGTGCATACAACTTGCTTCAGTGTGTTCGTATTCGAAGAAGTAGAAGCCATGTGTAAGTCGCATGCAGCTCAGTCTACGAGTGAAGGAGCCCAGCACTTGCATTGCAATACAATGCGTCATATTTCAATGATCTCTTCGTTGTACCAATACGTACGCAGCCTCCTTCTAAGGAATTTTATTTTGGGTATGGACACCTCATATGCCCTTCTAAGTTACCTCATGGCGATGTCAACAGTTATCTCTACTGCTGATCAAGATATTAGGGCTGCAATTGTTATATGCTTTCCTTCTAAGCTTAAAACGACTAATAATAGCACCTAAACTCTACATACCAACTTACGAAATAATCAATACGGTCATGAACTATCTCTAAGCGAAGGTCCGATAGGGGCTGTAGTGCTACAAAGAAGAAGAAGAAACTCTACATAACATTGTAGAATTGCAATGCAGTCCTTCACGTCTATAAACTAGATCACTGCGTGCCCGTGGTATCTGAGAACTAGACAGACGAGTCCCCGCTCCTATAGGGTTCGCCGATCAATTAAATATGAGCATATATATTTATACACGAGCGCCGTGAGCAAGTCTTTTGTTGGTTGACAGGCCTTGAAAGATTCCTCATTAAAATCTCATGCACATCCTTGCCTTCTCTTGGCATCAAGTATATCTCTGAATACTTGATACATGCGCAATCCCATCCAATGCTTTGCGATCTTCACGTCATTCTTCTCAATACATAATATGCATTGAGAAACGCAGAGCATTTTGCTGTCAAGTGGTCGGCTTTTCCACATTTCCAATAGATCGCACTTCAATCCAGGTCTTTGCAGCTATGCTTTGTGTAGCAGTAACTCAAAAACTTATAGCAGCGTACCACCTCCGTCCATCTTCGTAATCAAGCGTTTGTTATTCCCATCCATACTTGACCAGGTTTGTGCCTCATATAGCTCCACCAAAGCCCAGTTCAGGAGAAAGCTTTCACCTTACCAACTCTAACCTAATGTTAGTGGTGGATCTTCTCTTTGCCTGGAAGGCAATCGCAATTCAGAAATTTAATTTTGACGTAGTCTAGAAGCTCGATTTTGACCTAGAAAGTTGCACGCTCCCTGCCCATATACTGAGGTCCGGATAGAGTCCTACAATTTCTTGAGATCATTGCAACGATCGATTTGGAAGGGAACCCATCTTTCAGTGAACTTTAGTATTCGCCGCACCAATATCCCAATACCAAGGGAGTTATTTTGGCGTATCACCCCAAGGACCTCCACGTAAGTTTTCGCTTTCGTTGGTTTGACCATTACAGCATCTGCTGTTTTGTCTTGCTGTTTTTATTTGCTCTTTTTAAGTTTTCTTTTCTCGTGATAATGATGATCCATTGAACTATACATATAAGAGTGTAGCAAAACTAGTGAAAAATGTTTTGAAAGTATAGTGAAACTAATGAAAATTTGAAATCATTAAATTTCTTATTAAAAGAAAATCAAAACATTTATTCTACACTTGATTGGCCTTGATATTTATGATCTAAAGAAATAGCAAAAAAATGCTTTTAATGATATGAACTGCCTTTTTGCCATGTGGTCGACTCTTAAAGCATATATTATTGAATGGCTCCTTTACATGCATCCAAATACAAATCTCTGCCGATATTAATTAGTCCTGATGACAAAACAACATCTTGTCTTACCTGGATGGCAAAATCCATTAACAGAAGGCTCGTACTACATATAAAATAAAATACAAGTGCATTCATGTGCTTAGCCCCAAACCACCTAAAATATTACAAGTTGTTTTAGCTTTTTTGATAGAATTTCAAGCCATGCAAAAATCTCCGACAATTTGTCATAATATTTTTCATAGTTGGTACAATGGCCTATCGGCAAAGAAAAAAATATATCGCTGATGTAGTAAACAAATTACGTAATTAAAACTAATAAAAATAAATTTTCTTTCAATTTATCTATTCTTGTCACCTGCGTGATAATATTTCAATTGAGCCAAATTTTGACTTGCGTATAAGAAATGCAACAAAAAAAAAACCTTTCGACAAGCAGAAAATCGACTTCAATGCGCGCTTCTTCTTCTTTGTAGCACTACAGCCCCTATCGGGTCTTCGCTTCCTGCAAATAGCGTCTCCAACCGTCTCGGTCCATTGACCGCATCCTCCAATTTGTAAATCCGAAAGCAGTGAAGAACTGTATTCATCGACCGAGTCAGACCAGTGTTTCCTCGGTTTCTCCAATGATCTTCACACTTCAGTTCTTCCAACGTATACATTTTTGGGTAACCGTTGTTCGTTCATACGATTCATGTGTAGCCCATTGCAACTTCTGCAGTCTTACAACCGTGAAGACCGCTGGCTCGTCAAAAATTTTATACAGCTCATGGTTGTATCCACACCCAGATGCCACGATGCTACGAGCTCGAATCGGCAGACCGCCGATTGAAGTTTCACGAGATAGCCGAGATAGTAGGCATCTCAAAAAACCACAGTGGTCATATCCTGCATGAAATTTTGGACATGACAAAGCTGTCGGCGCAATGGGTGCCACATTTTCTTACTCCGCAAAACAAACGCAACCATGAAACCGCTACAGAGCCGTGTTTAACGCTGTTTAAGCGCAACTCGAAAGTGTTTCTGTGTCGTTTCGTAACCGTTGACGAAACATGGCTCCACTAGTATGCAACAGAGACCAAGGAGCAGTTAAAATAGTGGATCTTACCCGCACATGTGCTGCGAGGAAGGCGAAGACTGTTCTATCGGCTGCAAAGGTGATGGCCACCGTTTTCTGAGATTCACAAGGTATTATCTGCATCGATTACCTGGAGAAGGGCAAAACGGTCACAAGGCTCCACCTTACCGAATTATTGGGCCGATTCGACGCCGAATTGCAGAAAAAAGGCCCCATTTGGCGAAGAAAAAAGTGCTCTTCTACCATGAAAACGCACCGGCTCACACCACCGCCGTGGCCACCGCCAAACTGTACGAATTGGACTACGAACTGACACCTCATCCACCGTATTTTCCAGATTTGGCCCTGTACAACTTCTTTTTGTTTCCAAACTTGAAGAAATCACTTGCTGGGCAGAAATTTTACCGACCACGGGAAAACGTATTTTTCGGACGGGTTAAAGAAGTTGGAGCATCGCCAGGCCAAGTGCATTGAGCTAAGAGGAGATTATGTTGAGAGATAAATTACCACTTTTCCGAAATTTTCGTTTTTATTTTGTAGGCTAAGTATTTATTTCAGGAAAGTTGCGTTAAGCGGATAGCTCAGCTAAGTTCGTCCACCAGCCAAATTGATTAAGCGAAAATAAAATGGCGGCCATTTTAGACGAAAATTCGCAATTTCCGTTTTGGGCAAAATATAACTCCGATTCGGATGAAATTTGATACAGAGGTTCATTGAGCTTTGCAATGAAACTCACGAAAAAATGTGAAGTCAAACCATTTAAATCAAAATGGTGACAACTTAATAGTCGAAAAATGCGTTTGTGAAGTTATGACTGAATCCTTCAATCGAAGATAATGAAACGATAAGTATCTAGGGAATGATTCAAAAAATTTGAAGGTCAGATCGTAAATTTCCAAATAGTGGCATGTCTAAGTTGAGACTTTTAGAGTCTTCTAAAGAGAGTATTCTAAAAGTCCCAATTCAATTTTCATTCAATTTACATAAAACTAAATACTTTGGTAGACGGTAGTTTTTTTTTTGTTCTTGCGTTAGCACTATAGCTCCTTTTGGGCCTTCGCTTAGAGTATCTTATTATCTTGATCAAATGTATTGGCACTGCGGAAGGTGATATGGTAAATACCACGCATTGGCCGGGTATCCGTCCATAGGTAGTTATTGGATAAATTGATTCAGCTATTTGCGTGATCATCAAGTTGCTTATTTCAAAATCGAATATACGCATGACGTAATGAAAGCTACAATGTAGAGCAAAACAAGTTGGGTAGACAGACCTACCCTCATGTCAGAAGGGTTTTGTACTCAACTTACAAAATTCAGTAACCAGCAACGAACAAAATCAAGAAACATATCAAAGACGATTTTATTGGAGAAAATGTGAAATTCGAGGATCATAGTATTATTAACAAAGTTGAATATATTTTGACTTCTAAAGTATTTGTTATTGTTATACCCATAAATATCTCCCTTGATAATTTTTTCAGATTTTTAACATCACAGGTGTCCATTTGCGAGGGAGGAAACACATTTTTCATGTATTTCCCCCTTATGCCCCCACTGAAGCCAAACCTGTCAGTTTAAGAAGTGTTTTGAAAAGCTCTCAAAAATAACTTTCATTTGATACTCATATCGGCTACCTTTGATGAAATTTTGTTTCAGGGGCCACTCCCCTGTACTGTTATCATCGATTCACGGCCTATTTTTTCGAATCCTAGAATGGTTACAAAGCCCTTTTGCTAGGAGCTCTCTCCTGCCTCTTTGACTTGTTTCACCTATGAGTATTAATTGTAGGTACTCATCTTCAGTCATTCATTAAATTGAATCAAGTGTTAAAAGCATGCGCCTTAAACGTTGAAGTTGGGGTAAAATAACTCAAAATTATTCAATCTTTGCATTTAAAACAGCCACTATTTTGTTTTAGGATTACTAATATCACTAGCTGAGCCAATTCTCAAGGATATTCATGATACCTATCATTCCTGCAATTTTCATGCAAATCCTAGTAAAGCTGCAGCGCCTAAGTCGGTAAAAAGCACATATTGTTCCATAGCCATACTCGTATGTTTCCATAGTAATACAGTGCATATTGTTCCGTAGTAATACAGGAAAATTCAAATCGCTATAACTTCGTTAAATACCATTCGATCTTTATGAAACTTTCAGGATAGTTTAATTTTATGAATAGTCATCTGTGTTTCATTAAATTTAAGGGCACCATTAAGATTTTATGCAAAAAACATAAAATCGATAAATCATACTATTACTAACAAAGTTGAGTGAATTGCGACTTCTCATGTATTTTTTGTTGTTGTACTCATAAAGGCCTGCATTCATGATTTTTTTCAGATTTTTCGGGTCAAAGGTGGGAGGGGGGACACAATATGTTCGTACGTTTCCCCTTCCCCTGCACCCCTCAAAGCAAAATTTGTCATTTTAAGACCTGTTTTGAAAAGTTCTCATTAAGACCTTTCATTTGATACCCATATTGTCTACATGCGATGAAAACTTTTTTTTTCGTGGGCAACTCCCCTATATGGGGAGACCCCCCTTAAAGACCTTATAAATTTCTTTTCGTGGTGAAACTTTGAAGAGACTTCGCACCTACTTACAAAAACTTATGTTTCTAGCTCATGTAGTTTGCGAGAAAAAGTGGTGTGACACACGGATGGACGGACAGACAGGACGCGATTTTAGTAGGGCATTGTAAAATGATTTTGCAATACCCTAAAAAATGATCGTATAGATTTGCATTAAATTGATGTGAAAAGAGTGAAATGATCCATTTAAAAAAAATAAAAAAAAAGTTTAGCTAAGACAATTTATATGATCTTTTCCTGCAAATATAAGGTAAAATGTTTTAGGTTTATATTAAAATTTTAGATGATAGAATCATATAAAAGTTAATATAAATAAAAAACCTTTGTGGAAGGCCACTCTTCCCAACAAAAGCTCCTGCAACTTCAAAAAAAGGAAGGAGCTACAGCCCGATGGCTAGCTCAGAAAAGGAGTGTCTAGCCACCGTGGTGGGTCCCATACCCAATCGAAATTTCCGAAATGAGAAGACCGATATCGTTTAACAATTAATTTTTAACTCCCCTCGTTTCATCATTCATACCTATCATTTATTATAATTATGTATTTCAACTTATAGAAATACACTCTAATTCAATAAGTAGAAAAAAACCAATAGTTCAATAATTTATTTATCATGCGAGCCTATAATTGTCTTTCTATTTTTATTTTTTTTTTTTGTTTTGACGTTTTATTTTTATATTTAAGCATTGGATGTATTTATAAGATTCGCTGATCCTTCAGACAAGATGTGAAATTATGAGCTGAAGGTTTGAGTTTTCATGAAAATCAAAGAGTTTAAATTTTATTTAGGGAACTCAGATTAACTGCAAATCTTCTGGTATTTGAATATAAAGTCCATGTTTTTATATGGTATTTTTCCTCAAACAGCTAAAACATTGATAACTGCTGAAAATCAATCAAATTATTAAGATTATAATTAATCAGTTATCTAAATGAAATCGTTTCTATATAAGTTCGACTTGACATTCTTCTTCTTCTTCGTAGCACCACAGCTCCTCTCGGGCCTACACTTCCCGCTAATAGCGCCTCCAACTGTCTCGGTCCGTTGACCGCGTCCTCCAATTTCGAAATCCAAGCAGCGATGAACTTTTTTCGTCGACCAAGTCAGACCAGCGTTTCCTCGGTTTCCCCGGTTTAGCCACCGGTCTTCACCCTTCAGTTCGCCCAACGAATTTTCGTTGTTCTCCCAACAAATTTTATCGTTGTTCGTCCATACGATTTATGTGTCCAGACCATTGCAGCTTCCGCAGTGTTACAATCGTTGAGATCTTCGGCTCGTCAGAAATTTCATACAGCTCATGGTTGTATCGAATTTGCTAGCTTCGCTCCGATTATTCGCCTCAGGACCCTTCGCTCAACGGCGTTAAACATATTGGCGGATGCTTGGGTTAGGATTCGTTTTTCACACCTATAGCATAAAACAGGACTCATTACAGATTTGTATACTTAGAGATTTGTTTACCTGTGCATGAAGCTGGTCTTGAAGATCGTCAAAACTGAATAAAATATTTTACTTGCGAGCTGTATTTTTCGGCATATTTTTTCTCTTTTCATTACTGGTTGTCGTTATTTTAGCGCCTAAATACGCAAATTCCCCCACATTTTTGATACTGTATTCGCCAAATGTAATATTTTGTGTACTTGAGGTATTTTTTTTTAAAGTTACAGGTTGCCAATTTAAATACTGGTGCTTTCAATGCCAAATTATAGTAAAAAGGAGTGTATAAATATGTCAGTGTAGGACTGCAGCGATGATTTGCTGCCTTGGCGAGAGAGGATGGTGGTGTTCGCCGAGATTGGCCTAGTCGAAGGACGCGTGAATGTGCTGGCAGGTTAGTATTGCGGTGTCATGGGGTGGGTTCTTTTCCCTAGCACAAGCGCCCAATACAAAAAAATTTCTCATTCACGAAATAACTGATAAAATGCGGTCGACAGGTGTCGAGGCCGAGGTAACCTACTAAGGGTGGAAATGCCAAACCAAACAACAAACTGGACCTGGTGAAAACAGACGAGACTTGGGAGTATTTTGCCTTTACTGACAAATCTTATGGCCCCCAAATAAGAGTGGGGCATCCAGGTGAAAGCGGTGTCCCCTTGCACCCCCATCCGGATCAAGATCCATCGTAGAGATGGCCAGATGTTTTTCATTTGAATGGGAAATTCAAATGGAAACCATTAACGTTGCAAATTTATGTTTTACTCTTATCTGATGGAATCACATTATACTATACCATAAATGCACACGCAAACGGAAGGCCACTCTACCCTGCATGAACACCTGTAACGTCAGAATAAGGGGTGAGCTCATCCGATGGCTAGCTCATGAGTGGAGAGGCCAGCCAACGTGGCGGGTCCCATACTCCGTCGGGTCTCAAAACGAAATGGAAAGATCGAGTTTTTCTTTTGTTTTATTTATTCATTCTCTTTCATACAGCTTTACATTTTAGCAAGCCTCGGATAAACCTGTGCAATCTGAATAGTTCTTTCACAAACTAACACTGTAATATCCGCTTGTAGTAGTAGTTTTTGCATTGACACGTTAAACTTTTGTTCTTTGTAGTAACGTTTCGAGAGATTAGCGTATGTTATTTGAAAATTTTAATGTCCCTCTATGTGTTAATTACTCTTTATAAAAAATCTTTAGTTAATACAAACACTAGGAAGCTAAAAGAAAAACAAAGCCACACTTACCCTATGTTTTGCGAGCACTCGAGGATGGTGGTGGTTGCTGTAATCCAATAAATAGTAGCAAATTTATTTATTTACACTACTATATACTGCGTAGTCTTTTGGACTTTTGTTTTGTGAAAATTCTTCTTGTGAAATACTACCAGCCTTTGAAAATGGGAGTAGTTTTGAGCAATATAATCTTCAATCAGTTGGCATCAGAACGTCACATATTTGCGATTCTCGTTATACTCCCCTCTGATGCTCCCAACTCGATCGAAAAATCCGTTTCACCTTTTGATGCTGCCAAATTACCGTTGCAATGATTTTGTGTGCCTCAAAGCCTGTTTTTGCGAAACTAATCTTTCCGAACTCTCGTTCACCCTCGCGCTTATTTTTTCTGCTCTGACTTCGATATCAAATCGAAATCAGTTTCAACTACAAGAAGTTTCCACAAAATTGCACTCACAACTTGCGTCGTCGTGACAAATAAAATGCAACAATCAATCAAATATCCATTAACATTATAATAATTTGCAGGGAATTATTATAACCGACAATTTAGTTCAATCCTTTTACCTCCTTTTGCCAGTTTTTCAGTTTGTATATACATCAAGGGAAAACTCTTTCATGAAAAGGCAAAACTTCTTGAATTAACGAGCATTTCATTTAGCAAATCAGCAATGGCGTAACGGAACTAGGAACCAAAATGATGAGAAGCAATTTCCTAAACTCGTCAACTAGCGAATATCGAGGAGTGTTGCGATGAATGAGACAAATTTCCGTGATATTTCTACATTTCCACTGAATGTAAGAACGTTCAAGAAAATCGATCAAAATTATCTTTATCGTTTAAGAAATCTCAGATTTCTACTATTAATAATTTCAATTATTTAGTACACAGAATAGTTTTCATTGAATATTTGTTCGCTTTCAACGTGTCAATATTGAAATATGGTCACTAAATATCGCATAATAAGAATTCCAATTTTCCACAGCACTTGAATGCAAAAATCGCAAAACCGACTAGCGCAAATTGCCTTCGTAGATCCTCGCAACCCGCCAGTATAATCTTCTTATCAACGTCCGATATGTGACATTTCGACCCATCTACGCTTGCACTCCGACACCTTCGCCATAACCACGACCGCTATCATCCGATAATTGCCGTTTTCATGGCGGGACTATGTAATTCGTTGGTAAGTTGCGTTACAAAAGGGTTGTCGTGTCCAAATTTTAATTGTAAATTTAATTATTTATTTTGTTAAATTTAAATTTAAAATTGGATCAGCATTATGCTGGTTTTTCGAGCAGTTTGCCTTGGCGACCGCTCGATTACTACAATATGGTATGGCGGGTAATCTTTAAATGGCTCATTTTTTAACACTTCAACACCTGGACCTCCTCTTGTTTCATTTTTTAAGCCACTGCTGCTGAATATACTCGTGACTGTGACTTGATACTCTTCTACAGTCAATGGTAGGGTTACACGGAATTCTTTAATGAGCATCTTGACTTTATACAACTTCTTGCGATATACGCTCAACGCCATCTCTAGTTTTTTTTCCATTGACACCCATTCGTCTCCTTATAAATTTATATGAATCCTTGAATACTGACCCCGATTGGTAAATTCGAATGCCACATGCTAGCACTGCAAGTTTTTCGATACATGTCACACGCGCAAGCACAATATTTCCGTCTCCATAAGCGGTAATCTGTATTGGGTTAACCTCACTTGTAAGCACTGGCATTGGTTAACCTCACTTGTAAGCATTGGAACGTGTCTTTTGTCAACCTGAAAACTTGGACTGGGAACTTTTGATGTGCTAAATCATGCTAGATCTTATTTAAGTACGCCGTGAGGTTCCATCAAGTTTGAAAGATCTTTCATCTAGAGCGAGGGGAGAGATTCCCGAACCCCGCCGCTTCCGACCGATCAGCCTTTTTTTATCTGTTAGGAATACTCGAAGACTATTCGAAGAGAGTTCTTCTATTTCCTTATAGAAGACACGTAGCCTATCCTATTCTTCGCACGCAAAAATGTTTAGTAAGCGTCTTATTCCTCTACTGCGCAAAACGTACAGTCGGGGCACCGTGACTGACTGAAAGAATCCATGCTCTTTCCAGAGCGGGGTCAAGTAAAACTCAGTCTCACTAGACCTTCAAATGAACTGTAGTTTCAGATCAGAGATGAAGCACGCTGTCCATCTCCGCTTAGTGGTATTCATCCAGGACTGCTGCCAATCCTGCTGCCTCTTAATAAACAACTATCTCCGTAATTTCTTCATCTTTGGGATTATTAGTGTTGGAAGACATCGTCATGGGTCTCAAGCAGAATGTAATAATAATTACTAGCTGAGTTGTCCTCTAGTAGAATTCAATTGTGTCCTTAACACCGATTCAATTGTAGTCCTTAAAATCGATCTCACACGCAACCATCTTTCCATTCAGAACCATGCGCTAGACGCGTTAAAACCTGTTTTGAAATTTTCTCATCAACCACATAAGTATTTTTGGTTAAACAAAAATGTTAAGGGTCACTTCATATATGGGGGGACTCCCTAGCGATACCCACATTTTCAAGGGACTATCATTTTTTATATACTTTGATGTCTGTAACTACTATAGTTCCATAGAAAGGCTGCTGTGATGGACGGGTGGACAAGCGGATGACTGATAGTCATTTCAATAGGATCTTAAAACAAAGTACAGAAGCCTGAAATGAAGTATCCCAATCATGCATGAAAAATAAATCAAAATTTTCACACATGCATCGACTTAAAATTCATGATTACTAGCTAGCACGAAATATTTAGAATTTCTTATACTTCAAGCATTAAATTTCCTTTCTTCCATTAAGAAAACAATAAAGTCTTTCAAATTTTAATTTTTATTTTCTCCCTATGAAGAGACGGTTATATTCACAGGAAGTACACCTCTTTCTATTTCACGTGCCATTTCCTCTAGTTTCTCGAAATAATCTTGTATAATTTTATCCCAATTTGTTGGGTCTAGTGCGGAAGAACATTAATTTTAAACATTTCAAATGTATTCCTATCTGATTTTACTATATGTACATACCCTCTGTAGCAGCATTGGTCAAAGTAGTAATCAAAGGAATAAGAACGCAAAGTCCAATTAAAAAAATTCTGCTTTTAGTCATCATTGTTTTGCTATAAGCTATAAAACACTTTTAATCTGCAGTCAAAATTAGATAAAATAATGTTTACTAACTTGAGTACGTATTTATAAATACGAGTAGTATGAGGATAAAACTTCATAAATTGCACTTGTTAAAACCATAAAATACATCAAAGAAATTTAATACGCTTCAGAAATAACATTTAAATAATTGATTTCATGTCATAACATTGTTTATGAGAAAGTTACCAGAGTTTTTGCATGAGCCATATCGAATCAGTGTGTCATAGCAGCCTATTTTTCGCATTCATTCCATTTCCTATTTTATATTTATTTCTCTTTCGGCATTATATTGGATATTCTAAAAAGTATTAAGCCCTTTTTTGTCATTTTTCGATTGAATATTTTTTTATTTAAAAAAAGATTTTATTTAAGCTCATATTGTCCATTATTCTCTTTGACCGTATGCCATTTCTTGGGTAGAGCTGTGTAGAACTTCTGTGGTTTATCGACAAAAATTTTGGCCAAGCGATTTTTACAGTCCCTTTTTGAAGTGAATTTCTTTTCATTAAGGAAATTTTGCAGAAACCAAAACAAATGATAGTCTGATTTTGCAACGTCTGGACTAAACGGTGGATGCATCAAAACTTCCCAGCCAAGCTCTGTTAATTTTTGCCGGGTCATCAAAGATGTGTGTGGTCTGGCATTGTCATGATGGAAGACAACGCCCTTTCTATTGATCAATTCTGGCCAGTTTTTAGGTTTTTGTAAAATAATTTTACAAAACCCTTCTAAAATCGCGTCCTGTCTGTCCGTCCGTCCGTCCGTGTGTCACAGCAGTTTTTCTCGGAAACTACTTAAGCTAGAAGCATCAAATTTTGTATGTAGGTGTAAAGTGGTGCTCTCTTCAAAGTTCAACTGCAAAAAAAAATTTATAAGTTATTTAAAGGGGGTCTCCCCATGTACGGGAGTGACCCCCCGAAAAAAAATTTCATTGAAGGTCGCCGATATGGCCATCAAATGAAAGGTCTTGATGAGGACTTTTCAAAACAGGTCTTAGTTTGGCTAAGTTTGCTTCGAGGGGTGCACAGGGAGGGGAAATACACGAAAAATTTGTATCCCCCCCCCCCCTCCTCGCGATTGGACACCTGTGATCCGAAAAATCTGAAAAAAATCAAGAATGTAGGCCTTGATGAGTACAACAACAACAAATACGTGAGCAGTCGCAATTCACTCAACTTTGTTAGTAATAGTATGATTTATAGATTTTATGTTTTCTTGAATAATATCTTAATGGTACCCTTAAATTCAATGAGTACACGGATGACTATTTATAAGATTGATTAACTCTGCAAGTTTCATAAAGATTGAATCATATTTAGCGAAGTTATAGCGGTTTGAATTTTCCTGTATTACTATGGAACAATATGCGCTGCATGTATTACTATGGAAACATATGGCTATGGAACAACATGCGCTTTTTACCGTCTCAGACACTACAGTTTTGCTAGGATTTGCATGAAAATTTCAGGAATGATAGGTATCATGAATATCTTTGAGAATCAGTTCAGCTAGTGGTATCAGTAACCGTGAAACAAAATAGTGGCTGATTTAAATGCGAAGATTGAATAATTTTGAGTTATTTTTTCCCAACTTCAACGTTTAAGGTGCAAGCTTTGAACACTTGATTCAATTTAATGAATGACTGAAGATGAGCACCTACAATTAATACTCATAAGTGAAACAAGTCAAGGAGGTGGGAGAGATCTCCTAGCAAAAGGGCTTTGTAACAACTCTAGGATTCGAAAAAATTGCCTATTAATCGATGATAACAGTACAGGAGAGTGGCCCCTGAAAAAAAATTCATCAAACATAGCCGATATGAGTATGAAATGAAACAATCAAATAATAGTCACTTTTTTCAATGTGTTTTAATTAAATTAAATAAAAATAATTTTTTTTTCCTTTTAACATTGGATATTTATTTTGTGTAAAACGCGTTTTCGACTACTATTTGTAGTCTTCTTCAGTACAATCTGAAGAAGACTACAAATGGTAGTCGAAAACGCGTTTTACACAAAATAAATATCCAATGTTAAAAGGAAAAAAAAATTATTTTTATTTAATTTAATGAAATGAAAGTTTTCATGGGAGCTTTTCAAAACATTTCTTAAACTGTCAGTTTTTGCTTCAGTGGGGCACAGGGGTGAAATACATGAAAAATGTGTTTCCTCCCTCGCGAATGGACATCTGAAATAATTATCAAGGGAGATATTTATGGTTATAACAATAACAAAAACCTCAGAAGTCTAAATTCGTTCAACTTTGATAATAATAGAATGATCTTCGAATTTCATAGTTTCTCCAATAAAATCGTCATTGACATGCTTCTTGACTTTATTCAATCTGGTGACTGCATTTTGAAAATTCAATACAAAACCCTTCTGACATGAGCGTAGGTCTGTTTACCCAACTTGTTTTGCATTACTTGTTGCAATCTGGTTAATTCCTGACAGTACAGAGCCGAATTGAGTGTTTGGCTAGGTTCTAGCACCTCGTGATAAACAATTCCTTTCCAATCCCACCATACACACAGCATAACCTTATTTGATGTCAATCCTGGCTTTGAAGTCTTTTGTGATGATGCACCTAAAAAAAGCTCGAAAAAGATCATGGTCAAAAAACACCATGATTTTTTTCGAACGACATTTTTGTATCTTACCCATTTTTTATCGCCCGTAATGATTTGCTTTAAAAATGGTCCAATTTCGTTGCGTTTTATTAGCATTTCGTAAATGGAAATTCGGTCGATCAAATTTTTTTTGTTTTCATTCATGCGGAACCCAAACGTCGAGCTTCTTTGTGAATCCAGCCTTACGCAAACGGTTCAAAACTGTTTGGTGATAGATATTCACTTCCTTAGCAATGTCGTGGCTGCTTATGTGCCGGTCTTCTTCAATTTTTTTGTAAGATTTCATCTACTTTTTCAGTGATTGGTCGACATGAGCAAGGTGCATCCTTGACATCAAAATTTCCAGAACGAAAGTGAGCGAACCATCTCTTGGCTGTGGCTTCTGTTAAAGTATCTTAACCGTAGACACCACAATTTTTTTCACGAGCCTGCGGTGCATTCCCACCTTGATTGTAGTGATATTGTAAAATACAACGATTTTTTCAGAAATTTCACTCATTTTTAAATAAATACAACTTTGTACACGAATGAAGAAATACAAAACTGTCCATATGAAAATTGTAGACTGGAATGTCATCTTCAAACCCATGTCAGTTAGACTCAATCTGACTAGTAATGCCCGATACATGACAACGAACACCATCTAGTGACAAAAAAGCCTCAATACTTTTTAGACCATCCAATATATTTAGCTATTTTCCTTCTCGCATTGTTCCTTCCTACATTATCTGATTCAATATTTCTGTTCAAGCTCTACTGTCTGTCTGTCCGTCCGACCGCAAACTACTTAGGCTATAAGCATCAAATTTTGTATGCAAGTGTAAAGTGGTGCTCTCTTCAAAGTTCAGCTACAAAATAAAAGTTATAAATTATTTAAGGGGGTCTCCCCATATAGATGAGTGGCCACCGAAAAAAATTTCATCAAAGGTACCCAATATGGGTATCAAATGAAAGGTGTTGATGAGAAATTTTCGAAACAGGTCTTGGTTTGAAAATTTTTGCTTCGAGGGGCGCACAGGGAGGGGAAAAACACGAAAAATTTCCGCACCATATACTAAGAAGAACAGAAGGAGTATTACGGCACTGTATACAAAAAAGTTGTTATGACCAAAAGAAAGTCAGTACATACGAATAAACGTAGACGGGAAATCGCACAGTACAATGATATGCATCTTTAACCAAAAATAGCCACCACACGAGAAACTTATATGCATACGCGCTGAAAACAAGTACTTCTTCTTCTGCATAGCACTAACATACAGCTCCTCTCGGGCGTTCGCTTCCTAGAAATAGCGCCTCCGACTGTCTCGGTCCATTGTCGCGTCCTCTAATTTCAAAATCCGAGCAGCGATGAACTGTCTTCGTCGACCGAGTCAGACCAGCCTTTCCACAGTTTCCCCACCTGTCTCCGGCCTTCAGTTCTCCCAATGAATACCTTTTTAGGTATCCGTTGTTCGTTCATACGATTCATGTGTCCATACGATTCCGCAGTCTTACAATCGTTGAGTCCTTCGGTTCGTCAAAAAATTCATACCGAATTCGCCTTTGGTCCCTGTTTAGATTTGCTCCGATTATTTGCCTCAGGACCCATCGCTCAATATATTTACGGATGTTTGGGGTAGGGTACCTGATTCACACCCATAGCATAACACAGGTCTTATCATAGATTTATATACTTGGAGCTTTGTCTTCCTGTGAATGCAGTTGGTCTTCAAGATCGTCAAAACTGAAAAAAAATATTTTATTTGCGAGCTGTATCCTTCGGCGCTCATGACGCAGTCGAGGAAAAATACCTCAAATACACAAAATATCACACTTGGCGAATACAGTAATAATAATTACTAGCTGAGTAGTCCTCTAGTAGACTCCAGTTGTGTATCCTCCATGCTAGTGACTCTGAGGCGAATGTCACATCGGGTATGATTCCTTCACAGCTCCAATGGCAGAAAGTCAACATTCACTCGGTGTTTAGCACGACAAGCCCTGTTCTAGTAGGACTCGTTTTTCCCACGGACAAGTTTGAGACAAGCCCAATTCAACAGCTCTAGCATTGAGTTCCCCCAACGAGTATGTGGCCCTCTGCATCCATGCCAGCGGACTGAACAGTCGATATAACGACAAATGATGTTATATATACATAAAATAATGTAGTCCTTGAACACCGATCTCACATGCGATCATCTTTCCATCCAAAGCCATGCGCTAGACCTGTTAAAATCTGTTTTTAAATGTTCTCATCAACCACATAATTATCTATGGTTAAAAAAAATCTTAAGGGTCACTTCTTATATGCGGGAAGGCCCTGGAGATACCAACATTTTCAAGAGACTCTCATTTCTAATATACTTTGATGTCTGTAACTACCATAGCTCCATAAAAAAGCTGCTGTGATAGACGGATGGACGACCGGCTGACAAATCGTGATTTTCAAGAGACGCTCATTTCTAATCAACATACTTTTGAATTTTGATGTCTGTAACTACTATAGTTCCATTGAAAAGCTGCTGTGATAGACCGGCGGACAAGCGGATGACAGATCATGATTTCAAGAGGATCTTAAAACAAAGTACAAAAGCCTGAAATGATGTTTCCCAACCATGCATGTGCCCCGGTGTTTCGTGACGAATGATACGAAAAATCAATAAAAAAATGATTGTTGTCTAGTTTTAAATATTAAGTCCTTATACATCACGCATTAAATTTCCTTTCTTCCATTAAGAAAACAATAAAGTCCTTCAAATTTTAATTTTTATTTTCTCTCTATGATGAGACAGTTATATTCACAGGAAGTATACCTCTTGCTTTTTCGATATAATCTTCTATAATTTTTTCCCAATTAGTTTGGTCTAGTGTAGAAGAACATTAATTTTAAACATTTAAAATGTATTCCTATTTGATTTTACTATACATACCCTCTGTAGCAGCATTGGTCAAAGTAGTAATCAAAGAAATAAGAAGGCAAAGTCCAATTAAAAAAATTCTGCTTTTAGTCATCATTGTTTTGCTATCAGCTATAAAACACTTTTAATCTGCAGTCAAAATTAGATTGAATAATGTGTGCTTACTCCAGTACGTATTTATATATCAATACAAGTAGTATGGGGATAAAACTTCATAAATTGCACTTGTTATAATCATAAAACACATTAAAGAAATTAAACACGCTTCGGAAATAACATTTGAATAATTAATTTCATGTCATAACATTGTTTATGAGAAAGTTACTAGATTTTTTCCATGAACCATATCAAATCATGCGTCAGAGCAGCTTATTTTTCTCATTCATTTCATTTCCTATTTTATATTTATTTTTCTTTTGGCATTAAATTGTATATTTAGTTATTTTCCTTCCCGCATTGCTCCTTTCTGTTCTCTTTCTTTGTAGCCCTACAACCCCTTTCGGGCCTTCGCTTAGAGATAGTTAGAGTATCTCATTGTCATGATCGAATATATTGGCACTCCACAAGGTGATATGATCATTATCACGCTTTGGCCGTGTGTCCGTCCACCCTGATTTTAAACCACCACGTATCATAACTGAACAGGCTTATAGTCCGTCTGAAGAACCACTCGAACTTAATCTCGTTGACGCAACTTGAACCAGAAACCTTTGGCTTACGGGCTTAGTGCTCTAACCACTAAGCGACGTAGACTACCATTGCTCCTTCCTACATTGTCTGATTCTATATTTCCGTTCAAGCTCTTTTTAGGGTCTTGTAAAATTATTTTACAAACCGCTACTAAAATCGCGTTCTGTCTGTCCGTTCGTGTGTCGCACCACTTTTTCTCGCAAACTACATAAGCTTGAAACATAAGATTTTGTAAGTATGTGTAAAGTGGCGTTTAAAGAGGGTATCCCCATACAGTGGAGTGGTCCTGAAAAAAAATTTCATCAAATGTAGGCGAGATGGGTATCAAATGAAAGGCCTTAATAAGAACAGGTCTTAAACTGACAAGTTTTGCATTGAGGGGTGCAGGAAAAGGGGAAATGTACGAAAACCCACCCCCCACACGTTTGACCCCCAAAATCTTAAAAAAAAACAATCACAGAGGTAAGTCTTACGGAGCCAAGGGCAACAAATACCTCAGAAGTCAAAATTTGATCAGCTTTGTTAATAATACATTTTATAAATTTTACACTTTAGCCTATAAAATCATAATGGGACCCTTAAATTTTCCAAAAACTACAATTTAAGTGTCCTCAAAATTTCACAATAATCGAGCTATAAACAGCTAAGTCACAGCCAATCGAATATTTAACATTTACAACATCAACACATAATACTAGGGAGATACTCGTACAAGTTTGCAACGGACCTAGACACTACAAATTTGTAGGAATTTTTGTAAAAATTTTAGAAATGGTTTGTCATATTGATGTGTTATCATGATTAACTAAGCAACGGGCTCAAAATACTTGAAACAAAATGGCGGCGAATTTAAAAGCATATATAAGTCAAGTTTTCATATGCAGAACATGTTGTTTGATTACTAATGATTTCACATAACCCTTCTGGTAGGAGCACTCTCCTACCACTTCAACTTGTTTTCTATCTCAGACAATTTTTTTCATCCCATGTTTTTTTTTTCTTTGTTCCTTCCTTGCTATATACTTAGAGGATGATATTTGATTAACAACTTTTCCTCAATATATTCCCATGGTCCTAGCTCTCTGTCTCTTAAGGACGTATAGCGCTTAATCGATGGGTTTCGTTCAGGAGCAAATTTTGGCCGTGCTTGGCCACCAGCATGAAGAAATCGCAATGACTCCTGAGCTCCTCATCAAAGAAAGGGAGAGGAATAAGGAGGAATTTTCCTGAGAAATGAAAAACAACTCTTTTTTTCTCCCTTATCCGTGTTTAATGCACCAACCAATGAAAAATTTTTTTGAAGTACAAGGATAAACCATTGAAAGCAAAAAATTATTCCTCAAAGCAGTAGAACCTAGTAACGCTAATATTTTACAATGTAAACAATAAAGAAAATTTACCGAATTAAACTTAATAAAATTTATTAAATAGTGTGATTTGTAAACAGTTGCTTACTCTTTCGATGTACAAAGAACGAGGGAAGGAGTATTACGGCACTGCATACAAAAATATTGTCATGCCCAAGAGAAAATCAGTACATACGAATTAACGTGGACAGAAAATTACACAGTACAATCATATGCATCCTTCACCAAAAACACCCATCACACGAGAAATTTACATGTATATGCGCTGAGAACAAGTTCTTCTTTTCCTTCTGCATAGAACTATCCCTCGGGCGTTCGCTTCCTAAAAAAAGCGCCTCCAACTTTCTCGGTCCATTGGTCGGGTCCTCTAATTTCGAAATCCGAGCAGCAATGAATTGTCTTCGTAGACCGAGTCAGACCAGCCTTTCCACAGTTTCCCCATCGATCTCCGGACTTCAGTTCTCCCAACGAATACCTTTTTGGGTATCCGTTGTTTGTCCATACGATTCATGTGTCTAAACGAATAAACCAAAACTCATTTCACTCTTTGCTCTACCGACGAGCCCTTGTGATAAATGGTGAGCGTCTTTTCTCATCTTATTCTGCTCTCTGCTGTCGCCAATTGAACGTAAACTCCTAATTCAAGACATTCAGCCTTACTAGAGAACTTCAAGAAGTCACATGAAAAATTTCATCACATAATTGGGATGAGTTCGTTTTTGTTTATGAGCAACATTTGTAGCTACTTGTAATACTCTTTTTAGTACAGGGCCACTTAAAAATTGTTAGCTAAAACGTATTGTGTAGGAACTACGGATTCTGTAATTCAAAGAATCCTCCACGATGAAACAAATGACAACGGCCAGCGCCTGATCGATTTTGCTTGTAACAGAAACCAAGTCATACGTTCGACTTGCTTCCTACATCGTCGCATTCATAAAATGGCCCAGGATATCACCAGATGGTAACACATAAATCAAGATCGATTATGTTCTAATCCAATAACGTTGAGCTGCAAGCATACTGACGCCCGTACATACTGAGGAGCCAATTGTAACTCAGATCATTACTTGATCAAATTAACCTATCGATGTAGTATGTCAAAGGCATGTTCGGCGAAGATCAGCCCGCTACACAATTTTAATGTCGAAAGGCTACAAACGGCGTCTGTGGCCAAAAAATTCACGGAGACCCTTGACAACCAGCTGGTTCCCATCCTATCAGCCGCATCATTAAAGACAAGCAACGAGCTCTGGATGAAAGAGAAAGCGGCTACTAAGACCGTGGCAGGACACACAATCGCATATCAAGCCCGGCGCAGGAGAAATGATTGGTTCGATGATGGGTGCCAGAATGCGTTAGACAAAAAGAATCAGGCGTACGCAGAAAACATAGGTAGAAAAACCAGGACGAAGAGAGAACACTATGAAAATCTCAGAAGAGTAGCGAATAAGATAATTCGGATTATGAAAAGAAAATACTATGACGACCAATTGAGAAGTATAGATGTAAGCCTAGCGAGCAACAACACAAGACAAGCATACAAAGTAGTGAAAAGCCTGAAACATGGTTATCAGCCCAAAACCACGCTCTGTCGTGATGACATCAGCAACATCATTGCTGATGAAACCAAGATTAAGGAAACTTGGGTATCATATTTCAAGAACCTCCTTAATCCTCCATACAGCTCCAAAACACCGGAGTCTATAGATCTTTGTGGAGTGCCTCATTGGCCCCACCAACTCTGGATGAAGTTTGTTCCATCATCAAAGCCCAAAAGAATAATAAAGTGCCGGGCATTGATGAGATTCCAGTGGAGCTCATCAAATATGGTGGCAGCAGTGTTCATCAAGCTATTCACAAAGTCATCCAGCACATTTGGCAACAAGAACATATGCCAAAAGAGTGGAGCCAATCAATTATATTCCCTATCTACAATAAAGATGACAAGCTGCAGTGCGAAAATTAAAGAGGCATATCACTACTTTGTACGACGTACAAAATATTTTCAAAAATCTAAGAAGATATGATCGGATCATACGGTAACAGTGTTATTGGAGATTATTAAGGTGGTTTTAGAGCACAATAGACCAATTGTTTACAGTCAAGCAGGTACTTACCCCGTGGTGAAACGCGGCACAAAAGGAAGGGGTGCACGAACGAGGCAAAATGCATTCTTTGCAAGGATGCTAAGCTAGCACCCGGCGACCTCAAACATGAGCCGGCGACAGGGAGGTGCTGGGTTTTCAAGGAGGCCCTAACTAAAGCCAAATCGATACTCAAATAATCCGTATCCTGCAGGTCAATTTGCACCGAAGCACAAACGCCCAGGACCTACTTGAGCAGTTTGCGAGGGATAAGAAAGCTGACCTCCTGTTGCTGAGCGAGCAACATCATAACAAGGACTCGCAAGCGTGGTACCCTGACAAATCTAGTACCTCGGCCATCTGGGTTCGAGACAGCGCCCGCCTTCAGGTGCAGGGCCATGGACGCGGGGATGGTTTTGTGTGGGTGCGGTGTTCAGGGATAACATATTTCAGTGTTTATCTGACGCCTAACGAGGCAATGCGATCTTTTCGAACCAAACTCGATGCCCTGGAGGATACTGTCTCGAACACAGAGGGCCACATGCTGGTCGGGGGAGACTTCAACGCTAGAGCCATTGAATGGGGTATGCTACAATCCGACCCAAGGGGAAAGCAAATCTTGGACATGGCGGCCAGAACAGCGCTTTTTGTCCTAAATACTGGTAACACCCCTACTTTCCGCCGATGGGGTTGCGTAGAAACCATACCCGATGTGACACTCGCTTCGGAGTCCCTGGTACCTAGAGTACACAACTGGCGAGTACTAGAGGACTACTCGGCTAGTGATCACCAGTATATAGCGGTTGAGATTCATGACAGTGCCACTCTGCGTGCATATGCCCAAACTTCAATCCTCGGATGGAGGACTGGGAGGATGGACGTTGAGAGGTTCGCTGACGCGCTTACGGCAGGCGCACCGTTGCCGGGAGCTCCGTCAGGGAGTGGAGGGCCCACAGCCAAGGACTTGGTGAACTCAACTATGAGTACCATCACAGCTGCTTGCGAGTCTTCCATGCCCCGTCGGAGACCCCGACACGGTAAGCCTCCAGTATACTGGTGGTCAAACGAGATCGCCGAACAAAGAAGCGAGTGTCACAAACTTCGGCGAGAGGCCCAGCGGGCGCGAACACGGGAGGAGGCAGACACTAGGCTAGCAGCATACAGGTCCGGCAGGAAATATCTTCGCAGGCTTATTAACAGGAGCACGGCCCGATGCTGGCAAGACCTCGCGGATGATGTAAATAGGGATCCGTGGGGCCTTGGCTACAAGCTGGTCATGGGGAAACTTGGTGCCCTACGGAAGCCTTGTATACATGACGCGGAAAAAATGGACGCGATAGTGCGGGGACTCTTCCCCGCCCATCCCGTCCGTGTTGACGCTGTCCGTGGTGAAACAGCGGTCGAGTGCCCACTCTTCACACAGCTGGAACTGGAGGAGGCAGTCCTCTCCCTGAAAGCGAGGAAGACTCCAGGTCCAGATGGTGTTCCAGCTGAGGTTTTGCAGCTCGTCTATCACCATTGTCCTGACTTGCTGCTCAGCACATTCAACGCTTGTCTACGGGACGGGGTTTTCCCGGTACGATGGAAGGTGGCGAGGCTCGTGCTGATAAGCGAGGGGAAGGGAAATCCCGAATCGCCGTCTGCATACCGCCCGTTATGCATGCTAGACATGGCTGGGAAAGTGCTAGAGAAACTCATCAAGGGAAGACTTACTGACGCGATTCGTGCTGCTGGGGACCTATCTCCTCGGCAGTACGGCTTTAGAGCAGAACGTTCTACCATTGATGCGATTGCAGAGGTGGTGAACGCGGTCCAAAAGGCAGAGGCATATAGTCGCACCAAGCGACGGATCGTCCTGTTGGTGACACTCGACGTTAGGAATGCCTTCAACTCCGCTAGTTGGGTGGATATTCTGGACACGTTGGAAAACTCTTTTCAAGTTCCAGAATATCTAATGCGGCTTTTGAGGAACTACCCAAAGGACCGAAGCCTGCTCTACGACACGACACAGGGCCAACGAAGGATGGCGGTTACATCGGGTGTTGCCCAGGGATCTATCCTTGGCCCGGACCTGTGGAACGTGTCTTACGATGGGCTACTGAGACTTGAGATGCCAGATGAGTCGCGCTTGGTCGGCTATGCGGATGATGTTGTGGCTCTGGTCGCCGCACGCACCGTTGAACAAGCGCAACTTAGGTTAGGTATGCTAATGCGCCGAATGAGGGACTGGATGACTGCTCGCGGGCTCAGTTTAGCACTGGAAAAAACCGAAGTGGTCATCTTGACCAAAAAGAGAATCCCTAGAGTAAAGATGACCAGTATTGGAGATATACAGGTCGAATCGAAGCCAGCGGTGAAGTACCTGGGGCTACTAATCGACTCGAAGATGAGTTTCTCTGAGCAAATCAGGGCAACGGCTGAGAAGGCTGCTTCGGGAATATCAGCCCTGAGTCGACTTATGGCCAACGTAGGGGGACCCAGCCCATCAAGAAGACGCCTCTTGATGAGTGCTGTAGGGTCAGTGCTACTGTACGGAGCAGAGGTATGGGGCGACGCTCTCAGCAAGGAGGTATACCGAAAACGATTGGCACAGGTACAGAAAAGAGGAGCACTGAGAATTGCATCTTCGTATCCAACAGTCTCCGACTCGGCGGTGAGAGTGATTGCAGGCGTGATACCTGTTGCCCTCCTTGCTAGAGAGCGCCGCGCTATTTACCTGCGCCGAAACGAGGATGCGAGGGAGATGGTTGTCTGCGAGGAGAGACAACGCTCGCTCAACGATTGGCAGCAGTCTTGGAGGAATTGCACGAAGAGAAGGTGGACTGCGCGCCTCATCCCGGATGTGAGACCGTGGCTGAATCGAAGGCATGGTGAGACTGACTTCTATCTGACCCAGCTTTTGAGCGGGAACGGGTGTTTTCAGTCTTACCTGCACAAGATCGGTAAGTCACGGTCTCCCGATTGTCGGTTTTGCCCAGGAGAGGAGGACAATGCCTGTCACACATTTTTTGCGTGTACCAAATGAGCCGGGCTGCGAAGGGAACTCTACAGGGAGACGGGAGAGCTCACCCCGGATAATATAGTTGCGGTGATGCTCGAATCGGTTGACAAATGGAACCAGGTGGCACATTATGCTCGGGCGGTCCTAAAAGGTAAAAGGGACTCACAGCAGCCGGAGGTGCTGGGGCTGGGGGATCGCTCTTTTGGCATTTCCTCTTCCCCTCTCCCCTCCCGCTAGGAAAGCGACTCCCCAGCTTGAGGGCGCCCCACGGCGTAACAAAACGAGACCTGGCCCGAAGTAATGTGTCAAACGGTTCCAGGCTGGGTTCTCAGATTGACAGGGGAGGTGTTTAGTGGGTAGTCCAAGGGTATCCTCCATGGGAGTCCCACACTGCCAGACTCGGCGGGCGTAAATGCCTTCGCCTCCCTACCACAAAAAATAGAAAAAAAGCAGGTACTTAAAAAATGCTGGGAGTTCAACATTGACATACACCAAATTTTCGTTGACTTTAAGCAAGCATACGACAGTATTGATGGTAACATACTGTACCAAGTAATGCTTTGCTTTGGCATCCCAGCCTAACTAGTTCGTCATGATGTTGACGAACTTCCAAGTCCGCATCAATAACTCACCGATGCCTTTGACACAAATATCGGACTATAACAGGGAGATGGCCTGCCCCCATTGCTATTCAATTCGGCTCTGGAGTACGTCATAAGGACGCTACTTGTCGATACACGAGGTACATTACTATACAAGTCGAGCCAAGTAGTAGCCATAAGCAGACAACATCAACAGTTTCTCACGGTCCTTGACAACTGCCAAAGAACTCTTCCTGAAGCTCGACAGCGAAGCAAAACTAGTAGGGCTACACATCAATGAAAATAAAACAAAGCTCATGATGCAATCGAGGAAAAATATCTCAAATATGAGTACACAAAATATCACACTTGGCGAATACGGTATCGAAAATGTTGGTCGATTTGTGTATCTAGGTGCCAAAATAACGAAGATGGGTAATGAAAGAGACGAAATACGCCGAACAATACAGCTCGAAAAGAAAAGTGGCGTTTTCAGTTTTGACGATCTTGAAGACGAGCTGCATACACAGGAAAAACAAAGCATACAAATCTATGATAAAACCTGTGTTATGCTATGGGTGTGTAATATGGACCCTAACCCAAACATCCGCAAATATAGTGGACGCCTTTGAGCGACGGGTCGTGACGCGAATAATCGGAGCGAAGCTAGACGAGGACCAATGGCGAATTCGATGCAGCCATGAGTTGTATGCAATTTTTATTGAGCTGGAGGTCTCAACGATTGTCAGACTGCGGAAGCTGCAATGGGCTGGACACATAAATCGTATGGACGAACAACGAATACCCAAAAAGGTATTCGTTGGGAGACCAAACCCTGAGAGAGGGAATGAAATATTTTCAGAGATAGTTGAAGCAAAAGTTTCTGACTGAACGGCGAACTTCTTCTTCATTTCAATGAAACATTAACGTCTGACCTCATACCGAGCTTGAAGCTTATTGATTATTTTGTCACCGTTGAGGACATTTGTTCATATTTGGAAATATAAACAACAAGAAATCATGTGGTACTGACAGTATTCCAAATAGATTTCTCCCATATTTGCCCGAGGCTGCTATTAGGAATTATTACATATTGTTCAACTATATGTTGATCAGTTGATTTTTCCCAAATGAGTGGAAAAAGGTCAAGGTTTTTCCGATCTTGAAGAAAGGAAAAGAATCTTCGAGCCCTAAAAGCTATCGCCCAAACACCTTGCTGCTTAACATCAGCAAAGTGTTTGAAGTCATGCCCAACAAAGCATTAAACGTCCATACAGAGAAAAATGAGTTGTTGTCAAAATTGCCAATTTGGTTTTCGTATTAGATATTCGGCCACACATGCGATAACGAAAGTAACCTCAGACATCCTTTGGAAACTAAGCAACAGAGAATGTGTTTGGTCAATGGACTGAGACAGTTAGAGGCACTTGTTGTAGGAAGCCAAGGTCTGAGCGGGGCTGTATTGCTGCGAAGAAGAAGATTAGCTTCTGCGCCAACCGCTACTATTTCCACTAGCAATTACTTTTACATTCTCTTCCTGTTGAAGGATATTACACAAAACTGATTATTATTTCCTAACTCAGCGTTCGATGTTTCACTGAACCAATAGAATAAAATTTTCTTTATCTAAAAATTTGAATAAGGACAAATTGCACGTAATTCATTTCTCCCACACTCTCATCTCCTCTACAGATTTCGAAAGATTGCATCTTTCAATTGTTTCCATTGCCACTGTCAGTCTCCCTTTCCAGATATTTTAAATTTGCTAATTAGTCGAATTAAACAGTATTTCTGATGACTAACCTAATACACATACCAAACGCACGTACACATGCGCCATCGCATAAAGGAAGCCACCAGCTTTTCAGGTAAGATAGCGAGCAATATCTTCAAGCTATGATTTACCATTGCCTGGGTATTTGATATTTTGGCTTCTCCTTATTTGTACATTTTTGACTCTTCATATTATTCTGCCTGTTTTTTGCACCTATGCGCGTTCACACAGTTATTTGGCGGCTGCGTTGCTCCTTGAATAGCCAAACATTTGCATGCTTCAATGTTTTCAAGCTGCCTTCCCGCCAAACTCACAACGTTTTTATGCATTTTGCCTGGGCAGTTCCGGCATGGGCCTGATAGGCATTTTTTGATAATGTAGCCTACCATCAGACGATTACAACAAAGCATATTATCCATCACCGGATGATGTTGTGACGCTAGTCACCGAACGCATAGTCAAATATGCGCAGCTCAGGCTAGGTATGCTAATGCGCCGAGTAAGGGACTGGATAACTACTAGCCTAGCACTGGAGAAAACCGAGGTGATTATCCTGCCAAAGAAGTGAATTCATAGAGTCAGGATTATCAGCATTAGGGAAACGCTGTCGAATCGAAACCAACAGTAAAATACGTGGGCGCATTGAAAGACTCGAAGATGAATTTTTCCGAGCGTATCAGGGAAGCAAGTGATAAAGGTGCAGCACGTGTAACGATACTTACTCGACCGATGTCTCATCAAGGAGATGACTCGCTGATAAGCACTGTATAGCCTGTACACAGACTCAGCGCGCTGCAAATTGCATGCGCATACTGAACAATCTCTGATTCGGCAGGGATGATGATAGCAGGGGTGATACCAATCGCTCTTCTTGTTACAGAGCGTAAAAATATCTATCAGTGTCGAAGCAGAAGGGACAGGGAGACGATCGTTAAAGAGGGGAGAACACATTGTTCAAGCGATTGAAAACAGTCCTGTGGTAGCGACGTAAAAGTTAGATGGACTTTGTGCCTGATCTCTGACCTAAGGCCACAGCTCAATCAAAGGCACTGACTACTTTCTCCATGATTCAGCTCTTGAAAGGGCATAGATATTTTCGGTCTTACTTGCATGAAATTGATAAGACACGTTCTCCCAACTGGGTGTTTTACATAAGCGAGGTAGAAGACGCCTTCCACATATTTTCGCCTTCAAAATATGTAAGTGACAATGTGGTGACGTCTCCAGTGAAATTAGAGACCTTTCCCCGGAAACTATAACAAGAAAGATGCTTACACCCCCTCTGCCAAATGGAACTAGGTAGTAAGTACATTATGCTCGGGTAGTCCTTACAGTTAAAAAAGGTATACTGAAGTGGCGAGTGGCACCGAATGTGGAAGGGTCTGTCTAGCAATTTCTTCTCCTTCCTGGTTTCTCGAGATGCAAGGGATCTGTGTAAATTCAACGTGCCTCTGTACGTAGGAAAACGAAACCTAGCCCGAAATATTGTATCAAACGATTCCAAGCTAGGTTCTTAGATTCGCAGGGAAGGTGTTGAGTTGGTAGTACAGAAGCAATGTGCATTCGGGAGTCTCACACTCACGGCGTAAACAGCCTTCACCTTCCAACCACAAAAAAAAAAATAGTCTATCACAAATTGGTGAGGTACATTATTATATAAGTCAAGCCAAGCAGTAGCCTATGCGGACGACGTCAACATTTTGTCTCGATCACTAACAACTGCCAAAGAACTTTTCCTGAAGCTCGACAGCGAAGCAATACTAGTAGGGCTACAACTCAATGAAAATAAAACAAAGCTCACGATGCACTCGAGGAAAAACATCTCAACTACATAAAATATCACACTTGGCGAATACAGTATCGAAAATGTGAGCGAATTTGTGTATTTAGGCGCCAAAATAACGTAAACGGGCAATGAAAGAGACGAATATGCCGAGGAATATAGCTCGCAAATAAAATATTTTATTCTGTTTTGATGATCTTGAAGACGATTTGCATACACAGGAAAACAAAGCTCCAAGTATACAAATCTGTGATAAGACCTATGTTATGCTATGAGTGTGAAACATGGACCCTAACCCAAGCACGAGCAAATAAATTGAACGCCTTTGAGCGACGGGTCCTGAGGCGAAAAATCGCAGTGAAGCTAGATGGAGACCAATGGCGAAATCGATACAACCATGAGCTGAGTGAAATTTTTGACGAACCGGAGGTCTCAAAGATTGTAAGACTGTGGAAGCTGCAATGGGCTGGCTGTTGCAAAACCAGTACACACTTTGTATTCTAGTATGAAATGGGAGCTCGATTTAATGTGTATCCTGTATACATCATCAAGGCTCTCGGGGAGAAAGAGATCTTCCTGCATAACACGTACCTGCTACTATAACCACCCAAACTAAATCATCCAAGTCAAGAGTTTGTTTTAAAGAATTAATTTTATTTCACTGTTCATTTTTTTAAAAACATTTATAGATTACATTTTCACATATTTGGAAACTTAACATATATCAATATTGAGTGAAGTGCTTTTAATTTTCACTCTGTCTTGTCGCGCTCCACAGGTGAGCGCCAGCCTGTAGAGGGAATCATCTAGACGAGCTAATGGATCGGGGTGGCCACATGGCGTGAAACACCAAAAGGCCGATTGAGGATCGCGGCTCAAGCCATCACCTCTATCTTCGCCATTTGTTGGACACTATAACCGTTTAGTTGAACATTATCACTATAGAATGTGGCAATTAATAAATAGATAGCAGCACGCACCCTACTGGATTCGAACAAGACTGCTTTCCATAGAACTTTGAATATCGTTCTTTCGTGAGCTTTCTCTTGAAAAGTGCCGAGTAGCCGAGCATGTGCACCCTCGCTCCACGAAATCTTTTCCTCCCCGCTCCGTCTTGTTTACTCAGATGGTGCGAATCAATAGACGAATATGCGAAACTGGGGAAATTGAGTGAAGGAGTGCTTTTCGCTTAAGCTTTCGGCTTTCTCACGATCTTTTGGGGCGAATAAGCAAAACTGGGGACATTGAACGAGAGAGCGTTTCCGCCTAAACTTTCAGCTTAACTCTCTTGGAAGCACACCCAAAGCTTGTCGTCCGCGAAGTGATAATTCGTGTGAAGCGCATTGCGGATAAATCTTTTTTTATTTACTCTTACTCTTGCTTATTTACTTTTACGCTTGATCGTTGGACGACAAGTACATGCTTCGATAACAATGGGCGTATGTGCTTGCTTGTCTAATTTCATTGGCGAAACGCGAGTATATAGGCAGTGTTTGCTCCCTCGCAACCACTTCAGTGATGAAGCGTAAAAACGGATACCCAAAAGCGTATTCGTTGGGAGAACTAAAGCCCGGAGACCAGTGGGGAAACCGAGGAAACGCTGGTCTGACTCGGTCGACGAATTCAGTTTATCGCTGCTCAGATTTCGAAATCGGAGGACGCGGTCAATGGACCGAAACAGTTGGAGGCACTATTTTTAGGAAGCAAAGACTCGAGAGGGGCTGTAGTGCTAAGAAGAAGAATCACAAATTGGCACTGGCCTGTGATGTCTAGTAATAAGAATCTTTGCAAACGATACAATTATTGATAATCTCCACGGAATTGGCACTGTTCTCTTGCCGCTTGGTCCAGACGCTCTATCACCATGTAAATGACCGAGGTATTCCATTTCCCCCCGCACTTTTGACTACCTATGTGATTCGTTGTCCGTATCAATTACCGTGCAGAGCGCTGCGTACGGCAAACTTATTCAGAGTGTTTCATAGTTTGCCTCGAACAGCTGCCAGAATTCTAATACCCTTGACTGTCTTTCTTGCCCTTGTTGGGCATCGTCTTCTATTCTCATTATGAAATCTGTTTTGGCTTGGTTGTAATCCTTTCCCACTTTCTCGTAAAGCTCATACTCTTTTAATTTGGCCTGTGAACTTCCTTGTTAGTCTATATGCTCCAACTCAATCTCACCAGGCTAAGCTGTGGTCTCAGACCAAAGATGAAGCGCGTTGTTCATGTCCGCATATTGGAATTCACCCAGGACTGCTGCCAATCTTTGAGAAAGCGTTCTCTTCTCATGGGCAACTATCTCCGTAATATCTTCATCTTTGAGATTATAAGTGTTGAAAGACATCATCGCAGATCTCAAGCAGAATGTCATAATAATTACTAGCTGAGTAGTCCTCTAGTACACTCCAATTGTGTATGCTCCACACTACTGACTCTGAGGCGAATGTCACGTCGGGTATGATTCCAACACAGCTCTAAGGGCAGAAAGTCGACATTTCACTGGTGTTTAGAATTGAGTTCACCAAACGAGTACGTGGCCCTCTGCATCCATGACAGCGTATTCCAAAGGCTACTGAAAAGACGATATGACGACAAATAATGCTAGGTATACACAAAAGAATGGAGTCCTTGAACACGAACTCACACGCAACCATCTTTCTATCCAAAGCCATGCGCTAGATCTGTTAAAATCTGTCCTGAAAAATTCTCATCAACCAAATTAGTGTCTTTGGTTAAACGAAAATGTTAAGGGTCGCTTCTACATATGGGGCGACTCCCTGGAAATACCCACATTTTCTCATATCTTATATACTTTCTAACTTTGATGTTTGTAACTACTATAGTTCCATAGAAAAGCTGCTGTGATAGACCGGCGGACAAGCGGATGACAGATTGTCATTTCAAAAGGATCTTAAAACAAAGTACCAAAGCCTGAAATGAGGTTTCCCAATCATGCAAGTGCCCCAGTGTTTCAATCAAAATTTTCACTCATTAATCGTATTAAAAATCATGATTACTGGTTAACATTAAATATGAAGAAGCCCCTATACGTCGTGCATTAAATTTCCTTTCTTCCATTAAGAAAACAATAAAGTCCTTCAAATTTTAATTTTTATTTTCTCTTTATGAAGAGACGGTTATATTCACAGGAAGTACACCTCTTGCTATTTGACGTGCAATTTCCTCCAGTACATATGCGATAAAATCTTTTGGAATTTCTCCCCGATTTGTCTCGTCTAGAATAGAAGAACATTAATTTTAAACATGTTTAAAATGTATTCCTATATAATGTATCGTAATACATACCCTCTGTAGCGGCATTGGTCAAATTAGTAATCAAAGAAATAAGAAGGCAAAGTCCAATTAAAAAAATTCTGCTTTTAGTCATCATTGTATGCTATAAGCTATAAAACACTTTTAATCTGCAGTCAAAATTAGATTGAATAATGTGTGCTAACTCCAGTACGTATTTATATATAAATACAAGTAGTATGGGGATAAAACTTCATAAATTGCACTTGTTATAATCATAAAATACATTAAAGAAATTAAATACGCTTCGGAAATAACATTTGAATAATTGATTTCATGTCATAACATTGTTTATGAGAAATTTACTAGAGTTTTTGCATGAACCATATCAAATCATGCGTCAGAGCAGCTGATTTTTCTCATTCATTTCATTTCCTATTTTATATTTATTTCTCTTTTGGCCTTATACTATATACGTGTATTTAGTTATTTTCCTTCTCGCATTGCTCCTTCCTACATTGTCTGATTCTATATTTTTGTTCAAGCTCTTTTTAGGGTTTTGCAAAATAATTTTGCAAACCGCTACTAAAATCGCGTTCTGTCTGTCCGTCCGTGTGTTTCACCACTTTTCCTCGGAAACTACATAAGCTAGAAACAAGATTTTGTAAGTAGGTGTCAAGTGGCGCCTTCTTCAAAGTTTCATAAAAAAAAAATGTATATGGTGTTTAAGGAGGGTGTCCCCATACAGTGGAGTGGCCCCAAAAAAAATTTCATCAAATGTAGGCGATATGGGTATCAAATGAAAATTGTATATCCCCCCCCCCCTACGTTTGACCCCCAAAATCCAAAAAAAAAATTACAGAGGTAAGTCTCTGGGAGCACAAGGGCAACAAATACCTCAGAGGTCAAAATTTGATCAGCTTTGTTAACAATACTACATTTTATAAATTTTGCACTTTAGCCTATAAAATCAAAATAGAACACCTGAATTTTCCATAAACTACAATTTAAGTGTCCTAAAAATTTCACAATAATCGAACTATAAACAGCTAAGTCACAGAGGATTGAATATTTAACATTTGCAACATCAACATATGATACTCGGGAGAAACACGTTTGCAACGGACCTAGACACTACAAATATGTAGGAACTTTGTAAAAGTTTTAGAAATGGTTTGTAATATTGATTTGTTATCATGATTAATTAAGCAACAGGCTCAAAATATTTCAACAAAAATGGTAGCGAATTTAAATGCATAATAACCGGGATATAATTTTTCGTACTCAATTTATGGATTCTGTATATAAATAAAGTTTTAATATGCAGAACATGTTGCTGGATTACTAATGGTTTCACGAAACCCTTTTGGCAGGAGCACTCTCCTGCTACTTCAACTTGTTTTCTATCTCAGGTGAATGCCCATTATACACAAAGTGTGGGGCTCCCATGCTCACAAGAAGGCTATTGGACTACCCACTAAACACCTCCTCTGTCAACCTGAGAACCTGGCCTGGGACCGTTTGACACATTACTTCGGGCCAGGTTTTGTTACGTCGTGATGGGCCTTCAAGCTGAGGGATCCCTCTTCTAGCGGCAGGTAAGAGAGGAAGAGGAAGTGCCAGACAAGCGTTCCCCCAGCCCCAACGCCCCCGGCTGCTGTGAGTCCCTTTTATCTTTTAGGTTGGTCTGAGCATAATGTGCCACCTGGTTCCATTTGTCAACCCATTGGAGCATCACCGCAACTGTATTATCCTGGGTGAGCTCTGCCGTCTCCCAGTAGAGGTCTCTTTGCAGCCTGTCCCATTTTTTGCACGCGAAAAATGTATGGCAGACATTGTCTTCCTTTCCTAAGCAATAGCGACAATCGGAGGACCGTGAGTTACCAATCTTGTGCAGGTAAGACTGAAAACACCTATGCCTGCTCAAGAGCTGGGTCAGATAGAAGTCAGTCTCACCATGCCTTCGATTTAGCCACGGCCTCACATCCGGGATGAGGCGCACAGTGAACCTTCCTTTCGTGCACTTCACCCAAGACTGCTGCCAATCGTTGAGTGAGCGCTGTTTCTCCTCGCGGACAACTATCTGCCTCGCATCCTCGTTTTGACGCAGATAAATAGACTGACGCTCTCTAGCAAGGCGGCCGACAGCTATCACGCCTGCAATGACTTCCACCGCCGAATCAGAGACTGACAGGTACGAAGATGCAATCCTCAGCTCTCATCTTCTCTGTACCTGTGCCAAGCGTTTTCGGTAAACCTCCTTACTGACCCCATACGCCATACCTCTGCTTTATACAGTAGCACTGACTCTACAGCACTAATCAAGAGGCGTCTTCTTGACGGGCTGGGTCCCCCTACGTTGGCCATAAGTCAACTCAGAGCCGATATTCCACTTCGGTTTTCTCCAGTGCTAAACTGAACCCATGAGCAGTAATCCAGTCTCCCACTCAGTGTATTAGCATACCTAACCTAAGTTGCGCTTGTTCAACGGTGCGTCCAGCGACAAGACCCGCAGCATCATCCCCACAGCAAACCAAGCGTGACTCATCTGGCATCTCCAGTGTCAGTAGCCCATCGAAAGACACGTTACATAGGTCCGGACCAAGGAAAGATCCCTGAGCCATCCTTTGTTTGCCATGTGTCGTGTCGTAGAGCAGGCTTCCGTCATTTAGGTAGTCCCTTACAAGCCGCATTAGATATTCTGGAACTTGAAAAGGGTTTTCCAGCGTATCCAGAACATTCACCCATCTAGTGGAGTTGAAGGCGTTCCTGACGTCGAGTGTCACCAACAGGACGATCCGTCGCTTGGTGCTACCATATGCCTCTGCCTTTTGGACCACGTTCACCACCTCTGCACTCGCATCAATGGTGGAACGTCCTGCTCTAAAGCCGTACTGCCGAGGAGATAGGTCCCAAGCAGCACGAACCGCGTCAGTGAGTCTTCTCTTGATGAGTTTCTCTAGCACTTTCCCAGCCGTGTCTAGCATGCATAACGGGCGGTATGCAGACGGCGATTTGGGATTTCCCTTCCCCTTGCTGATCAGCACGAGCCTCACCACCTTCAATCGTACCGAGAAAACCCCGTCCCGTAGGCAAGCATTGAATGTGCTGAGCAGCAAGTCAGAACAATGGTGATATACAAGCCGCAACACCTCACCCGAAACACCATCTGAACCTGGAGCCTGCCTCGCTTTCAATGAAAGGACTGGCTCTTCCAGGTCTGGCTGTGTGAAGAGTGTACACTCGACTGCTGTTTCACCATGGACAGCGTCAACACGGACGGGGTAGGCGGGGAAGAGGGCCCCTACTATCTCATCCATCTTTTCCGCATCATGTAGGCAAGGCTTCCGTAGGGCACCAAGCTTCCGCATAACTAGCTTGTAGCCAAGACCCCACAGATCCTTATTCACATTGTCCACTTGATCTTGCCAGCAGCGAGCCTTGCTGTTGTTAATCAATTTGCGAAGGCATTTCCTGGCCGACATATATGCTGCCACCCGGTTGCGTGCCTCGTCACGGTTCCGTGCTCGTTGAGCCTCACATTGAAGCTTGTGACACTCCCTTCACTTTTCAGCGATTTCAGTTGACCACCAGTACACTGAGGGCTTGCCGTACCGGGGCTTTTGACGGGGCATAGAAGCGCAGCAAGCAGTCGTAATGATGCTCATAGTTGAGTTCACCACGCCTTGAGCTGCCAATTTTTTGGTCCCCTCCGAAGCTCCCTGCAGCGGCTCACCTGCTGTGAGCACCTCGGCGAACATCTCGACGTCTATCCTTCCGATGATCCATCTAATTGTAAAAACCCGAGAGCACGACGTAGGAAGACAACATCACTGATGTCAAGCAGAATAAACTGATGATCACTTGCTGAGTAGTCCTCTGATACTCTCCTATTGTGTATACACCCTACTAAAGACTCCGAGGTGAATATCACGTCCAGTATGGTTCCTTCACAGCCAATACGGTGGAATGTCGGCGATGCTTAGAACGACGAGCGTCGTCTTGGCCGCCATTTCGAGGATTCGTTTTCCGCGCGGATCTGTTTGAGGTATGACCCATCCGATTGCTTTAGCGTTGAAGTCTCTCCCAACGAACACATTGCCATCCGCGTTCGAGACAGTGCCCTCCAAAGCATTAAGCTTGGCTTGGAAATATGATATCGATTCGTTCGGCGTTAAGTACACGCTAAAGAAGGCGGTCCCTGAACACAGAACCCACACGAAACCATCCGCTTGAAAATCACTGTTCTGAACCCAGATGGCGGCAGTACCAGATTTGTCAGGATACCATAATGCAGAACTTTTATCATGGTGTTGCTCACTCAGCAGCAAGAAGTCGGCCCTCGCAAACTGCTCAAGCAGATTTTGGGTAGTTGAACTGCGATGTAGGTTTAGCTGCAGGATGCGGGTCATCGAAGTTCTGATTTTGCCTTGCCTAGGGCTTCCCGGCAAACCCGACATTTTCCTGATCCCAAGACGTGTCCAACATCAGGTCTTGGATTAGTATCCTTGCAAAGAATACAGTGTGCCTCCTTCGTGCACTCTTTTCTTTTATGTCCCATTTCACCGTATTTGTAACATAGGGACCTCCTATCGGGTCCTTTGCATACTTGTGTAGTGTGACCATAGCCAAGGTATTTGAAATATTCAAGAAGCGTCACTCTTCGCCGTATCCTACAGACAACCCCCTCTATTCGTACTTTGTCCTTGTTCAGAAATTGTTCAGCGTCCGTTTCGGTCAAGTCAACTATGGCCATGCGTTGCCCCCTATGGTTTTCTGGTGTCAGCCTCGCTTTGATCTTTCCCACGCTAGGGAACTCCCTTTTACCTTGGCCAGACCCGTGACGCAGTCAATATCTCTTATTTCGATCGTTGCCACCGGCTCGAGCGAGGCTATAGTTGCGCTTTTCCCAAGAATTTTCTTTACTGCGTCGCAGAATGCTTCTTCATTGTCGGCCTCTGCTCCGAATTCGACAAATATGTGGCCCGACCGCGTTGGTCGTACTGCTTTAATGGCAGTGTTGGTGTCTTCGGGCCTTACGTTTCGCCTGATATCTCGCAGCACCTCCGCGTAGGATCGGCCATCTTGTGGTTTTACGAGCAGTGCCTGCTGCCGGGGTTTTCGTCGGCGCTTCTGTCTTTCCTGTTTTGCATAAGGTCTTTTTTTGTTGGGCGTCCGCTCAAACTTTACTTTCTGGAATTTTTTGAAGGAGTTTCTTTGCGGCTTTCTTTCCTCCTTTTGTAAGCACTGTCTGGAACCCGTGATCTGGTGCTCCACGCCCATCAAGTGCCTCTTCCTTCCTTCTTTTGTCCCACTCTCCTTTGATTGGGAAAGACGCCATTCTTTTATTGATTTGCATGTGGCCTTGAGATTTCGCCCCCAGTGCTTCTTTCGCCTTCTGCTCGTCTTTCGCCTTCAAAAAGCTCCTCCGATAATGCCCTATGCAGTCTAGAGCTTCTCTAGTTCAAGGAGCCCAATCTTTACTGCTTTGCTGATTTTTGGGGAGTTGCATGCAGATTGTATTCTTTTCAGAACATCTCCTGCTTTTCGGGATAGCCTTTCTTATTCATGTCGCTGGGCCGCAATTGTACTTTGCGACCATCCTTGGGAGAGATTATCGGTTTCCGTTTCCGAATACAGTACTTTCGCCACATTTTCGACGTTGGCGATGCAATCACACAACGTCGCTTTATTTGCCTGGTCACTCGTTTGTTTTCCTTCGGTAATCTCCACATTGGCTTCAGGATGGTTCTTTATTATGTCGGAATTCACGACCTTTGCATCGGTCGCTTCGGTAACGATCGCAGCAGCACCCATCGAATCCCGATGTTCTTTATATTTTCCTCCACTGCTTGAACACCTGAAGCGTCTTGCAGAGTTACCCGCTTTTCTTTTACAGGACGTTCTGGCGTTCGCATCACGTCACGCTTAAACTGAATCACTTGAGCGGTTTCAAGTGACTTTAGCAATAAATTATACGCATATTTCTCATGAAAACACAAGAAAATTGGGAAATTATCGTAGATCGACTCACCACACGGCCGACATCCAGTCACGATTCAGTTTCAGAAATCAAGGTGTTAATCAACTCACCACACTGCCGACATCAAGTGGCAGAAATCTATCATCCAACTCTTGCCAGCTGATCGCAATTGTGTAGGGAAGGCAAATATCTGTTGTGTATCGTTTCACAGGCTCGGCAGTTATTGCATTGTGCACTTAGGAGTCTCACATTTAGGACGTAAACAACCTTCACCTCCCAATCTACCAACTGCCTAAGTGATTCGTTGACCGTATCAATTATCGTACAAAGCGCTGCGTATGCCAATCTTCTCCAGGTTGCTTCATAGTTTGCCTCGGATAGCTGCCAATATCCTAATACCCTTGACCACCTCTCTTGTCCTTGTTGGGCATCGTTTTTCATTCTCACAATAAAATCTATTTTGATTTTGTGGTAATATTTTCCCGCTTTTTCGTAAAGCTCACACTCTTGGTCCTTGCTCCGCTCTGCTTTCCACCCTACTACGTGGCAATGTCGAACACTACGGGTTTTGCCCGAGCGTGGACACTTTAGGCACTGATAGCACCTTCATCAGTCGCGTAATATCAACATATATTCAAGACACAGGTGGTGTACTCAGTTTCCGACATTTCGTTGCCAATAACATTCATTTTGTGTTCAAGACTATACTTTGTATTATTTGCCTTTGTCTTGTAAATGTATAAATAAAATACAATCCTAGAATCGACATGAGCAGACGAACTCGATTTTAGGCCCTTCTCGGTTTGAGCCATGCATGCACATACTAATCCTATAAAACGTGTTGACGCTTTAGTAGAGCTATCCAGTAGCTAAAGTTCAGCGAAATTTCAAGTCAAAGCCAGAATATTTTCAGTTTTACTGCATACTGTTTGCTATTCGAGCGAGTCATGATGGTCAGACTTGTAAGTTGAAAATAAAGCCAAAATGTAGCTTCCACAAGAATGGTGTTATATCTAAATTACTGAATTGAGATATATTTTGATCCATTAATAGATAAACTCGTAGTCTGTGTGGCCTAGTGGTTAAAGCATGGACGCATAAGCCGAAGGTCCCAGGTTCAAATCTCATTGGGAGCAACGTGATTTAGTTCAAGGGATTTTCCAGACAGACTATGAGTGCTCACTCACTGGTGATATGTACTGATTTAATCAGATCATATCATAGCTGAGCAGGCACACGGAAGCATAGTACTGACCAAGCCAACTTCCGAAAAAATCAATACGGTCATGAAAATGAGATATTCGTAACTATCTCTAAGCGAAGGCTCGAGAGGGGCTGTAGTGCTACAAAGAAGAAGAAGAAAGAATAAATAAACTCAAAAGTTAGAAAGGTGGCGGAGGGACAGGCTTGTTCGGTGGATCTTTTCTTCGATATTGAGGATGCCTTTGACATTGTACGGTACAACTCATTATGTAAAGCAGCAAGTACTTCTAGGGTTAAACCAAAGGCTATTAATTGAATCAGAAACATGCGTTAGCACAGACTGCGAACTTCGGCAACATAGTTTGCCCTATCTACTGTAGCCCGGTTGAGAAAAGTATGTTTCTTAAGAGACTAACTACTCCTATACAGTATATTTTACTCCAAGTTCAGCTGCATGATGCGCAGACAAAATGCAAAATATATTGTTTTTATTGCTAGGAACAGATATCTAAGGACTCATTGTAGAAATATGAAAGAATTCCTGTACATATTACAAAGAACTAACAATTAATTTTTGTGGCATCTACGTTAATAAGAAGACTAAAGACCATTTCTGTAGAAGAGGAGGAGCACATTTTCGCTTTAGTTAAACGTGTTAGTAGACTAGCCAACATAATAATGTTTTCGGCAAAATGTAGAGTTTTATAGCCAAGCCGAATTTCTTGCTGTATACTATGATAATCAAGTCCCTCATATGTTATATTTCTATAGGCTAGTAAAATAAAGCAGAAACTTCTGGGTTGATGCCCTATTTGTCAAAGCTACGAATATCGGGGATCACCAGAGGGATGCATAGAAATCACCAAAAGAACCCTACATACCGTCCTTAATTTACTGTGTGTAGAAGTGTTCTGTTGAGTTTAATACAAAATCAGAAGCAATAAATAAAGACCCCTCAGGATTATTGTTCTTTTTTGTGTGCCTATAAGGTACACTAACAATAAGAGGGTCTTGGTGAAGATTGACAGCTTTAAGCATTCCAAATTCCTATTGAATCAACTAAACAAAATATAAGCAGACTGAATAGCTAATTTAAAATCCTAAGCATGGAATAAGTAATGCCAGTTCAACATACACAATCATGCACTAAACTTGCCTATGCATGGTTGGGTTAGGGATACTCGTACTAATATAAAAAACATACTCAGCCACCGAAAAGGATGAAGGATACGTTGGCTGGCCTTAGTGCTCAAGAGGGGCTGAGAAACTGGGCACCTGTCAACAAAGAACATCTCCGGCCAGCCCGTTGAAAAAGAAAACTGCATGGTTAAATAAACCTGTGTTTTGTTTTTCTAATAACTCACATACAAAATACTTTATCAAAAAGAGGGTATTTTATTCAAAATTTACCTAACCAGACGGTTTACAATTTTTTAATTCTTTTTTTACAGCTTTTGCAACGATAGCTAACAAGTCGGCTGCTTTTCCATCAATACCTAAAGCTTTCATTGCCTTTGCGGCTTCTTCTAATTCATCTATTTTAAAGATAACATTAAATTCAAAATTAAAAACGTTTTTAGTAAGTTTCATAATGTCCTACCTGCTACACATTGCACAGACATAAATAGGCAAAATATAAGAAGAAAAATTCCAAAAATGCAGGCGCGTGATAACATAATACTTTACTCTACAGTCAGTTCTGTACTTGAGGCTTCCCAGCTGGTGTAACTAGGCTTTATAGAATGTAAAGCTACTGTCACCAGAATCGCGTACGGCGAAACAATTGAAATTTTGCAGATTCAAGCTTTATTCAGGGAATACATTTCTAAACTATCAATTTTCGCAGGTTAAGTACAACAGAATAATTAAAATTAGAAATGCCTATTTAAACCATATAATTACAAGCATAAACGCTTGTTTAATTTAATTGAAATAAGTTTAGAATAAAAGCATTGTGAAACATGATCCAAAAGGCAGGAACAATGACTCTACTTCATTTTAGTTCCGCTGTTTACCTTTGGTACTCTAACTGACTCATAACGAAGTAGTCTTCATGTTAACAGTATGCTTTCAATATTTCCTGGAAGAAAATGCAACGGCTCTTTGAAACAGCGAATACGAATTTTAGTAAGTTTTTTCCCCCAGAATTATCGATTCTTCTTCTTCGTGGCACTACAGCCCTTTTCGGGCCTTCGCTTCCGGCAAACAGCTCCTCCAACTGTCTCGGTCCATTGACTGCGTTCTACAATTTTGAAAGCCAAGCAGCGATGAACTGTCTTCGTCAACCGATTCAGACCAGCGTTTCCTCCGGTTCCCCACTGGTTTCCAACCTTCAGTTCTCCCAACGAATACCTTCTTGGGTATCCGTTGTTCATCCATACGATTCATGTGGCCAGCCCATTGCAGCTCCCGCAGTCTTACAATCGTTGAGACTTCCGGCTCGTGAGAAATTTCACCATTGGTCCTCGTCTAGCTTCGCTCCTATTAGTCACCTCGAAAGCGTTCAATATATTTGCGGATGCTTGGGTTAGGGTCAATGTTTCACACCCATAGCATAATACAGGTCTTATCACAGATTTGTATACTTGAAGCTATTTGTATACTTGAAGCTTTGTTTTCCTGTGTATGCAGCTGGTCTTCAAAATTGTCAAAACTGAATGAAATATTTTATTTGCGAGCTTTATTCTTCGGCGTATTTCATCTCGTTAGCTCTCTTATGATGTACTACAGAACCAAATTGAATAGCAATGGGGCCAGCCCATCTCCTTGCTTTAGCGGTGAATTAGTTATTGATGCAGACTTGGGAGGTCGTCGATGTCATTGTGATTTTGGTAAGACGGACTGATTTGGCTGGGATACCAAAGCAAAGCATTATTTAGTATATTGCACTACGACCAATACTATCGTATGCTTGCTTAAAGTCAACGAAAATCTGGCGTACGTCTATGTTGAACTCACAGCATTTCTCAAGTACCTGCTTGACAGTGAACAATTGGTTCTATCGTCGATCTGCCAGCTTTAAAACCACCTTGATACTCCCCAATAATACTGTTGGCGTATGATCCGATTTTATTTTTTAAGATCTTTGAAAATATTTTTTACGCCGTAGAAAGTAGTGATATGCCTCTATTGTTTTCGCACTATGGATTGTCACCTTTTTTATGGATAGGGAATATAATTAATTGTGTCCACTCGTACGGCATATGGTCTCGTTGCCAAATTGCTGGATGACTTTTGTGAATAGCTCGATGAACATTGCTGCCACCATATTTGATGAGCTCCACAGGAATCTCGTCGATGCCCAGCGCTTTATAATTCTTTTGGGCTTTGATGGTGAAACAAACTTCATCCAGAGTTGGCGGGGCCAATGGAAGCTCTCCAAGTACATCTATAGGCTCCGATATTCTGGAGCTGAGGAGGTTCTTGAAATATGATACCCATCTTTCCTTAATCTTCGTTTCATCAGCGATGCTATTGCCGATAGCATCGCGACAGCGCGTGGTTTTGGGCTTATAACCAAGTTTCAGGCTTTTCACTACTTTGTATGCTTGTCTTGTGTTGTTGCTCGCATAACTTACATCTATACTTCTCAATTAGTCGTCGTAGTATTTTGTTTTCTTAATTCCAATACTTCTTAGAGTCTCATCACCAAGTGTTCAAATCACAATTTAACTCTGAACAGAACAAAAATATTCGATTTTGTTTTTTAAATGGCAGCCAAAAATATTATGTTTAAAATTTCACTAGACGGCAAAGAAAGCATGAAAAAATCGCATATTTGAACGACCGCTGGCACTTTGATGATCACGCAAATAACATAATCATTATAATTAACTACTATCTACGGACGGATACACGGCCAATGTGTGGTACCGACCATATCACCTTCCTGAGTGTCATACATTTGATCAAGATAATGACATGCTCTAATTAGGGGTTGTAGTGCTGAAACAAAAAAAATACTATCTGTCTTAATACCATGTTTCATGTAAACCGAATGACTTGCCACCATTTTGAAATTTAAGACCTGATCTTCAAATTTTTTGCATTGTTTCCCAGTCACTTATAGTTTCTGTCTCACTGCCGTTTTTCATTAACTTCGATTGAAGGATTTTGTCACACAACAAAAACAATATTTTTTACACCTTTGAGTTGCCATCACTTTAATTCAAGTGGTTCCATTTTGGATTTTTTTTGAGCTTCATTATACAGTTCAATGAAACTCTATTTTTTTAGCTACATTGCACAGTTCAATGAAACTCTATAGCAAATTTTGTCCAAATCGGAGCTATTTTTTACCCAGAACAGAAATCACGAATTTTCGTCGAAAATGGCCGCCATTTTCTTTTCGCTCAACTAATTTAGCTGATGAACTAACTTAGCTGAGATATTTACCCAATACGACTTTACTGAAAATTTGGTTAAAATAGAAGCGGAAATGCGAGCTCTAGCGTGTTCACAAATATATATATATATATATATATATATATATATATATATATATATATATATATATATATATATATATAGAAAATTTTGCAACGTCTACTCTCCACAATAGGTAAATTTCTCTCGAGAAATTTACCTAAAGAGATGTCTCAGATGAGTAATGGAGAGAGCATTATAGTCTAAACATTTCCTATTCGTAGTGTTATCATCGTTGTTGGATTAGTAATAGATTGAAATTGAATTGGATTGGATTAGTAATAGATTGAAATGAAAGTTTGATTTAACAACTATTAAATTCTTATATTCAATGCCAACGTCACCGCAATATAGTTTTAAGTAGCCGCTCTCATTTTAATCTTTTGCTTTAGCACTACAGCCCTTTTCCAGTCTTCGCTTGGAGATAGAGTATCTTATTATCTTGATCGAATATATCGGCACTCCAGAAGGTGATATAGTCAGTACCACGCTTTGGATGTGTGTCCGTCCACCTAGCTACGATATGTTCTTATTTTAAACCTCTACGTTTCATAACTGAACGGGTTTCCATAGTCCGTTAAAAGAATCACTCGAAACAAATCTCATTGTCGCCGATGGGGCTCAAACCAGCGACCTTCGGCTTACGCAGTGATCACTCTAACCACTACACTACGTGGACTACCATTTTTCTCTTTTACTCTGGTATAAATTCAATATTCTTTGAAGGCAAGGTCAAGTTACTTAACGTGATATAGGCTGCATTGAACCATCACACCGGAGTCGCTAGTATCAAGGGTACACAACTGAAGAGCTCTAGAGTACTACTAGGCCAGTGATCACCAGTATATAGTGCTTGAGATTAACGACGGTCCTTCTCGGCGTAGGTCAGTGGGAAAATGGACGTTGGTAAGTTTGTCGGCGTACTCATGCCACTGAGTGAGGATTAGCAGGGTGGAGGATTAGCAGGGTGAACTTAATTATGAGTATTTTCACGTCTGCTTGCCTCCAGTGTACTGGTGGTCATTTGAAACAGCTTAATAGTGAAGTAAATGTCACAAGCTCCAACAAAAGGCCCAGCGGTATACACAAAACTCGCTGCATACAAGTTGGCTAGGAAGCGTCTTCAGAAACTTATCAAAAACAAGGCTAGCTACTAGTAAAATCTGGTGGGTAACATAAATAGGAATCCATAGAGCCTGAGCTCCATCACAGCATAAAGGGCCCCAGAGCCAGATGTGATTCCAGCTGAGGTACTGCAGATGATCGATCACTGCGACCCTGATCTGCTGGTCAGTACATTAAACGCTTGCCTGCGTGAAAGAATACTCCCAGAGTACTAGAAAGTAGCAATGTTCGTGCTAATTAGGAAGGAAAAAGGAAATACCGAATCGCAGGCTGCATACCGCCCATTTTGTATGTTGGACACAGCCGGCAAGTGCTCGTGGCTTAAGAGCAATTCGCTCCACTATCAATAAGGGGGGAAACGCTTGTAAAATCAAAACCAGTAGTAAAATACTTGGACATGTTGATATATTCGAAGATCAGCTTTTTCGAGAAAATCGGGGCAGTAGCTGATACAGAGGAAGGGAAGGTGATGGCACGTTTAATCACTAATATCAAGAAGACCTTTCTTAATGAAAGCTGTGCAGTCTTCACAACTTTACGTATCGAAAATATGGAGCGGTGATCTTAGCAAGTAGCTGCGTCGAAAGCGATTCGCAAGGGTGCAGAGACAAGAAGCGCTTCGAATTGCACGTGTATAGAGGGAGAGTTAGTGATAGCAGAGGTCATACCCATTGCCTTTCTTTCTAGATAGCGTACAAATTTTTACCTACATAGATGCGAATACAATAGCGAGGTAGTCGAAATAGAGGGGAAACAACGTACTCTCTGCGATTGGCAAAAGTGCAGGGAGAGTGACACAAAGGGAAGATGGGCTATGTGCCTGATCCCTTAATTGAGGCAGTGACCCGATATAAGGACTGGTGAGATTAACTTCTGCTTGATCCAGCTCTTGAGCGTGCATGGCTGTTTATGATTTTACTTACACAAAATTGGTAAATCAGGGTCTCCCGGCTGTGTGTCATTATCAATACCCGGATAAATTTCTTGGCAGACTTCAAAATCAAGAATAGTTCAGCTAAATGCATTTCGAATTCTATGAAATCTTATTCAAGTGGTTAATGGAAATGATGCGAACGCCAGAAAAAGAAAGAAAAGCGGGAGACTCTGCAGACCGCGCCAGATGTCCGAGCGTAGGAGGAAAATATAAAGAACATCGAGAACTCAATGGTCACTACAGTGATCGCTACCGAAGCAACCGAAGCAAGGATCGTGAATTCCGAAATAATAACGAAGAACGAGATCACGCTAGGAAAACAAAGTAGTGACCAGATAAATAGAGCACCGTCGTGTGATTTTATCGCCACCGTCGAAAATGTGGCGGAAGTAATGCACTCAGGAATGGAAGCCGATAACCTCTCCCTAGAAAGGTGAAGAAGAAAGGCTAATCCATGTGCATGTAACTTGCAAAAATTCAACAAAGTCGTAAAGATGGGGCTCCTTGAACTAGAGGAGCTGCTATTCCGCATAGGGAATTATCGCAGGAGCTGATCAAAGGCTGAAGAGGACCAGAAGACCGAAGAAGAGCAGAAGGCTAAAGAAGCGCTGAGGGTCAAGTCTAAGGGGAACGCGCAGATAGCTCCCCCAGCAAACATCAATTAAAGAATGGCGTCTAGCCTAATCGAAGGAGACCAGGATAAGACAAGGAAGGAAGAGGCACTTGATGGGCATTGAATGTCAGACCCGAAGCCGAAAAAAATCCTTCAAAAAGTACCAGAAAATAAAGTTAGCACGGACACCCAACATGAAAAACGACCTGATGCGAAACAGATGGGAAAGAAACCCCGACGAAGACCCCGGCAGCAGGCACTGCTCGTAAAACCCCAGGATGGCCATACCTACGCGGAGGTGCTGCGGGATATCCAGGGAAGTGCAAGGCCCGAAGACACTAACACTGCCATTAAAGCAGTGCGACAAACGTGGTCAAATTCGGAGCAAAGGCCGACAATGAAGAAGCATTCTGCGACTCAGTTAAGAAAGTCCTCGGCAAAAGCGCAACTTTAGCCTCGCTTGAACCGATGGCAGCAATCGAAATAAGAGACATTGACTGCGTCACGGATCTGGAGTTCCCTAGCGTGGGCAGGATCAAAGCCAGGCTGACATCAGAACAGCAAAGAGGACAACGCATGGCCATGATTGATTTGACCGAAAAGGACGGCGAACAATTCCTGAATAAGGGCAAAGTAAGGACAGGGGAATAAGCTCCGCACTTACAAAACACTAGTCAAACCTGTGCTGTTATATGAAAGTGAAGCATGGACCTTGATGAGCGAATCCGAAAAGATAGTGGACGTAATTGAACGCAATGTGCTTCAGAAAATCGACGGCTCAGTGAAACAAAGAAAAGAGCGGGGACTTCATTTGACGACCCATCTATTTTCTCTTGCGTAAAGTTACGTAAATTGCAATCTGCGGGCCATGTAGAAAGAATGGAAAAAAGCCGGCTACCAAAATGAACATTGACAGGTAGAGCACAAGGTAGACGTCCAACAGGAAGACCGAGGACAGCAAATCCTTGTTTGGAGTAAACAACTGGCCAAAAGCCTGACTTGGGCTGTCGAGCAATAGATGATGACGATGAGTCAGATGTTAAAGTTTCATTGAAATTCATTGAAGAATTGATTCGCCATTCAAGCTTGATTTGATGTCGAAAACTGTTGCTTTGACTACCTCTGAAAATATTTGTTTACCTCTCTCAGGGTTTGGTAGATGAGTCAATTCAAAATGTGCTCCAATCAGAGCAAGTTTTTCCAATCCATCACATATAATCCTGTTTCCATTTCTATCCTATAAATTTCGATACTCTGACCCATATAAATTGCACCTGTATTCAATTTGGTTCTCTATTATCCGCGATTTCAGGAATACACTTCCTGCATTATTGGTGGCGTTCAGTCATGATGTGTGCTGGGCATTTAATGTTCCGGGAAAGTGAAAACGCAATGTCTTTTAAATTAAAGAAAAAGAGTTTATTTAGTTTGTCAAAAATGCACAATCACTTCACTAACAATTTAACAACTTTAATTTTCACTATTAAAATTCGACCTTCCACTTGTCCATAAATTTCTATCGCAATCGTCTACTAAAATCACTTCACGCTCAAACAATCAATATCGCCTGTACTTCGCATATCGCAGTTTTTTATCGCGGTTGTAATGAATGATTCCCCCCATTCATTCAGCTCGCCTTTATATAGGGTATCTAATCATTCAACTCAGTTCTCGTACATTGGTGAATTAGCGGGAACATTCCAGCAGCGTAATGAATGGAGCATGCTTGTTGGGTTCTCGTGGTTTCGAGTAAATTCGTTTTGTTGATGTTCTTCATTGTTGTGAAAACAATTGCGACAGTAACTCGCAGAATTATTTGTACATGTAACACTGCCCCCACCTCAGTTCTTTTCGCCCCGAAAAGATGTGTCGCCAGTTGTAGTCAATTCTCCCTGGATGTAATATAGGGCAAGACGGTCCAGATGCACGATTTTCATTTTGGCTCTCGGTTTACGGTGTTCCTGTATGCGATATACGACGTCGTTGATTCGCTTTGTAACTCGGTATGGTCCCTCCCAATTATGCTGCAATTTTGGAGACCTACCCTTCCGTCGCTGTGGGCTATATAGCCAGACCAAGTCATCTTGTAGAATTTGCCTTTAGATCATACCTGGTCTTCATGCGGTCAGTAGCCGATTCGAGGTGTTTTCGTACTGTCCGATGTATCTGGTTCAACCGTTGTCTTAGTTCACTTGCGTACTCCGAGATGGTTTGGGGTTTCAAAGGGGGTGTCCCGAACTTTATATCAGCTGGCAGACGAATAGTCTTTCCAAAAATGACTTTGGCTGGGGCTTGGCCCGTCGATGCATGTTCGGCAGCTCTGTACGCCATCAAAAATAGTGGGATATGTCGGTCCCAATCCCTTTGGTTCCCGTCAACCATCTTGGCCAGGTGTTTATTGAGCGTGCCGTTGAAACGTTCGACCATTCCATCGGATTGGGGATGCAGCGGTGTTGTCCTCGTTTTCCGTATTCCCAGTAGTTGTTCACATATTTCGCTAAAATCTAGTGACTCAAAGTTTCGGCCTTGATCTGAATGTAATTCGCAAGGTACGCCGTACCTACTGACCCAATTTAACACTAGCTGTTCAGCTACGGTAGTTGCTTCCTGGTTGGGAATGAGGTAGACCTCGGGCCACTTGCTGAAATAATCGGCTACAACCAGCGTATATCGATTTCCCCAATCGTATTCAGGAAAGGGTCCTGCGATGTCAACAGCAATCCTTTCGAATGGCAAGCCTAAGTTATAGGTTTGCATTTGTCCTCTCAGTCGTCGTTTTGGGCCTTTGACGGAAGCGCAAATTGTGCATCTGCGACACCAGTCCTCTACGTCTTCTCGAGCGTGGAGCCAGTAAAACCTTTCCCGCAATTTCGCTAAGGTTTTGTTAACACCAAGGTGGCCTCCCGAGGATCCTTCATGCATTTCCTTAATCACATCGTGGATTCGGCTTTTGGGTAGTATAGATTGCATCCTATAGAAGCTGCCATCCGCCGTTTCCCATTTCCGCTTGAGTACGCCACCCTCCAACTGGAGGGAGTTCCATTGTGCCCAATAGCTTTTCAGGGTTGTGCCATGCATTGAAACGTCTTTCCACTCAGGTCGCCCAGTCGTCTCCTTCCATACAAGCAATGGTCCGATGTCTTCATCGGCTAACTGGGCGTTTCGAATCTCCTCCGCTAACCAACCTTCATCGAATCCGGCCGTTGTCACTCGCAGATCGACGGTCGGCTCCTTTTCCTCAATCCGTCGGCAATGCTTGCAGTTAGCTGGACATGGATGACGAGATAGGGCGTCAGCAATTCCATGAACTCTGCCCTTGTGAAGTAGTTGGGGCCTCACTAGGTCTGATCGGATAGTCGGTCGGGTTGCACCAGTGTCGTTTGTTATGGTGCAATGCTCTTCATCAACTTGACCAGGAAGGCATCTGTCTGCTTCTCCACGATGTTGCCTTGGCACGGTGATGGGGGTGCTGGGGATGTCGATCCTCCTAGCTAACGTTTGCCCCACGAAGTTGGACCTTGCAGTTTGATGGGCCTCCATTCTAGGCTCCTGACACGGTCTGGATCTCCACCATCCTGGACAATAGCTCCGTTTTCTTCGCTTCTTGCAGTCTCTTTGCAGGTGCCCCTTTTCCCCGCAATTCCAGCATCTAGGCGCACCATTCACCTGCAGCTCCCGCTCAATTCCCACACGTTCACACCGGCAATCATCTGCCACTACCTCGCGAACCCGGGCAGTGATACGAGTCACATTTTTCGCTGCCCCAAAGTTTAAACTATAAGCCAATGCATCCTTGACTGTTTGCTTTTGAGCTAAACGCACAGCTTGCTGCAATTCCGGGTCCCTTAATGCGCTAATGAATGCTTCTGTTGCTGCGTCATCTCGATGTTCTGGGTCGTAAGCTGGATAAGCCAAAAGTGCCAGGCGCTCAATGTCTTGGGCTAGCTGCTGTAAAGTTTTGCCAGACTTCTGCATCCGATGCCTTAGCTGTGCCCGGTAAATCTGCTTCAGATGATCGTCTCTATAACGCATGTCCAGCGCATTCATTATAGCAGCCGGGTTTGAGTGCAACTCAACGGGGATAGTCTGCAAAAGCTCGGCAGCTGGGCCTCTTAGAGCAAGAATTAATGCAGTTGCTCGTTCCTGCTCATTCCAGTGATTTATGCGAGCGGCGGCTTCAAACTGGATTTTGTTAATAGTCCAGACCGTTTGCCGGTCGAATATTGGTGCTTGCACATTTCTAGATGAGCTTTGCGCTGTGGTTCTAACCGGGGCTGGTGAGGCGGCTACTACGGCCTTCGCTTCTTCCAAGTCCTTTTTCACTTTTTCCATCTCATGGTTGATTCTCTCCTCGACCTGGCTGACCTAGTATACCTTTTCCTCGACCTGGTATACCTTTTCCTCGACGCATTTAATTTGGCTGTTGAGACTACTGAGCTCCGCTTTTATTTCGGTTGACTGTTTTTGCAAATCCGCCTTGATTTCAATCGCTTGTTGGTCCATTTTTGCTGATTGTTCATTTAGCTTCGTTGATTGTTCATTTAACTTCGTAGTTAAATTGGACGACTGTTCATTGAGCTTCGCAGTTAAATTGGATGACTGTTGCCGCTGCTTTTGCTGCATCAGTATCAACATTTGCATCAGATGTAAGTTTCTTGGCATTTTTATTGTTTCGGCTATTTTTACACCAGTTTCCACGATAATTTACACTATTCTGAACTTTAAAAATGTTTAAAAGTTTTCACTTCCAAAATTTTCTATCCCACTTCTGACACCATTGTCGCGTGTTATGGTTCGCGGCCAACAATTTAATGTTCCGGGAAAGTGAAAACGCAATGTCTTTTAAATTAAATCAAAAGAGTTTATTTAGTTTGTCAAAAATGCACAATCACTTCACTAACAATTTAACAACTTTAATTTTCACTAATAAAATTCGACCTTCCACTTGTCCATAAATTTCTATCGCAATTGTCTACTAAAATCACTTCACACTCAAACAATCAATATCGCCTGTACTTCGCATATCGCAGTTTTTTATCGCGGTTGTAATGCATGATTCCCCCCATTCATTCAGCTCGCCTTTATATAGGGTATCTAATCATTCAACTCAGTTCTCGTACATTGGTGAATTAGCGGGAACATTCCAGCAGCGTAATGAATGGAGCATGCTTGTTGGGTTCTCGTGGTTTCGAGTAAATTCGTTTTGTTGATGTTCTTCATTGTTTTGTTGGTATTCTTCATTGTTGTGAAAACAATTGCGACAGTAGCTCGCAGAATTATTTGTACATGTAACAATATAATAACTATGCAGCCTGTTCAATTCGAGTATTTCAAACAAGGAATTGAGCTCTTCTTTGAACTTGAGAACATTTGACCAGTTGCATAGGCAGAGATTTTTTGTGCAGTGAAATTCAAAGTTTTTGAATTCGACTTTATCCATATTTTGGAAACAATAGGGTTTTCCATATAATATCCTGGTGCCACCTCTCTCATCACCGTTAACTCGATCATTTCTTACGAATTCAAAATCCTTGAATGTCAGGAAGTGCCATGTATTGAGGTGGTTTTCAGTGAGAAGCATGATCTCAGGCTTTTGCTTGACGAGGAATTGCAAAAGACAGTCACCTCGATGTAGGCTCACAATTAGATGAAGCCTAGCCAGGGGGCTGTGATTAAATGACAAGCTATTTTGGGACATGTTGACCTAAACGTTGTAAAACAAAGTCAATTTTTTCATGCTGTTTGTTGATTTTTGGCAAAAGTGACGTAAGTTATTGATCGATTTTGATTGTCAGCTCATTATTCCTACTTACATTATTTACATTGATGTCAGCTGGTCCTCTAGCGGTGAATGCAAATGATACACTGGGCTTGACGAAGTTGGAAGTTATCACACTGAGGTGTACTTGCGCTTATTCTGGAATAAATTCTATTTTTACATCTTGATATCGAGGGCATCCTTGATATGATCCTGGATGACCAAAGGCACCGTAACTCATACAATGTGGTATACCTTTTGGCTCCGTCTGAGCCAATTCACACTCGCCGTGGGCATGACCATCTTTACACTTTACACTTTTTGCCACCTATAGCACTGGTTGACCTTGCTTTTTTGAAAAAATTCCCATCTCACCACTCGGAAGTACAAGTACCTTATTTGTTGAGGCACAATTGGACTGCTTTTGCTGCAAATTTGGATTAGGTAAAAGGCAAAATTTTATCTTCGACAATCGATCTCCTCGTTGCAAAGTTTTTAACTGCAATAAATTCTATTTCTGGTGCAAATTTTTGAGCACCTGCAGGAGATCGACTATGTCCTCGCCGCAGTCCAGACCCTTCAACAAAAAGGTCTGGTTTATTAGCTCTTGGGGATGTGCGTAAAGTGCGGAACATCTCCACAATCGAAGGCACTTTTTGCTGTCTGAAAGTCAACCAGTGACTTAGTTTTGATTGTCAGTTTATCAGCATTGACTCTTTTGATTTCAAAATTGTTTAATTTACATATTTTCGCCTACCAACAGCCGAACCATGTCTGCCACTTTGCCTAAATTCATTTATTGGTGGAACTTTTTCCTTCTTTTTATTAACATTTACAGACGAACCAAATTGTTGATTTCTTCTCCCTATTTTTAATTTTTATATATTCAATAAATTTAGTATCAGGTTTAGAATAGAAATTTTCAGAATTTTTATTACCATCGTCCTCTTGGATGTTCATTGAATCATCTTGTTCCGCCTGCACTGAGGACATCTTCTTGATTCGGTTCTTCTTGTATGTTCTTTGATTTTGTCTCATTGGTTGCTTTTAATTTTATATCCTTTTCTATTTCGGTCATTGGTTTTTCTTTGTTGAAGGTCAATTTGCCAACTAGCTCCTTCAGCGAATGGATTATTAGTCTGAGTTCTTAATTTTCTCTCTCCATCGTCTCCATGTATGGTTCCATTTCCCAACCAATCTAAGCATCTCTCTGATTAAACTATCCGTGGAATGCTCATCTGTTTCCTTTTCTAGGGTCCTGTTATAGCTTGTTCCATCTTTTACTGGCAAAAACTGTGTGGCAGATATCGTCTTTCTCTGCAGCGGGTAATGTACAGTCGGGAGACTGTGGTCTCAGATCAGGTATGCGGCTTGCTTAACATCTCCCCTTCCTGTTGTTAACCCAGTACTGCTGCCAACCGTTGACTGAACAGTCTCCTTTCACGGGTAATATTCTTGGAACTCCATCTACTGTCGCGATCTCATTTACTTTCTTCTCAAGGAGGGCTATCAGCGTATATTTTGATGCGGGTATTGGTTGCACTCCCATCATAGAGTAATTTGTCAGAAAAAGACGCAAAATAACTAATCGTCATGTAAAATTATTGCTAGTTCTCAATTTTCACAATTTACTATAAATCATAAGATTGAACGTTATTGCAAGCCCTCCGCGTGATGACTCTTTTGCAAACTACGTCGAGGCAATCAAATATAATCCACGTGATTACACCTTAATATTGCTCAAGATAAATGATCATCGCCTCACGCATAACTGATGTTCACACAAAACAAAAATGAGAGTCGTTCAAGACTGTTGAAATATATTTACATAACACTGTAAAAATGCAATACTAGTTCTAAAATTCCTTTCCTCTTTCTCCCTTACTTCCATTGCATGTATATCAGATTACTGCATTATCATTACTTTGTGTTCTTTTGTAAAAGTAATAAGTCACACTGAATATACCACTTGAGCAAGACACGGTGGTTTTTACAGCTGTAAATCTATTTAACCTAAACAGGCCCAGACTCAGCAATAGTAGTTGAAAAGTAAAAAATTTCAAGTGAATCTCATGAAAACATAAAAAGTAGTGATCGCGAAAGATGAGTGCGACGGCTGTTTTAATAATTGAAAAACTGCACAATAAAAATTATTACAGCTGGAAGCTCCAGATGAAAAGTGCTCTAATTTGTCAGGATCTGTGGAAATACGAGTATGTAAATGGCGCAAAACCGGAGGAAACCGACGCAGCTACCGTCAGAGTGGAATGGTCCAACAATGACGAAAAAGCTTTAGCCACCATTATCCAGAATGTAAGTGTTTCACAGCTTATTCACATTAAAAACACTGAAAGTGCAAAAGATGCCTGGAAAATTCTAGAGGTAATTCATCAACCTGCTGGGCCTGGTAGAAAAGTTACGCTTTTCAAGCAACTTTTATCATTCAAAATGGCGGAGAGTTCATCTATCTCCACACGTATACACGATTTTGTCGACATTTCGGAAAAATTAAAAGAGATAGACTTATCAGTCGAAGAAGACCCACTATCTATTATTCTATTAGCGAGCCTGCCAAAATCATTCGACAATTATGTAGTTGTGATGGAGACAAGAGATGAATTGCTGACTTTCGAAAATTTAAAAACAAAGTTGATCGACGAAGGCCGCAGGAGAGTTGCCGAAAAAGACGAAAGTAGAGAGTTTGAACATGCTTTAATGTCAAAAGCGAAATCGGAGCAACGGAATACCCGAGCAAAAGACAGTGACAAATTTAGAAAGAAACAAGTTGAGTAAGCAGGAGAGTGCTCCTACCAGAAGGTCTTTGTAAACAACATAGGGTTAGAAACAAGTTTTCTAATGTCGTGAATCGGTAATTTGAATTATTCGTCCAACACTTGGATATGAAATCGTTCAAATTTATGCAAAAGATGCACAGTTTCTTTCATAAGCACAGTGCAGCCGTCATTTTGATCTAGCTTAACTGATTTTTCCGAATGCTCAGCCGATTGAACATGTTCAAGTTAATCACTATTCCTTAAATTTTCATGAAAATTGAAAGAAAATAAAAGTGCCTAAGTCAATTTAAATATATAGGGTTTTCCAATAAGAGGTGTTATTTTGAATAGATCTTGTGATTTAACACCTTGCGACTTCTTCCCTTGGGGTCACGTGAAAAAGAAGGCCTACGCCAACAGCCCAGCGTAGATTCAAGACCTCAAAGATAAATTCGTGAGGCTATCGAAGACATAGGGCAGCCACTTTGCGATTTGGTTATGGAAAATTTCATGAAAAGGATATGGTCCTGTAAGCGTGTCGTGGTGGTTATTTGCCTGATGTTATTTCTTGCTATTAAAGGCATATATTCTTTTTTATTATGAAATAAACATCCGATCCTTCGTACTAAAAAATGGCATTTTTAATATCAAAATAACACCTCTTATTGGAAAACCCTATATCAAGCATAAACACGTGTTATTGTTGTTGTAAATCCATACAATTGAAATGGCTATAACTCACTTGATTATGATTCGATTTCAATTAAATTTTGTAAAGGTATATAACTTACATCAGTCTATATAACTGCAAAGTTTCAAGAAGTTTAAAGGTACCGTTTTGATTTTATGGGCAAAAATGTAAAATCTACAAATCATACTATTATTAACAAAGTTGAGTGAATTTCGATTTCTGAGGTATTTGTTGCCCTTGTACTTATAGAGGCCCACGTTCATGATAATTTTCAGATTATTCGGCTGAAAGGTGTCCAATCGCGAGGGGGGGGGGGGGCACAAATTTTTGGTACATTTTGCCTTCCCCTGGACCCCCTAATTCATAAAATGATTTTTTTATTTCAGATTCTAAAAGTTCTAATCAAGACCTTTCATTTGATGCCCCACGCGACTACCTTTGATTAAAAAACATTTTTAGGGGCCAATTCGTTATTAGGGGGGACCCCCTTAAAAATTTTTTAATTTTTTGTTAAAGGCTTAACTTTTGAGTGATCATCGCTTCTGACCTTTTCACAAAGTTTGAGCATTCTAGCTTCTATAGTTTCTGAGGAAATCAGCTGTGACGCACGGACAGACGGACGGACGGACAGACAGGTCGCGAAACTAGTAGGTCTTTTTAAAAAAAATTTTTACAAAGACCTAAAAAGAGTGTTTTGTGTGTCACAAAACAAGCCACTACGCGGCCGAATGGAGGAGTAAGCGAAAAGGAAAACCGGTATCCGTATCATTGGCCGAAATGAACACTTCGCTTGCTGCGAATTCATCGAATGAATCGATCACCAATAAAACTTGGATTATTGACAGCGGGGCGACAGCTCATATGTGCAACGACAAAAAATTATTTGTTGAGTTCGAATTATACCAGGAAACAATTTTTCTCGCGGTTAATAAAACAACTGACGCAAAGGGCAGAGGTACAGTGAGATTAACATCCGAAAATCAGCCGGTAAATCTAAAAGAAGTGTTGTATGTACCTGATCTTTATGCAAATTTTGTTTCAGTGTCAAAAGCAACAGCGAAAAACATGACAGTGAGTTCGACCGCAAGCAGTGGTGGTGATTTTAACAGCAAAAAGGGTCGGTAATTTGTTTATTATTATTATTTGAAGTGGCATAGTCGGTACGGTCATCTAAATAGAAAAAGTATTTGTGAACTGTATAACAATAAAATGGTGCACGGGCTTGACTTAAGCATTTCAAGTGTCGACCGCGTAGAAAACTGCGAAATTTGTTTAAAAGGAAGGATGACAGTGAAACCGTTTACAAAATTTTCGGAAAATCGTTGTCAGAAGCCACAAGAACTTATACATAGTAATTAATGTGGTCCAATGAGACAAAATTCGATTGGTGGAGCAAAATATTTTGCCACTTTCATAGACGGTTGCACCAAAATGATGTTTGTTGCATTTTTGAAGCAAAAAAGTGAACTACTTAGTGTGCTAAAAACATTTAAGCAAATTGCAGAGAATCACAGAGGTGTAAAATAAAAATGTTTCACAGCGATAATGCAAAAGAATATTTAAGTCGTGATTTCATAGAATATCTCAATCAGCATGGTATCCGTCGGCAATTACACACCGCAGACGAATTGTGTGGTTAAGCGAGCAAATCACACACTGATCGAAATGGCTCGGTGTATGTTGATTCAAGCGAATTTACCGGAGTCGTATTGGGTGGAGGCTATGAATACGGCATGTTATTTGTGTAACCAAGCACCTACCTGATTACTTGAAAAAATTACACCTTTTCAAGCTTGGCATGGAGTAAAACCAACAGTGAAACACCTAAAAAAAATTCGGATGCCGAGCAATAATGCTAAATAAGCAGACAAGCAAGTCAAAATTTGATCTGAAAGGAATAACAGTTACATTTGTAGGATATAGCGAAGAAGCAAAGACACCGGCTTTATGAACCCAACTCACGGAAAACGGAAAATGTACAAAAGCAGGGATGTAACATTTTTGGAAAACAAATGTGATACAAATGAGAATAACGGTTATCAGTTAGTTATTTTCGATAATGAACCCGAAGAAGAAAATGTGGAAAGTGAAACATTCGAGGCAATGTGAGAGGCTTTTAGTAGTAAGACTATATCACCAAACAAACCCGTGGGCAGTGATAAAATTTACGAAAGCGATCAAGACGAAAATGAACAAGATAAAGAAAAACCAATCGCGAAAACCTATAATAAAGGAGGTAGACCCAGAATTATCAGGATGGGTAAACCAGGAAGACCGCGCCTAATTCGAACCAGAAAACAAAACTCAATTAACTTGACGGATGTAGATCGAGCGGAAAACCCCTCACTGTGGAAGATGCGCTTTCAGGTCCACAAGCAGATGGTGGAAAAAATCAATGCAAGCAGAATATGATGGCATGATAATGAATCAAACCTGGGATTTGGTAGACTTGCGGAAAGGACGGAAGCCCATAAAATGTAAATGGGTATTCAATATTAAGACCGACCAAAAAGGAAAAATAGTTCGCTACAAGTCGAGACTTGTGGCGAAAGGGTGTAGTCAAAAAGTGAATATTGATTACAAGGACACTTTTTCGCCGGTAGCACGTTATTCGACAGTAAGATGTGTCCTCGCGTTTGCTACTGAATTTAATTTGTTTTTGCATCAAGTGGATGTAACTGCTGCATATCTTAACGGCACACTCGAGGAGGAGATATATATGGAGCAGCCTAAAACTTTCATTGATAAAAGATATCCGGAGCGAGTATGCAAGTTAAAGAAAGCTCTTTACGGATTAAAACAATCCGGATGCGAATGGAACAAGAAGTTGGATGAGACATATAAGAAAATCGGTTTCATTCAATGTAAAGCGGACACTTGTGCCTATATTATGAATAGAGCTGAAAAATCGATCATCAGGATGATTTAAACTACATCAAAAGAAGTTTATCATCTATTTTCAACATAATTGACAAAGGACCTGCAAATTACTTTCTAGGAATTGAAATATGCAGAAATTAAGAACGAGAAGGCATAACAATTAACCAAGAACAATTCATCGAAAACCTTCTTCAGGAAAATCGTATGTTGGAATGTAACCCGACACCAACGCCACTCAACCGAGGAACGATCTTAAAACCTTGCGCGGCTGCACAAACTGTGAAAAGGCTGATGTAAAAATGTATCAGTCAATAATCGGATCTCTTATGTACCTGGCACTGATGACGTGACCGGATATATTACATTGCGTGGTAAGGCTATCGCGATTCAATCAGGATCCACATTCAACTCATTTGAAGTCTGCGAGGAATATTTTGAAATATTTAAACTCCATCGTAAAGTTAAAAATCGTTTATTCTAAAACAGGTCATTCTTTAATGGGATACGCTGATGCTGATTGGGCTGGTTGTAATGATGAAAGAAAATCATTTACGGGTTACATTTTTACACTTGATGGTGGCCTAATATCTTGAGAATCTCCAAAACAACATGTCGTAGCTCTGAGTTCTACGGAAGCAGAGTATCTTGCCATTTCCGAAGCAACGAAAGAAATTATTTTCTTAAGGAGTCTGTTGGCTGAGAGGGGTTTTGAAAACGTCATCAATGGACCACCATTGTTTTATGGAGACAACCAGAGTGCCTTACAACTTGTGAAGAATCCTGTTTACCATGCGCGCACAAAGCATATTGATGTGCGCGTTCATCATATCAGGCAAATGTTCAATGAGGGCATTATAGACGTCAAAAACGCATCTACCCAGGAAATGGTTGCTGATATTCTGACGAAAGTGCTCGCCAAGAACAATCATCGAAAATTCGTTAAATTACTTGGATTATCATTAATACGAATCAAATTTTTTTGGTGCATTGTTAACTTAATTTTTGTGTACTATGAATTCCGAAAAATAATGAAATGTTATTTTAAATTGTTACGATGGAAAAAGCAATAGATCGACCTTGTATTGTGGGAGACTGTTGAAATATATTTACATAACACTGTAAAAATGCAATACTAGTTCTAAAATTCCTTTGCTCTTTCTCTCTCACTTCTATTACATGTATACCAATTACTGCAATATCGTTACTTTGTGTTCTTTTGTAAAAGGAATAAGTCGTACTGAATATACCGCTTGAGCAATACACGCTGGTTTTTACTGCTGTAAATCTAACTATCCTCAACAAAGTCCAAGTAACCTTCAGTCGCTCTCGGGTGATTTAAATATGTCATAATAATTCGAAATACTCCCTTCTACTTGAGTATATTTCCGGGAGTTATAAAGAACGCAATTCTTTCAACCGTAAAGTTCATTGCTCACCTGAAAATGTTCAGGCTTCACTTTTCGATTTTGTTATTTCACTATAGGCAAAGTACAGCCTGGAACATTTTTCTAAATCAAATGATGTTTAGACGACATCCATGAACGCATAAGCTGAAGGTCCCAGGTTCAAATCTCGTTGGGAGCAACGTGATTTAGTTCAGGGGATTTTTCGGACAGGCTACGAGTGTTCACTTAGTGGTGATATGTACTGATTTAACCAGATCATATCATAGCTGAGCAAGCGCACGGGAACATGGTACTGACCAAACCAACTTCCGAAAAAATCAATACGGTCATGAAAATGAGATACTCTTACTATCTCTAAGCGAAGGCCCGAGAGGGGCTGTAATGCTACAAAGAAGAAGAAGTAGACAACATCACGTGATATAGAAATATTTGCTGATTAACACAGGGCCAAACTCAAACAATCGGAAATTTTCAAGCTTCCCGTGGCCCGAACTGAAGAATTATATGTAATGAAATTAGCGCTGAAAGTAAGTTGATCAAGTGTGTATTTCAAATTAGTTATTCCATCACAATGGGGTATTTAACATAGCTTTATCGCAGGGCCGAGCAAAAAAAATTGTCACTTTTCCTCACGAGTCCACCCACGATTAAGGACTCTGAGATTAGCGTACTGTTCTTCAAGGAACACAATGGCTTCCAAGCTCAGAAAAATTTCACGGCCGTAGTTTACAAGTTATGATTCATTCAAATAATAACATGCACATGGTAGTTTTGTTTGAAACCAGAAGGAAACTGCAGGTCGTTCACTTTGCTTCCATGCAAATCCTTCGTTTTTCCACAAGAAACAATGTCGTCTTGATTCGACCACTTTGCGCAGCCCAAACTGTGATAAACAAGCGCACTATGGGTTATTTCCAGACCCTAGCTCCGCAAAAATTTACCTCAAAACTCGCTCGCCATTACGATCGGTCAGAAAACCTCCACCCTGCGAATGCCAACCAGCAGGAGCAGTTAACAACCAACCACTTCCACTAAGACCACCATCATGCGGAGCCTACCGCTAAAGCTCTTCACAGCAAAGTCTGAGCTTTCGTGAGATAAAACCCATAATAGAGACGAGCGTGTATTATGGCGCATTTTTTTTTTTTGTGGTAGGGAGGTGAATGCCCATTTACGCACAGAGTGTGGGACGCCCATGTTCGCAAGAAGGCGACTGGACTACCCATTAAACACCTCCCCTGTCAATCTGAGAACCTAGCCTGGAACCGTTTGACACATTACTTCGGGCCAGGTCTCGTTTTGTTACGCCGTGGGGCGCCTTCAAGCTGGAGGATCCCTTTTCTAGTGAGAGGGGAGAGGGAAAGAGGAAATGTCAGACAAGCGATCCCCCAGCCCCAAACCCCTGGCTGCTGTAATTCCCTTTTATATTTTAGGACTGCCCGAGCATAATGTGCCACCTGGTTCCATTTGTCAACCGATTCGAGCATCACCGCGACTATATTATCTGCGGTGAGCTCTCCCGTCTCCCTGTAGAGGGCCCTTCGCAGCCTGACCCATTTTGTGCACGAGAAAAATAAGTGGCAGGCAATGTCGTCCTCTCCTGAGCAATACTGACAATCGGGGGACCGTGACTTATCAATCTTGTGCAGGTAAGACTGAAAACACCCATGCCCGCCCAAAACCTGGTTCAAATAGAAGTCAGTTTCACCATGCCATCGTTTTAGCCACGGTCTCACATCCGGGATGAGGCGCGCGGTCCACTTTCCCTTCGTGCGATTCACCCAAGACTGTTGCCAATCGTTGAGTGAGCGCTGTCGCTCCTCGCGGACAACCATCTCCCTCGCATCCTCGTTTCGACGCACATAAATAGAGCGGCACTCTCTAGCCAGGAGGCTTACAGGTATCACGCCTGCAATGACTTTCACGGCCGAATCAGAGACTGTTGGATACGAAGATGTTATCCGCAGTGCTCCTCTTCTCTGCAACTGTGCCAGGCGTTTTCGGTAAACCTTATTGCTGAGAGTGTCGCCCCATACCTCTGCTCCGTACAGTAGCACTGACCCTACAGCACTCATCAAGAGGCGTCTTCTTGATGGGCTGGGTCCCTTTACGTTGGCCATAAGTCGATTCAAAGCCAATACTCCCGAAGTAGCCTTCTCAGCCGTTGCCCTGATTTGCTCAGAGAAACTCATCTTCGGGTCGATCAGTAGCCTCAGTTACTTTACCGATGGCTTCAATTCGATTTGCAAGTCTCCAGTACTGATCATCCTTACTCTAGGGACTCTCTTTTTTGTCAAGTTGACCACTTCGGTTTTCTCCAGTGCTAAACTGAGCCCGCGAGCAGTCATCCAGTCTCTCACTCGACGCATATGCATACCTGGCCTAAATTGCACTTGTTCAACGGTGCGTCCGGCGACTAGAGCTGCAATATAATCCGCATAGCCGATCAAGTGCGACTCATCTGGCATCTCCAGTCTCAGTAGCCCGCCGTAAGACATATTCCACAGGTCTGGACCAAGGATAGATCCCTGGGCACCATCCGATGTAACCGCCATCTTTCGTTGGCACTGAGTCTTGTCGTAAAGTAGGCTTCGGTCTTTTGGGTAGTCCCTCAAAAGCCGCATTAGATATTCTGGAACTTGAAAAGGGTTTTCCAGCGTATCCAGAATATCCACCCATCTAGCGGAGTTGAAGGCGTTCCTGACGTCGAGTGTCACCAACAGGACAATCCGTCGCTTGGTGCGACTATATGCCTCTGCCTTTTGGACCGCGTTCACCACCTCGGCAATCGCATCCTACTCTAAAGCCATGCTGCCGAGAAGATAGGTCCCCAGTAGTACAAATCGCGTCAGTGAGTCTCCCCTTGATGAGTTTCTCTAGCACTTTTCCAGCCGTGTCTAGCAGGCGGTATGCAGACGGTGATTCGGGATTTCCCTTCCCCTTGCTGATCATCACGAGGCTCGCCACCTTCACTCATACCGGGAAAACCCCATCTCAAAGCAAGCGTTGAATGTGTTGAGCAGCAAGTCAGGACAATGGTGATAGACAAACCGCAACACCACCATCTGGACCTAGAGCCTTCCTTGCTTTCAATGAAAGGATTGCCTCCTCCAGATCCGGCTGTGTAAAGAGTGGACACACGATTGCTGTTTCACCATGGACAACGTCAACACGGACGGGATGGGCGCACTTTCTCATCCATGTTTTCCGCATCATGTATACAAGGCTTTCGTAGGGCGCCAAGCTTCCGCATAACCAGCTTGTACCCAAGGCCTCACGCATCCTTGTTCACATTGTCCACTAGATCTTGCCAGCAGTGAGCCTTACTATTGTCAATAAGTTTGCGAAGGCACGAAACCCCGTCCACAACTCTTCGCCTGGAAATCACTATTCCGGACCCAGATGGCGGCAGTACCAGTTTCGTTAGGATACCATAACGCAGGACTTTTATTATGGTGTTGCTCACTCAGCAGCAAAAAGTCGGCTTTCATGTCCCCCGCAAACTGCTCAAGCAGATTTTGTGTGGTTGAACTGCGGTGTAGGTTTAGCTGCAGGTTGCGGATCATCGGAGTTCTGATTTTGCCTTGGCTAGGGCTTCTTGGAAAACTCGACATTTTCCTGATCCCAAGACTTGTCCAAAATCAGGTCTTGGATCAGCGTCCTTGCAAAGAATACAGTGTGCCACCTTCGTACACTCTTTTCTTCTATGTCCCATTTCACTGTATTTGTAACATAGGGAACTCCTATCGGGTCCTTTGCATACTTGTGTGGTGTGACCATAGCCAAGGCATTTGAAACATTGAAGAGGCGTTGCTCTTTGCCGTATCCTACAGACAACCCATCCTATTCGTACTTTGCCCTTATTCAGGGATTGTTCGGCGTCCTTTTCGATCAAGTCAACTATGGCCATGCGTTGTCCTTATTGTTTTCTGGTGTCAGTCTCGCTTTGATCCTTCCCACGCTAGGGAACTCCCTTTTGATGGGCTCTTCTACGTCGGTCAGATCCGTGATGTAGTCAATGTCCCGTATTTCGATCGTTGCCATCGGCTCGAGCGAGGCTACAGCTGCGCTTTGGCCGGGGACTTGCTTTACTGCGTCGCAGAATGCTTCCTTATTGTTGGCCTCTGCTCCGAACTCGACAAATATCTGGCCCGACCGCGTTGGAGACACCAACACTACCATTAAAGCAGTACGCTTTCTTTGGGCCTTACGTTTCCCCTGATATCCCGCAGCACCACCATCTTGGGGTTTTACGAGCAGTCCCTGCTGCCGGAGTCTTCGTCGGGGCTTCTGTCTTTCCTGTTTTGCATCAGGTCTTTTTTCTTGTTGGGCGTCCGTGCGAACTTTGTTTTCTGGCAGTTTTTGAAGAAGTTTCTTAGCTTCTTGTAAGCACTGTCTGGAACCCGTAATTTGGTGCTCCACGCCCATCAAGTGCTTCTTCCTTCCTTCTTTTATCCCGATTTCCTTCGATTGGGCTAGACACCATTCTTTTATTGATTTTTAATGGTGGAGCTATCTGCGTGTGGCCTTTAGATTTCGCCCCCAGCGCTTCTTTCGCCTTCTGCTCGTCTTCGGCCTTTAACCAGCTCCTCCGATAATGCCTTATGCGGTCTAGGAGTTCCTCTAGTTCAAGGAGCCCAATCTTTACTGCTTTGCTGATTTTTGGGAGTTGCATGCAGATTGTATTCTTGTCAGAACATCTCCCGCTTTTCGGAATAGCCCATTATCTTCGTGTCGCTGGGCGGAAATTGTACTTTGTGACCATCCTTGGGAGAGGTTATCGGTTTCCGTTTCCGAATACAGAACTTCCGCCACATTTTCGACGTTGGCGATGAAATCACACAACGTCTGGTCACTCGTTTCTTTTCCTGCCGTAATCTCCTCGTTGGCTTCAGGATGGTTCTTTATTATGTCGGGATTTACGATTCTTGCGTCGGTTGCTTCGGTAACGATCGCAGCAGTTACCATCGAATTCTCAATGTACTTTATATTTTCTTCCACCGCTCAACACCTGAAGCGTCCTGCGGAGTTTCCCGCTTTTCGTTAATAGGACGCTATTGGGTGAAGCGCTTTTCATTTGGCTGGTCGCGCTTCACACGTGAGCGCCAGCCTGTACAGGGGATCAGCTAGACGAGATAATGGTTCGCGGTGGCCACACGGCATGGAACGCCAAAGGGCCGATTGAGGATCACGGCGCCAGCCAACACCTCACCCCTTACCATTTCGTTGATCACTGAACAACACTTCCGTCTGGAACTTCAATCGCGTATACTTTGAACAATGTAGATGAAGGATGGGTAGCAGCACGCTTCCTTTTGGACTTAAATACACACTCACTGAATGTACTCCATAAATTGTTTATAAATGGTCGCGAAACGAGCTTTTGGTATAGTTTGTAATGTGACGCCTGCGCCCAGGAATCGAAGTGATTCCGATCCCGAACCCTTGTAACCTGCCAGATGGATATGTCCTCGAAGTGCCAGCGGACTTCATCTGTTGTGCGGATATCGTTGTGCAGAAAATATTTTTTTTCTGTCCAATTATTTAGATCCGTGGATATAAATATTCGAAATATAGAATTAATCCAACCCCGGCACATTTCGAGACATAGCCATCTGGAAATGCCCCTCCACCGTGGCCATCGAGAAAACTATGCCACTGGCGACATCTGAAGAAGCACATTTCCGCCATATGAAGTGCCATTCCACGCACATATGTTTTGTCCGAGGTGACAACCGGGACTTTTGACAGCACATGGAGGCGCTAAACGTCATCGCAAAGTTCTTCGTGATAATATCCAAGGTATTACAAAACCAGCTATACGTCGTTTGGCGCGACGTGGTGGAGTGAAACGTATTCCCTGTTTAATCTGTGAAGAAACGCGTGGTGTGCTTAAAGAGTTTTTGGAAAACTTTATTCGTGAGGCAGTGACATTCACCGGAGCAGACACATTGGGAAAGAGGTTAGTTTAGTTAATAACTAATTAGAAAATTTAGCAATATTTTGTCTAGTCTGCAGCGGAAGGCAGTGTGAACTGCGGACTAAGTGGGAATATACCTTCGATAAAACAATTTCTCTTAATGAATCCAGTAGGAGAATAATTCAACACCAAAATGATTTGACACTTCTTCATGCGGAAATTCGAAGTAACGCTTGCTACCTTGTTCAGATTGATCAATTGGCGTATCGCTTGCAATCCGCAGTACAGACTGCAGCCTTCGATTCAGCAACGTACATTGTACGGTATAAACATAGGTAATTAAAAGGGATCAACCTTGTTCGCGGGTATGCTTCTCACGTTATCAAAAATGCGGCGCTAATATTGAAAGTTGATCGCGACAAACAACTGATTGTTTGGGATGAATGCATTGAGAACATCTCGATAGCTGAGCTCCAAGAACTTTTACCGGGTCATCAGCCACGTTATATTGTTTACACGTATCGTATGGTTCATGACGATGGTCGAGTTTCATACCCGATGTGCTTCATTTTTATACACCAAGAGACAGTCATATGAGTCTTCAAATGATGTATGCCGGTACTAAATCAGCGGTGAAAAACTGAAGTAAATAAACCATACCAATGTTGCCTCAGAAGAGAGCAAACTACGCCAATACTCGACGAGCATAACATGAAACAGGATGCTATGTAATAGCAAATAACCAGTTAGTGAACATAAAAGAAAACTGGATTTCAGAATTTCAACTTCTCACTACAAGCTCGGAGCCAATGTGATTGAAAAGTTCATATCACATCAGAGCGCAGCAACACAATATCCTTTTCATAAAATCTGTGGCTCATGCAAATCAACTACGGGGTAAAATGAATACATCCAACGAGATTTGCTGCTGTTGTACTTGGCCATGAACAGTTGGTGCTTTTGCAGAATACGGCACTATCATAACACTAACTGGTACTCAGCTCATAGCATTAAACCGGTCTAATTTTAATCGAGCGACTAATGCAACTCGAAGCGATCGGTTCCAAAATTGTTCAGAACGGGGTTCAACGTTAGAAGGTCATCACAACAAACAACAAATTTATTTTCAATTTTGGTTTCATACTTTTGCATGTGAACAAGGAAATTCGATAAACTTAACTTGAAAAGTGTAATGTTTGAGTGCATTAAAGATGACGTGCCGTACTATTAAGTTGCCATGATTCGTAGAGTGATAAAGTATTGAGCTTTAACTGCTACAGCAGCTGGAACAAGATTAAGTTTACATGCCAACGATTACGATATATGTAGATTCATTGGGAGTTGTTCGTTTGGGAAAAGCAGCAATCACCGTATGGAATATTGGACTAACATCAAAATCAACTATTCTATCGTCAATGGGATGAGGACAACATATGGGTGCTTTGGACTATCTTCTACCTCCAGAATTCGTTAAAACAATGAAAGTACTTCACAGTGATGCTCCAAGTATTCCAGTCGAAGATTTATCTAAAGTGGTAAAGCAAGATTTAAAGAAAAGCGCAGACGAGTTATTCGATAGCTGTGACCCAGAATCGTTTGGTACTGCTTCATTGGCTCAAGTGCATAAGGCGAGCCTAAAATCGGGTGAAACAGTGGCTGTAAAAGTACAACATCCATATGTTCTTGGCAGTTCACTAGTTGATATGAAGACAATGGAATATCTAGGAAAGGTGATTTAAATATGAAATTAATTTTTACAAATGGTAATTGTCTGTGTCTACTTGCCCTATTTTAAAGAAAAATTTACATTCTAACGTAAATATTTATAGATTTTTTTTAAAATGGAAAATTCTTTGGATAGCCAAGCCTATTCCTTTTTTTTATGCAAATGGTAATTGTTTGTGCTTGCTTGCCTGTTTAACGTCGTGTATATTTGCTTAAGTTTGCAAGCTTACGCGAATTAACGTTCCTAGTTTTGTTTGATTCCGATATAAAATAGTTGGGGCGTTCTTTACAGATCGAATTTATAGTACTCTTCGTTTTCCTATGGAAATAATTTTAAATTATCATGAGTTTGAAAGCAACTAATCAACGGCTCAGTTTGAAAGTCTGAATACGTACAATTCGGCCAATTGGAATTCGTCGGAGAAGATTCTTTTTCTTGTTTTTTTTTCTGAGAAATTTGAGATCAACTTTTGGTTGAGAGCCCCTTACAAACAATTATTTTACATCGGTACCAAGAAGTATACAAGAAAAAATAATGAAATTTAATCGTATGCTGTCGGTTCAGCAAACAGTAAATATTTAAATAAATTATACAAGAAAGGGAAACGATAAACTCTATACCTGAGTCGGGTCCCTACCATGAGATTATCATCGACGCTACAAACCAATCCAATACATAAAATTTATATCCAATTTGAACTTAGATAAAGTTTATTTGAAGCGAATGAAGTAAAAAAAAGAAAAAAAAAAAATCTTAATTAATTTCAAAATGCATAGAGATGATTACCGTGGAAAAATATTCAATGTATGTGTCATAAATTTAAATTAATTCGATTTAAGTAAGCATGCAATTGAAAGATTTAAGAAAAAAAAACGGAAAAGCAGCCTATACTTCCTTTGAAAGGTCTAAATTGTGCAAATGTTAGTTTTTGAAACTTAATCAGTTTAACTCTTCTTTAGTGATAAATCGCTCTTATTTCTTGAACACGATACATGTGAACGTTTTAGAAATTCCAAACCATTTCTAGCCCTCGAATCCTTTCCCCTTGAGAAATAAGCTCGATATGACTAAATTTACAACAAACAAGCAACCAGCAAATTTGTTTAATGTTTAGAATATACGAAAATCCTTAGTGATATTTTTTTTTAAAAGCAAAAGTTAAAATCCAAAACATAGATAAAAGATAGTTTGTGTTTTCTCAAAGTAAGCTTAAAATAAGAAAAAGTAGAATACTAAAATCATGTCAGATAAGGAGAAGTATCTAGGATAAATATTTGCACGATTTTTTTTTTGTTACAGATTTGTAGGTTAGAGAATTTTCTCGTGTGTAAATGGAGGATACTAATATTTATAATCGAAATCCTAATTTGATTGAATTTAATAATATAATGAATTGCTAAGTTAAACCACGACTTTCCTTTTCAGTAACTCGTTCTATTTCAGGGGGAACAGAGAGTGTAGGGTAAGTATGCCGTCGCGAGGGTAGGGTTTCTGCAAATCCGCTGAGGTCGGTTTCGCGTCGCGCGCGGTACGCGGTACCTTTGTTTGTTTCGTCACTTCTTTAGAGTAGTTTTCTTCGGGTTAAGTTCGAGTAGTATATTTTTCGGTACCGCGTCGGTGAATCGGTAACGCGCCTGTGGATTTTTGTAGCTTTTGATTTGAGATCTGTGGATAGATCCCATCCAGAACTAACGTAATGTAGGTTTCTCGTTCTGGATGAGTAATTGTTGACGCGTTTAGAAAACGGGCAATTTCAGGTGACTGAAATATTGTAATTGAGCGTAATCCATTCGGAGACCCGCGACCGAAATCCTCTCCGAACTAGCTGGCCGACAAGCAGTCACCGCGTGAATGGATTACGGTGCACGGATCGGTTGACCTGTCGGTACCATCCGTTGGCACTACTCAGACTTAACGTCTAGAACCGATGAGAGGTCGGTTCCGCGTTCGAGTTGAAGGTAGAAAATCATTACAAATGGCGCCCAACGTGGGGCCAAAAACATCCTAAGGGGGAAAGAACTTCGCGTCTTCTGACGAGTTGGTCCTTTACGGAGGATGTAAGGTACTTTGGTACTCGAGTCCCACTATCAGGAGCAGTGGAATTGTGTGATACACATTAGAGGTCGCTTCACGTGAGTTGTAGCTTCCGCTCTCCTTTGTTTGATTTTGCTTTCGCGACAGAATCCTTCCGATGTGTTGTCCCAGGGTAACCCCTGTAAGGACCTTCTATTTTCTTGATGGAACTGCCAGTCTGATGGGTTTACCTATCAGCATGGACTCTCAAGAAAATAGAAGGCTACCTTGCCTTTATGTCGCGGAAGGATTCTAACTATTTCTTATGCGTGTTAGACGAGTGGTATCGGTTCAACGTTCGGTGGCGTATGCTGGAGTCGCGAAGCCCGGAATGCTTCTACGCGTCGGGAGTTTTGACCGCGTACAAAGTCGTTACGGTAGCTCTACCACTTGTCTCGTCGAGTCACTTTAACGTAGTTTAGAGACGGTTTTTTGTAATGTATGTGGGTGTGGGGTTAAATTTCGTAAATCGACCGAAGCACCCTTTCTTCGGCAGATTACCACGCACTCTCTTTTCCCATTGAAGGAGTCGACTACTGGAAAGGAAAGTGACTGTCAAATATTTTTTTTTCTCCACTTATCATTAGCTCGCCACTATCGGCTACTAACGTATTTTTAGGTTTTCTATATATATATTAGGTTTATTAGGTTTATAGTAGAAATAAGTGTATTTTATATTTATTTTTCTTCTCAATATTAGCAACCACACGATAATGGCAACGAAGCGGACCCCAGAAAAGCGATGGACACGGTCCAAAACGGTCCAACCCGCGAACTGTGGAATCTGTTTCGAGGACGTAGTGGAGGGCGTACACAGCGTGCGATTGGATTGTGGACATTTATTCCATCGTGCCTGTGTACAACAGCTCCTCCTCACGTCAGAACTGTGTCCCTTATGCCGGCGATCCATAGATCGGTCTGCCCTAGACGTCCCCCTCGGAACGCCCCTACCAACGCGTGGAGCAGTGGCGAAAGGAGCTCCAGAAGCCGAACCGTCACACCCACTCTTAGACCTGCAAGGAGCAGTAGGCGGTGAAGTTCCGGCTGCAAGTGTCGTGTCCGAGGTGACAACCATGCCTTCCGCCCACTCCATTGACACCCTCGTGGCGTTGATGAGGGATATGTCGGAGAGGATTGGCAACCTGGAGGGAAAGATCCAGAATCTCCCGTTGAGCCAACCACCCAGCCGCGTGAGAACTCCGCTTGGCTGGGAGCCAAATCCCAGTGTGGCGATGCCCCACTCCCGACAATCCGAGCAATGGGTCCCACCTCCAAGGAACTCGGGAATGGATCCCAGAGCTCCCGAATACAGACCGCGACACAGTACCGGACCTCCGTTGGTACCTCCAGCCCCCGAGGCAGTTCAGTACAACAGGTCAGTAGAGGATGTGATTCCCCCCGGGAACGCATTGACACTTTTCCGAGACCCGACGCCTCGTATCATGGAGAGTTGGCGCCTGAACTTTACAGGGTTCAACGATATGATATCGGCGGACCGGTTCCTTTTCCGGATTCAGGCGTTGATATCCAGCACCCTGGGAGGGGATTCCTCGGCCTTCCTCCGGCATGCACATCTTTTGTTCAGCGGCGACGCTGCCGACTGGTACTGGAGCTTTAAAGAGTCAACGCCACGTCCCACTTGGCACTCTTTCAGTGCAGCCTTCCGCAATCGATTTGAGGATGGCTTCACTGAGAGAGAGCTAAGAGAGCAAATAAAGAAACGGAAACAAGGCGCTCACGAACCGTTCGACCAGTACTACACCAGTATTGTGAGATTGAGCACTCGCCTGCGAAATACCATGCCCGAGGACGAATTAGTAGAAATTATCAGAGAGAACATGCGCTGGGATCTCCAGAACAGCCTGCTACATTTTCCCATCAACACCATACAGGGATTGCGCCTCCATGCGCGTAGACAAGAACACTTGGATGAGCGACGAGGTACCTTCCGCCCACAACCTCGCATAACGGGACCGAATCCCCGAAATCATCACACCGCGGAGTTGATGGCAGCAGACCACCTGCTTGCTGATCCAGTACCAGTACCGAGGAGCGGAGCACCACCGGAGCTTGAGGACCCAGCATTGATTGATCGACCCTCCCTTGAAGCAATTACAAGCCCGACGGTATGTTGGAACTGCCGACAACCGGGACATCGGTTCTACGCATGTCCAGCGGAGCCAACGCTTTTCTGCTACCGATGCGGGAAGGCCGACACATACGCACCTGACTGTGCAAATTGCAAAGGGCGAAAAAACTTGCCACCGAGTGCCGCGACCACCCGTCGGCACTCCTAGACCCCGGACGAACAAATCCAGACCCCATCACCAGCTATGACCCAGCTCCCATCATGACTCCAACTCTGCTGACTCGCACCGCTAAACACAATTCTCCCGAAGTTCCACAACCGACGCCGTCCTTCGCCGAGGCCAATGCGCAGGGAAATGATAGCGAGACGAAGGCTCCTTGGCATGTAAAACCTTTTCATGTCAGGTTGCGGAATTATTTGGCTACTCGACAGCGCATCTTCCATGAGGAATTGGCCACAACTGTCCCACCGCGAAGCAAGCGAGCCACGCGTCGGATGCGGAGCTTCTGGAGAAAAGTCAGGCAGTCGAGGAAAGTGTTGAAGGACATATACTTAGACGAATTATTGAGGGATGATGTTCGGCCATATGCGTCAGTACACCTCCTGCAAAAACGAGTATCAGGCTTAGTCGATACGGGAGCCAGTGTGAATTGCATATCTGCCGAGTTTGCAGGGGAGGTACTGGCAAAGCACGCGGACCAAATCCGTCATTTCACCTCCTGGTTAAGCACGGCGGACGGAACTCGTCACTCTGTAGTGGGAAAAATTATGACGGATGTCACCTTTAAAGGGGTAACTAAACCTATGGAATTTTTCATCATACCTCAGTTAACCCAGAATCTTTATTTAGGAGTGGATTTCGTTCGAAAATTTAACTTGGCCCCGGCACTATTTTCCAGTTCGACCCTGGAGTCCGTCACCACCGTTCCTGACCAATCTCAACCCACTAACTTATTACGGCATACACTGGATGTAACTCAGCAACTGCGTCTCGACTCGGCTATATCGGCTTTTCCCTCGCACGAGAAGGAAGGTCTCGGGCGGACTGCCCTGGTGTTCCACACTATAGATGTGGGGGATGCTAAACCCATAAAACAGAGACATTTCGCCATATCTCCGGCGAAGGAAAAATCGTTATATGCCGAAGTGGATCGAATGCTATCATTAGGCGTAATCGAAGAATCACAGAGCGCGTGGGCTTCCCCAGTCACCTTAGTTGTCAAGCCGAACAAGGTCCGGTTATGCTTAGATGCCAGACGCTTGAACGCCGTCACAGTCAAGGACGCATATCCTCTACCGTTGATAGAAGGCATTTTGAGTCGATTGCCTAAAGCCCATTTCATCACGAGCTTAGACCTCAAGGACGCCTTCTGGCAAATTCCTTTAGACCCCGGTTCAAAGGAGAAAACAGCCTTCACAGTCCCAGGCCGGCCCTTATATCAATTCGTGACCATGCCATTCGGATTGTGTAATGCCCCCCAAACAATGACGCGCCTTATGGATAAGGTGATACCACCTCATTTGCGGCACCAAGTTTTCGTTTACTTGGACGATCTGCTGCTTATAACCGAGACCTTTGACGAACACATCGACCTGCTTCAGGAGGTGGCTCTACACATCCGGAGGGCAAGATTAACCATCAACATAAGGAAGAGCCAGTTCGTGATGACGGAGGTGAAGTATTTAGGTCACATCATTGGGCATGGGCATATCAAGACCGATCCGGAAAAGACTCAAGCGATTGACGTTTTTCCATTACCCAAGACCACCAAACAGTTACGCCGATTCTTAGGCTTATGCGGATGGTACCAGCGTTTTGTACGTGACTATGCCACCATTACCACTCCTTTGACCGACATGCTGCGTAAGGGACGTAAATTCGTCTGGGAAGAGCCCAGCTTGCGAGCCTTTGAAGAGCTAAAGAAGAGTCTGACTACGGCCCCCGTACTGCACAGCCCGGACTTTGACAAACCGTTCTCAATCCATTGTGACGCGAGTCAACATGGGGTGGGAGCAGTCTTAGTCCAGGTTGCACAAGACGGCGAGGAGAGACCTATAGCCTTCATGTCTCACAAGCTGAACCCAGCCCAGCGAAATTACACGGTCTCCGAGCAAGAATGTTTAGCCGCGGTGTTGGCAGTGAAACGCTTCCGAGCCTATGTGGAGGGACACACCTTTGAAATCGTTACGGATCACGCTTCTCTGAAATGGCTAATGAGCCAGACTGATCTCAACGGCAGATTGGCCAGGTGGGCACTGAAACTCCAGGCATTTGACTTCACAATTCGCCACCGAAAAGGAAGCCAGCATGTAGTCCCCGACACCCTATCCAGAATGTTCGCCCCTGAAGGAGCCGAGTTGGTCCAAGAGGACGACAGCCCCCAATTGATCGATTTGGACCATCCTGCCTTCAAGTCAGCCAGCTACACCCAACTGATTCACACTATCCAGAATCAACTGTCCCAGCTTCCTGAACTGCGGTTGACGGATGGATTCATTTACAAACGGATGGGACACGCATCCGGAGACCCCATACAAGAAGAAGAACAGTGGAAGTTGTGGGTGCCCGAAGAATTAACCACTGATCTTATCAGGCGGGCTCATGACCACCCATCAAGTGCGCACGGCGGATACGGTCGTACACTTAGGCGGTTGAAAACCTGTTTCTTTTGGCCTAAGATGGCACAACAGATAAAAGCGTACGTAGCCTCCTGTGAGCTATGCAAGTGCACTAAAGCGCCCAACACCATTCTTCGACCACCCATGGGTAAGGTTGAGGTCCCCGAACGCGTGTTCCAGCGCTTGTACATTGATCTTATCGGTCCTTACCCTCGATCTGCTTCTGGTCACACGGGAGCTGTCGTGGTCCTGGACCAGCTCTCCAAATTCCCTATCATAGAACCACTACGTAACATGCACACTGGACCAATAATCAGCTTTTTGGAGAACCGAGTCTTTCACATGTTTGGAGTTCCGGAGAAACTTGTCTCCGACAATGGGGTCCAGTTCACCTCCAGCAAGTTCCGAGACCTAATGTCCAAATACGGCATCATCCACCAACGAACTGCCGTCTATTCACCACAAGCCAACGCATCCGAACGACTGAATCGTACGCTCATAGCGGCCATTCGCGCCTATGTCCACCCGAATCAGAGGGACTGGGATCGCAAATTGTCCGCCATCACTAGTGCACTGCGCTCGTCGTACCACGCCACGACCGGCATTTCGCCGTATTTTGCAGTGTTCGGCCAGTATATGATCTGTCATGGGAGCGCTTACCGGCTATTGCGGCAGCTGAAATCGCTAGAGGACCCAATCGTGGTTCTAGAACCGCACGAAAAGCTCCAACTTCTGCGAGATCAACTGCGGGAGAAGATTGAAGAAAGTAGACGGATGGGAGAGGAGCGGTACAACTTGCGATCTCATCCTTCTGGCTTTAAGGCCGGCGACGAAATATATCGTCGAAACTTCCGACAGAGCGATGCCACCCGCCATTACAATGCCAAACTAGACAAGAAATTCGTGAAGTGTCGAGTCATACAAGTCATAAGCCCCACCCGATACCTCATCGCGGACATGACTGGTAAGACCCTGGGAATTTACCACGCAAAAGACCTTAGACGATGAAGTGCAACTAATTCCCACGAGAAACCTTGGCTTATCCCAAATCTCTGCCTAGACGAAGGCCTCCGAATAACACCTGACTTCCTACTATATAGTCACTGCCGAGTCTTCACGAACAGGGTTGTAGCCTATCCTTCGAAACGGATCTTCGACCCGCCACGTCCCTAACCAAGACCTGTTACCAAGGAGACGGGATCGTAATTACTTCGATTTTGGGGGGGGGAATGTGTAATGTGACGCCTGCGCCCAGGAATCGAAGTGATTCCGATCCCGAACCCTTGTAACCTGCCAGATGGATATGTCCTCGAAGTGCCAGCGGACTTCATCTGTTGTGCGGATATCGTTGTGCAGAAAATATTTTTTTTCTGTCCAATTATTTAGATCCGTGGATATAAATATTCGAAATATAGAATTAATCCAACCCCGGCACATTTCGAGACATAGCCATCTGGAAATGCCCCTCCACCGTGGCCATCGAGAAAACTATGCCACTGGCGACATCTGAAGAAGCACATTTCCGCCATATGAAGTGCCATTCCACGCACATATGTTTTGTCCGAGGTGACAACCGGGACTTTTGACAGCACATGGAGGCGCTAAACGTCATCGCAAAGTTCTTCGTGATAATATCCAAGGTATTACAAAACCAGCTATACGTCGTTTGGCGCGACGTGGTGGAGTGAAACGTATTCCCTGTTTAATCTGTGAAGAAACGCGTGGTGTGCTTAAAGAGTTTTTGGAAAACTTTATTCGTGAGGCAGTGACATTCACCGGAGCAGACACATTGGGAAAGAGGTTAGTTTAGTTAATAACTAATTAGAAAATTTAGCAATATTTTGTCTAGTCTGCAGCGGAAGGCAGTGTGAACTGCGGACTAAGTGGGAATATACCTTCGATAAAACAATTTCTCTTAATGAATCCAGTAGGAGAATAATTCAACACCAAAATGATTTGACACTTCTTCATGCGGAAATTCGAAGTAACGCTTGCTACCTTGTTCAGATTGATCAATTGGCGTATCGCTTGCAATCCGCAGTACAGACTGCAGCCTTCGATTCAGCAACGTACATTGTACGGTATAAACATAGGTAATTAAAAGGGATCAACCTTGTTCGCGGGTATGCTTCTCACGTTATCAAAAATGCGGCGCTAATATTGAAAGTTGATCGCGACAAACAACTGATTGTTTGGGATGAATGCATTGAGAACATCTCGATAGCTGAGCTCCAAGAACTTTTACCGGGTCATCAGCCACGTTATATTGTTTACACGTATCGTATGGTTCATGACGATGGTCGAGTTTCATACCCGATGTGCTTCATTTTTATACACCAAGAGACAGTCATATGAGTCTTCAAATGATGTATGCCGGTACTAAATCAGCGGTGAAAAACTGAAGTAAATAAACCATACCAATGTTGCCTCAGAAGAGAGCAAACTACGCCAATACTCGACGAGCATAACATGAAACAGGATGCTATGTAATAGCAAATAACCAGTTAGTGAACATAAAAGAAAACTGGATTTCAGAATTTCAACTTCTCACTACAAGCTCGGAGCCAATGTGATTGAAAAGTTCATATCACATCAGAGCGCAGCAACACAATATCCTTTTCATAAAATCTGTGGCTCATGCAAATCAACTACGGGGTAAAATGAATACATCCAACGAGATTTGCTGCTGTTGTACTTGGCCATGAACAGTTGGTGCTTTTGCAGAATACGGCACTATCATAACACTAACTGGTACTCAGCTCATAGCATTAAACCGGTCTAATTTTAATCGAGCGACTAATGCAACTCGAAGCGATCGGTTCCAAAATTGTTCAGAACGGGGTTCAACGTTAGAAGGTCATCACAACAAACAACAAATTTATTTTCAATTTTGGTTTCATACTTTTGCATGTGAACAAGGAAATTCGATAAACTTAACTTGAAAAGTGTAATGTTTGAGTGCATTAAAGATGACGTGCCGTACTATTAAGTTGCCATGATTCGTAGAGTGATAAAGTATTGAGCTTTAACTGCTACAGCAGCTGGAACAAGATTAAGTTTACATGCCAACGATTACGATATATGTAGATTCATTGGGAGTTGTTCGTTTGGGAAAAGCAGCAATCACCGTATGGAATATTGGACTAACATCAAAATCAACTATTCTATCGTCAATGGGATGAGGACAACATATGGGTGCTTTGGACTATCTTCTACCTCCAGAATTCGTTAAAACAATGAAAGTACTTCACAGTGATGCTCCAAGTATTCCAGTCGAAGATTTATCTAAAGTGGTAAAGCAAGATTTAAAGAAAAGCGCAGACGAGTTATTCGATAGCTGTGACCCAGAATCGTTTGGTACTGCTTCATTGGCTCAAGTGCATAAGGCGAGCCTAAAATCGGGTGAAACAGTGGCTGTAAAAGTACAACATCCATATGTTCTTGGCAGTTCACTAGTTGATATGAAGACAATGGAATATCTAGGAAAGGTGATTTAAATATGAAATTAATTTTTACAAATGGTAATTGTCTGTGTCTACTTGCCCTATTTTAAAGAAAAATTTACATTCTAACGTAAATATTTATAGATTTTTTTTAAAATGGAAAATTCTTTGGATAGCCAAGCCTATTCCTTTTTTTTATGCAAATGGTAATTGTTTGTGCTTGCTTGCCTGTTTAACGTCGTGTATATTTGCTTAAGTTTGCAAGCTTACGCGAATTAACGTTCCTAGTTTTGTTTGATTCCGATATAAAATAGTTGGGGCGTTCTTTACAGATCGAATTTATAGTACTCTTCGTTTTCCTATGGAAATAATTTTAAATTATCATGAGTTTGAAAGCAACTAATCAACGGCTCAGTTTGAAAGTCTGAATACGTACAATTCGGCCAATTGGAATTCGTCGGAGAAGATTCTTTTTCTTGTTTTTTTTTCTGAGAAATTTGAGATCAACTTTTGGTTGAGAGCCCCTTACAAACAATTATTTTACATCGGTACCAAGAAGTATACAAGAAAAAATAATGAAATTTAATCGTATGCTGTCGGTTCAGCAAACAGTAAATATTTAAATAAATTATACAAGAAAGGGAAACGATAAACTCTATACCTGAGTCGGGTCCCTACCATGAGATTATCATCGACGCTACAAACCAATCCAATACATAAAATTTATATCCAATTTGAACTTAGATAAAGTTTATTTGAAGCGAATGAAGTAAAAAAAAGAAAAAAAAAAAAATCTTAATTAATTTCAAAATGCATAGAGATGATTACCGTGGAAAAATATTCAATGTATGTGTCATAAATTTAAATTAATTCGATTTAAGTAAGCATGCAATTGAAAGATTTAAGAAAAAAAAACGGAAAAGCAGCCTATACTTCCTTTGAAAGGTCTAAATTGTGCAAATGTTAGTTTTTGAAACTTAATCAGTTTAACTCTTCTTTAGTGATAAATCGCTCTTATTTCTTGAACACGATACATGTGAACGTTTTAGAAATTCCAAACCATTTCTAGCCCTCGAATCCTTTCCCCTTGAGAAATAAGCTCGATATGACTAAATTTACAACAAACAAGCAACCAGCAAATTTGTTTAATGTTTAGAATATACGAAAATCCTTAGTGATATTTTTTTTTAAAAGCAAAAGTTAAAATCCAAAACATAGATAAAAGATAGTTTGTGTTTTCTCAAAGTAAGCTTAAAATAAGAAAAAGTAGAATACTAAAATCATGTCAGATAAGGAGAAGTATCTAGGATAAATATTTGCACGATTTTTTTTTTGTTACAGATTTGTAGGTTAGAGAATTTTCTCGTGTGTAAATGGAGGATACTAATATTTATAATCGAAATCCTAATTTGATTGAATTTAATAATATAATGAATTGCTAAGTTAAACCACGACTTTCCTTTTCAGTAACTCGTTCTATTTCAGGGGGAACAGAGAGTGTAGGGTAAGTATGCCGTCGCGAGGGTAGGGTTTCTGCAAATCCGCTGAGGTCGGTTTCGCGTCGCGCGCGGTACGCGGTACCTTTGTTTGTTTCGTCACTTCTTTAGAGTAGTTTTCTTCGGGTTAAGTTCGAGTAGTATATTTTTCGGTACCGCGTCGGTGAATCGGTAACGCGCCTGTGGATTTTTGTAGCTTTTGATTTGAGATCTGTGGATAGATCCCATCCAGAACTAACGTAATGTAGGTTTCTCGTTCTGGATGAGTAATTGTTGACGCGTTTAGAAAACGGGCAATTTCAGGTGACTGAAATATTGTAATTGAGCGTAATCCATTCGGAGACCCGCGACCGAAATCCTCTCCGAACTAGCTGGCCGACAAGCAGTCACCGCGTGAATGGATTACGGTGCACGGATCGGTTGACCTGTCGGTACCATCCGTTGGCACTACTCAGACTTAACGTCTAGAACCGATGAGAGGTCGGTTCCGCGTTCGAGTTGAAGGTAGAAAATCATTACAAGTTTGCCGCTAAAATCGCTGAGGCGATGAGAACGTGAGTTTTCATTTACTGTGAACTTCTCTCCCCGCTTCACCTTATCAATTTGTAGATGATGAGAGCCATTCTGCAATATTACGATATTATCGTAGCCAGCTTGGGGGAACTACGTTGCATATGAGCGAAGAAAGCTTTTCGCCCCCATATTCGCCCCAGCTCTCAGTCGGCAGGCGAAAGCTTTCACATGATCTCTAATCCATTAGCTTTCTCATACACAGAGCTTCTCGCTTCTGGTTACTCGCTGCCATGTACGCGTCATCCATATGTTGTAGCTTCACAGCGGCCGCAACGTACATGGTTATAATTATGTTGTTCAGCTGCCCTAATGTACATTGGCTGGCGCTTTTAGCGCTAAGCGATAGGCGGGAGTTCCATTCGCTCGTTCGTAACACCGCTCTCGCTTTACTGTTAACATCGTGGCTGTAACCGCTGGTTGCGTCGTCGTTGTTATTTTTTATTTCTTTTTTAAGGTTTTTTTTTTTTATATTTTTTAAGTGTTTTTGGTTGCTCCAGCTTTATTGGGTCCCCTCTCCGAGCCGCTTTCTCCGTTTGTATGTGTAGTCGCCTTTTTGGTCCCATGATTATCTTATCAGAGCAGGGAGCCCATGCGAGGGTTCACACAAGCCCTTATGGGGACAAGTGCTCAGAGCCAGACCAGCGCTAATCGGGAGTCCGTCTCAACCGAACCTACACCACCAACCCAATGGTGCGAACTTCAAACGTACCCCGAGGCCAGCCCAAAGCATCAATTCCAATTCGTTGTCCAAAGAGTAGTCCAGATCCAATCAGGGTCGTTACCTGTCATTCCAGGAAGGAACCTCACGGCGCCCTCCATATCCTCGGGTCTGTGGGGGCGGCGCTCCCTAAAGAATGCTAGCTCAAAGAGTGCTAATGTCGACCGGCACTCCCCCTGCGGGAATTTCCTCGGGTCCGTGGGGGGAACTCCCCAAAGAATGCTAGCCTCCAAGAGTATTCCTGTCAACCAGCATTCCCCCTGCGGACAATATGGCGCAGTTTAGATGCTGAATTACTACAATGGTCCAGTCAACTGGCCTCGAACACCATGCGATTCGACGCCTTTTAGATTATTTTCTTTTGGAGTATGTCAAGTTGTTGATTTATGCTAATAAGCCAACAACATCGGAAGCATGGATGGAAAATATTCGAAGTGCCCTTGATCAAATAAGCCCCGGCGTATAAGAATAAGTGGTCAAAAATTGGGCTGATAGAATGCGCATTGTAACTGCTAGTTTATCAGAAAAAAATTTTAAATGTTTAATTACAATAATTATACTTTCTTTTAAAAAAAACACTAATAAAAAATGAATGTTGAGTGTTTTATTTCAATTTAAAGCTTTCAAGCTCTTAAAAGCTCCTTTTATAACGATTTTGTAAAGCTCAAATTTTTTAAAAATAAAACCGGAAATACAACAATAGTCGTTTGATATATTTTTCAGCCTGAATTAGCCCTATTAAGAAAAATAAAACAAATACAAGTCGAATCAGCTCTTCATTTATTAATAGAAATTAAAAAGTCATTTAAAGTATACCACAAATCAACACTTAATCAATACATACACTATATTGTAAATTTACAAAATTTAATATCACGTTACAGAATGCTTAACAAAACACCAATTTTAACCAATTGCTTTTCTCTTCTTTTTGCATTTTATTTGTGGGGTTTCCTTTTTTGGTTTTGTTTCTGTTTTTCTTCTCTTATTTTTAGTAATCTTTATCATACTTATAGTAACAATACGTTGCTTGTACCGGGTAGTAGTCATTCTGGATATGGATTGTTATCACCAAGTCATCGAGGCATCTCTTATCCACCACCAAGTCCAACAAGGTAATTATGGTGCTTAATCAATTTACTATCCAAAACATCTTTGAATATATTTGATATTCGTTAGGTAAGGTAGGAGTAGAAGTTCTTCATTTGCAGTCAAAAATTACCATTCCTAATTAAAAGAGTATAATATTAGCTGGTCAACGAAAACGACAACGACTTTTGCAAGGTTGTGAAGTCATATAAATAAGAAGGTTTTCCTGAGGATTTTGAAAAATGCGTTCACCACCTCAAAACAGAGCGCAAATATTCAACTTCAGTTTGTTTCTCTCTTAGAAAAACATCTTAGAGTCGTTAATACTATTGTAAAATAAAATTTTACTATTTCAATATTAAAAATTATAAAATCTTTATTTAAGTTAGAATCTAATACCCCATCTTCATCATTTTAGAGCAACATTACGACGTGGCTTTGCATTTTCGGCATCTATTAAAAATCCGCCACTTTTGAAAACGCGCAATATAACATCTCAAAATAGTTTTGCGATTCCGCCAACAACTTCGTGCAGTACACAAACTCCATCACCTCAACCGCAACAAGAAATTGCACCAACAAATGTTCAACAGCATCAACATCAACTTCAGCAACAATCCCAGCAACAACATTTGCAACTTCAATCTTCTAGCAATAATTTACAAATGAGCAATGAAAGTAATGTTTGATTCGGTCGGATTTCACCTTGTATTATTGTTTTTACATAGTAACATGATTTGATGAGTAGAGTAGTAGATTTGAATGCATGCATACATTAATGTCTATTGAATCAATTGATCAATCGTTGGGGTGAGAACAAATGAAAATCAATTTTGTCGCCTGAAACATGAATATTAAGGCAATTTTACATTGCTCAAACAAGTCACTATCAAGTAAGGATATATAATTGTTAAGTGATCAACTGAGGTAAGAAGGATTTGAGACAGTAGAGACAGCATTTTTTATGTCAGGCAGAGAAGATTATAAATTTAAAATGATATACTTAGAATTAAAACGTTTTAACTTATAAAAGATAAACAATAATCATTACACCATGGTGAGAATGCAGAGACTAATTTTCCGCATTCCGAATATATTGTAAATTTTAACTTTTTATTCTAAACTGCCGATGAACCGGCAGAAGGACAGTATTCTGTAAAACAACCAAGCTCAGCTGATTTACATCGACTATGACTGTGCATACATGCAGGTCGGTTAATCATCGCGTTGTACGGACGAAGTTATTGGTCATGAAGCGAAACTATGACGAATTAGAAAATAAATATGGGCTCGCGAAGACTACTTTTTCTTCTTCGTAGCATTGCAGCCTCTCTCGGGCCTTCGCTTCCTGTAAATAGCACCTCCAACTGTCTCGGTCTATTCACCGCGTCCTCCAATTTTGAAATCCACGCAGCAATGAACTGTCTTCGTCGACTGAGTCAGACCAGCGTTTCCTTGGTTTCCCTACTGGTCTCCGTCCTTCAGTTCCCCCAACGAATACCTTTATGGGTATCAGTTGTTCGTCCATACGATTCATGTGTCCAGCCCATTGCATTGCAGCTTCCGCAGTCTCACAATCGTTGAGATCACCGGCTCGTCAAAAATTTCATACAGCTCGTGGTTATATCGAATTCGCCATTGGTCCCCATCTAGTTCCACTTCGATTATTCACCTCAAGACCCGTCCACGCTTCGCAACCGTAGCATAACACAGGTCTTATCACAAATTTGGATACTTGAAGCTTTGTTTTCCTGTGTATGAAGCTGGTCTTCAAGATCATCAAAACTGAATAAAATATGTTATTTCCGAGCTGTATTCTTCGGCGTATTTTGTCTCTTTCATTACCGGTTCTCGATATTTTAGCGCCTAAATATACAAATTCGTTCACATTTCGAGACTGTATTCGCCAAGTGTGATATTTTGTGAATTTGAGGTATTTTTCTTCGACCGCGTCATGAGCTTTGTTTTATTCTCATTTATTTGTAACCCTACTAGTTTTGCTTCGCTGTCGAGTTTCAGGAAGAGTTCTTTGGAGTTGTTATTGACCGTGACAAAATGTTGATATCGTCCGCATAGCCTACTACTTGGCTCAATGTAATGTACCTCGTATATCGACAGGTGGCTTCCGTATGACGTACTTCAGAGCCAAATTCAATAGCAATGGGGCCAAGACTACTACCTAACTCAAAATCGAACTCAAACTAAGTTGGTATGGAGAAGAATATGGATGATGATGTAAGGTGGAACTAGGATTGAAGTAAATCCTATCCTATCCTTATCGCCACTTAACGAACGTCTAGTAAACGCTGGTCTAACCCAGTTGACGAAAACAGTTCATCGCTGCTCGGATTTCAAAATTGGAAGACGCAATCAATGGACCAAGACAGTTGATGGCACTTTTTGCAGGGAGTGAAAACCCGAGATGGGCTGTAGTGCTACGAAAGAGAAGAAGAAGTAAACTTCACGGTTCATTACACTTGTCGGGATCGCTATTCGGATTGAATAGAACCAATTCGATGAGAAACCAAATCATTTTATTCGTTGTTATAACTAATCATCAAATTCAGTGTTAAAATCACCCAACTCTCTGCATGAAATCGATTCTGAATATTGTCTTAGACTTTACTTTGATTTCATAATAAGCCAAACTTTTCCTTTTACTTTTATAAAGGTACGTAATAAAGGCCAAAAGTTTCTGGCCTAGTCTATAAAATAAGGGATAAATCTAAAGCTACTTTTGGTATGTTCCCATTTAATCAAATTCGAATGCGCTTTATTTCATCAAACATTATAAAATCGACAAAATAAAAAGCAAGTTTCAATTAAAAACTTGATGGCCCTCTTGAGTCTATATTTTAAACAATAAAGTAATCAAAAATTTGTCGAAAAAAAACTTTATCTTTCATTAATCAAATGAAAATTACTATATATTATCAATCAATTGGAAAAAAGAAGAAAAAACCGACTCTATTGAAAAATTACAGATAATACAAAGAACACAACAAAACAGTGAACTTTTAACTTATATCTAATCTGTTCTAACTTTATTCTTAAAACTTTTTTATATAATTACATCACAATCTTCTTAGCCAATACACTAAAACCTGTCTCTAATTCTTGAGTAAAAAGCGGCTAGCACAAACAAACAATAAATTAAATATAGCAATAATTAGCTGAAAATAAAAAAGGAAAATAAAATGAAAAAAACACAAACCACAAATAACTACGAACAGTCAAGCCATTGTCACTGTTTGCCTTATATCCTGTTAAAACTAAAATCAAATACCTACTTAAATTATTAATTAAAAGAGAAAAAAGCATTATACATTCAATTATTATATTATTTAATATAATAACAAAATTCCAGTACTAAGTTTTGCGTAACAATCTTGGTTTTTTGATTATCAATAAAAACATCTATATCCCTTTCAAAATGAGCGCAAATAATATGGCAACGAATAATGCTTAAAATCCGTACAAAGTTGAATCAACCGATAAAGTTGTTCTCCGTTGCTCTCAACAAGTACACATACACAAAGTTTTTTCTTAATCTACATATATGATTTTTTTTATTTAGCACTACAGCCCCTTTCGGGCCTTCGCTTAGAGATAGTTAGAGTAGCTCATTATCTTGGCCGAATATAATGGACCTCGGGATGGTTATATTGTCAGTACCACGCTTTGGCCATGTGTCCGTCCACCCAGCTACGAAACATTCTGATTTTAAACCACACAATCACTCAAAACAAATCTTGTTGTCGCCAGCGAGACTCGAACCAGGGATCTTTAGCATATGGGGTAAGTGCTCTAACGACTACACCACACGGACTCCACACATGGAGCCTCATATTTAGGAGGTACAAATAAAAAGGAGGATTTATTTCCCAGTCTCACTACGCGGCTTAAATTCTTTTCAAGTGGAATGGTCCACTGATAACACATTATTACAAATTTACTAATACTTTATTCCGGTAGTATGCAATAGTTCTGTTTGACCAGAGATACGAGTGCATTTAAATTCATGTTTCTTTGTCTTGATTCACTCCTCCGTCGACCAGCCTTATGATGAATTTCCCTTATAAGAAAATTTCGCATACACCAAAATCTGCATGGACTCCTTGCAAGCACGCAATCGTTTGTGAAGATTATCGATAAGGTCCAAGAGTTCACAGGATCGTTGTTAAATTTCACTAGTCTCGACTATAACTTTTCAAAAATTCTCTTTTTCCAGTAAAATGACTAACCTTCCTTCAAAAATGTTCTCCCTAAATTCTTCAGTTTTCCCGACTATCCGATTTTCTAATTAAGACTTGGACATTGTAGACAGGTTTCATGGGCATTATTAATTTTAGTTAAAACCATACAATCTAAACCTCTAAGAGTTAATTATTTTTCTTACCATACAACTCTAAAACTTTTCTTTACAAATTACCTTAAATTTTGAAACTATGGCTAACAGTCCGCCATTAAGTAAAAATAAAAACAGTTCAAGAAAAATTTAGAAGATCTTTCATCTATGTCTACCATTCAACACAAAACCTGTACCAATAACTCAATAGTTTACTATCAGATTTTTGTTTCCTGAAATTTTCCGTGACGACGTTTCGTTAACATCATCTCGCAACTGATTTTATAAGAAAACAGGATTTGCCGCTTGGTTTTGTGTTTATCCCTTGAAGTTTTTCAGTGAAATTCCTTTGGAATCCCAAAATTTTGCGGCCATAACCTTCTTCTGAGATTGAGTCGCCTTTGTTTCTTGGACCACAATGAGCTCGTACCATTCCATGCCATGGATTTCTTTTTTGACAAACTAAACCAGTAAAATCGAGATCAAAACCTCCTTTTTCCCTCGGCCTGTGTAAAGAATTAACAAGTCAAAGCAGCAAAAGAGTGCTTCGACCAAAAGGGTTTTGTAAATAAATTAGAATCCGTCATCGAACTAGACCTCATACATATGGCCCAACACATTAGTCGTGACGTCACAATGTCGACCATAAAAACGAAGAGTACAACAACGACCCGCCATTACTTCTCGTTGACAGTTAGCTTTGAGAACATAAACAATGGGTTCGCTACAGTGAATTTATTTGAATTAATCGCGAAGTAATGCTAAAAATTAGTTCTCGCATTAAGCGGAAGTTAAATCAAGCTAAAGAAACTCCGATAAACAAATTTCATTAGTCGGAACCATTAAGCGTACAACTTAACATTAAACGTGGTTATCATTGTCAAGCAAAAGAAATTTCGTGCATTGCCCTTAAGAAGTGAATAAAAACGCTTTTACAAATAACATAATGCGTTCGTTCTTTCCTTTAAAATGATTTTACTTGGTTCTCGAAGGAAAAATAGGAGTAGATATGAGGTGATCAAGTGATTTGTGATATGAGCGCATGGTTTTTGTTTCCGTCCAGTCAGTTGATGCAACCTACACAAAAATACATTGACACAGTTTTACACAGATTATTTTCAAGTTTTTTTGGTACATGACAATCACGTCACTATGAAAAAATTTGAATATTGTGGGCCATACGTATAAGGGCCATTACTAGACACACAAGTTTTTACATACGTTTACTTCCTCCGCTCTCCTCTACACAGTTACCACCCTTTTGACGATCGATCCAGAATATCGTCATCAAGAGTTTCCATTTGATACCCATGTCGGCTACCTTCAATAAAAAATATTTTCAAGGGATGTAGCGGATTTCCAATCTGCATTCCATTTCAATATCGGTAGCAAATTGCACTTCATGGAAAGACATGGAATTTGAAACAGGACTCGCACTTGACGGTTAGATTCGTGGAGTCGCAGGTTGGTTTTTTACCTTTCACTTAGTCCTTCGTATAGCGTTGACAGACATGTGGTATACGCACCTAGTATACTACGTAAAAGCTAGTATACTATGTAAAACATAGTCATTATCATCTATGGCGCGACGACCTAAGTCAGGCCTTGGCCGTCAGGATTAATATCCTTCAATCATCACGGTTCCGTGACCTTAGCCGCCAGTTGTTTACACCCAACAAGGATCTACTGTCGCTTCTATCGTGTCTTCCCATCGAGTCCTCGGTCTTTCCGCTGGACGCCTATTTTGTGCTCTGCCCTTTAACGTTCTTTAAAGTAGCCGGTTTTCTTTCATTCTTTCCACATGGCCCCTCATTGCAATCTACGTTACTTTTCGCAAGAGGGAACAGGTGGATCGTCAAATAGTTCCTTCAACTCATCGTTTTAACGTAGTCTCCACTCTGCTCCTTGTTTCACCGGGCCGTAGATTTTCCGGAGCACTTTGCGTTCAAATGCGTCCACTGCCTTTTCGGATTCGCTCGTCAGGGTCTATGTTTCACTTCCATATAAGGTTTGTCTAGTGTTTTGTAAATGCGGAGCTTATTTTGTCTGTGCATAACTCTGGACTCTGGGAAGAATGTAGTAATAAGCTTTATTTGCGGCATCCAATTTCTTCCTTTTCGTTGCCTCTTATATTCAAGTTGGCTCTTAGATAGATGCTGTCCACACTTTCAAGGTTTTAGTCGCCTACGATCAGGCTTTGTCAAACTGGAGTTTTCTTCCTCGTTTGAGTCATGAATTTAGTTTTAGTTTCATTAACTCGTAGACCAATTCGGTTTGCTTCAGATTCTAGGCATCTAAGATTGAACGCACTATAATATTGACATCATGAGCATACTCGTATGCTACTAACTGTATGGACTTGAATATTAATGTACCCGAGGTTTCAGTTCATGTCTTGCTGATCACGTGCTCCAGTGCAATATCAAAGAGCATTGGGGCAAGGCTACCCCTTGTTTTAAAATTGATCCTTTTATAAAGTTGTCAGTTAGTTTGCCGTTTACCTTGACCTGGGACTCTTTGTTTAGCATCATGACCTTGACCATGCGGACTAGGTTTGTTGGAACGCCAAAGTCAGGCATTATTTTGAAGAGCGCGTTTATGTCAACGCTGCTTTGTTGGGTTGGCTTGCTTGAAGTCTACAAAAGAGCTGATGCACATCGATGTTATATTCCCAGGACTTTTCGAGCACTTGCTTTACGGAAAATATTTGGTCTTTTGTAGACCGTCCGCGTCAAAACCCTCCCTGATACTCTCCTATAACCTTTCATTGTACGGCTTTAATTTTCTTTCTGTGATTTTTGAGAGAAATTTATAAGACTTGCAAAGTATAGTGAAGCCTCTATTATTTTCAAACATTAATTTATCTCCCTTTTTGGGTACAGAACATATAATACTTTTCCGCCAGTCCTCTGGTAACTGCTTCTCTGACCATATTCTGGATATTAATCAATGCAGAAGGTTATTTAGATGGAGACCCCCGCTCTGGAGAAGCTCTGCTGGTAATCCATCTATTCCAGGAGCCTTATTTTTTTCTGAGGTCCGGTACTGCTGTCTCTACTTCGTCTCTCGTTGGTCGTAAGACTGGGACCTCTTGCCCGGCTTCTGAAATGTTCACAGTTTTAGCCGTCGTTGGGGACGCTGTGAATAGCTTCTGGAAATATTTCGTCGCCTATGATTGCTCCTTGTACACTTTAGCAGAGGCTTGTTTGTGCATTGAAGCCATCTCTTAGTTGTTTAATAGAGGCATATGCCGATCTGACGTCATGTAGGGTCATGTTTTAGTTTATCTGTTGGATCTTGGTGTTGATTATTAGTCGTTTCTTTTTTCGGTACATTTTTTTAACTCGACGTCGAAGGCTTTTATAATGTTCGTCTTTGGCCCGAGTTGGTCGCTGGATGTATTCTTTGTGCGCCTGGTTCTTTTTTTAATCGCTTCCTTGTATTCGTCGTCGTACTAGTCGTTCCTACTTTTCTTTGCCTGGTGCCCCAAGACCTCCTCGGCTGCTTCTGTCACCGCATCTCTTACTGTCTTCCACATGGTTTTGAGTCATCATTACTTCGCGATTTTTCAGCGCTGACATGTATGTGGACGTTACTGAGCTATCATTTAGCTTGTGTATCTGGTACCTTGGAGTAACTGATGCTCCTTGTTTACAGCTCTTGGAGATGCGGCATCGGAACTTGATCCTTTTAAGGTAGTGGTCCGAATCAAAGACAGCGCCGCGGAACCAGCATGTATCGAAAATGCTGTAGGCAGCTCTTTTTTTGTATATGAGAACATGGTCGATCTGGTTGAATGTGCGACGGTCTGGGGATACCCACGTTTTCATATGGATATCTAGATGCGGAAAGCGTGTGGAGCTTACTGTGAAGCCTCTACTTGTAGCGAAGTCTACCAGGCATTGTCTGTTGTTGCTTATCCCTGCATGGGGGCTGCGTCCTCCGGTTGTTCCTCTATGTGCCGTTTCTCGACCGATTTTTGTATTGAAGTCACCCAAAACAATTTTAATGTCGTTTGACGATAATGCAGCGACAGTGCATTCGAGGGTGCTTGAAGATTCGTCCTTAATTGCCTCTTCCTTGTCAATGTCATACGTAGAAATAGCCGAACCGGTATCATGGATTGCCTTTTTTCCAGAGGCTCAGACAGCTCATTCTGATTGAAGATATAACCAAATATTTTTTTATTAGCTTTGAGTGACAGAAGGGTAATTTAACCCAATAACGATTAAGCCCTGCTTCCTTTATGTGTTTGAATATCTCTGCTAGGAGTTCTAAGTAACTATTGCTGCCATATATGTGAATAAGCACTTTTAGAGCCAAGGCTGAAATGAAACCCTATCTATCAGCCATTGCTGCAATAGGTAAGCCAAACAAAGTTCTCTTATGCTGGAATAATATTCTAACTGGGTTCGTGAAATCTCTGTACAGCCGAAACTTTGCTGCCACTGGCACCTGTTAATAAGCTGACTCAATGTCCAGCAATGATTGATATTAGATGTATTTTCACTTGCCTAACATAGTGGGGATATACGAGAGTAAATAAACATAATATACAAGTAGAAAACCCCACACACAACTCATTTTTGCAATCATGAGAATTCGGGAGCCACATCCCTGAAAAATGTATGTATGAATGTACTTATAAACTGCCAAGGACTCCAAAAAACTGTCTATGTTATGAGGGCAATTGAAGGCAACTTTTTCATAAATTGACATTCAAACTTTCTGCACTAAATCAATAAGAGGTTTATTAACTTTTTAACCATTCTTTTCAGATATAAAAATCGTTTCTTTAATTTATTTCGGATTTCATGTATAGTATTGACTTCTTCTCCCCATGAACTTTCCCTATGCTCGTGATTTAAAATAATATAAGACAAAAGTGAGCAATGTAACATTAACTTAATATACAACGGCGGACAAAATTAAAGTTTTTAAAAATACTTAAAACTACAAGTTCGAATTAAATTCATTTTTAGACATTTCTTCCACTATTGCCTTCCTAATCAATTTCATATGATAGAAACATGATTACCTTAATAAATCAAAAGACATGTAAATAGAACTTTAACTTAACAAGAAAAAATAAAATATATTTAATTATATTTATATCACAAATGACAGTAGAATTTTGAAGGTAGAAAAAACAAATAAAGAAGGACAAACATAGAACCAGTAAAAAGCTTCATACCAAAGAATCCAATAAAACATAGTGAAAGGTGTATGTAGGAACTATAGTGCAATATTAGCAGCTAAAAATAAATTGAAAGAATTGAATGAATTTGATTATATCAGTCGGATGTTAATCAACATTTTAGAAATTTCAATTATATAATGAGACCAATTGCAAATTAATAGTAACATCAATAATCTTAGAAGATAAGGCCTAAAAGATATATAAATATAGATAAAAAATAAGCAGCATTATTTAATCTGCTCACATGAAAATATTTAATTTGTGAAATGTTGTCCTCCTAAAAATTCTGAAGAAAGGATGCAAATTTCATTGTAAGGTTTTTTAAAATAATTAATTTTATTAAGCATAAAAAAGAAAAATATTGATTTTAAATACAAAAATATATAAATTATAAAATAATAAGTAAATATTTGTAAAAAAATTTTTGAATAGCCACAAGCGATTGGCTAAATAAATTTTATACAAAGAGAGCTATCAACGCGACTTGAAGAAGGAGACATCTACGGGAATTTATAAAAGTACTTAATGAGTATAATAACATTAACTCAGAGTAATATAATAATAAAAATTAAATCAATTAAGAAAACTATCCGTTAGACTGTCTCTTTAAAATAACTGATACATCCCGTTCCACTAAAAATGTTGTGAAATTTGTCCATTAACTGAAATTTTTATAATGAAAAGACGAGATTATTGGTAATTTAAATGTTAAAGAAAGAAATTTAAAGATGCTTGATTTGCATATTGATTAATAAAAATAAAGAAATATTAGATTTTGATATTTCGCCGCTGATTTAAGTTCTACTAACGTTAAAATTCTAAGTGCAAGTCATGTTTCATTATCGTGTTATTAGTTGGTTGTCATCGTACTAATCCATGTTTTATTTAATGCATTTCTACAAAACTGTATTCTGTTTCCACGATGTTTTGATATTTATGTTTTAATGCTTTCCAAATTTACTTTCATCGCCATATCATCTACGGCATACTTCCAAGTCGGGCGTTTGCCTCCAGTAGTAGTTGCTTCAATCGTTGCGGTTCTCCGACCTTGTTCGTCGATTGGAAACCCGAAGCAGGGATCTGCTATCAGCATCGATTGAATCTTTCCACTGTTTCTCGGTTTCCCTACTAGACATTTCCTTTGCACTCTACTCTTCAATGTTCGTCTGGGAGGCTATGCTTTACCATTCTTTCCACAAGTCCCGCCGATAGCAGTTTCCGTAGATTTACGCATGCGGACAGATGTAGGTCGTCATCAATATTATACAAATCGCCGATTCACTTCATGCTGCACTGCGCCTGATATTCTCTTGAACACTTACGGTTCGAACCCGTCCAGAACTTTTTCGAAAACGTTTGTAAGATCAATCCATCGATGCAACATCACAGGTTTCATTAATGATTTGTATATGAGATTTATTTTCCCTGTGAACACCTCTGGACATTAGAAGAAGGAGAAAAAAGCTTTGTTTGCTGTAATTATCCTACTCCATATTTTGTTCTTTTCTCTTCCTTTTCTGTCTAGATGTCAAAACGGACTAGTAAGTATAGAAAACTTCCCAGGTTGTTGTCTGAGAATGTCAGGTTTTGTTGGATTGGAATGTCTTTACTTGATTGGGCCATGAATTTCATTTTACTTTCATTCAATGAGAGGCCAATTTTTTGGCTTCTAACTCCAGTCGTAAGGAGACTTACATCATATGTTAATGTCGTTGGCAAACACTACCAGTTGTGTGTTCTCATGGCACCTGCTGGCTTTTTCCTGACTACATATTCCAGAGCAATATTGAACAGCTTTGCGGCTAGCCCATCCTCCTGCTTCGGGTCTGAGTCCGATGGAAAGCTTTCAGTCAAATATCTCCCGATTAATGATAAATAGGGCTTGAAAATTCAAATAGGGTGGAACAAAGATACCCAAGACCGTGATCTCGATGGGTTCAGAAAAGAAAATTGTTGGTAAATTTTTCCGATCGCGCATGTTTTGTTCATATGAGAAGAAATGGATCTCTCCAAACAGTATCACATTCAGCCAAGTATAAAAAGTTATAATGGATTTGATTTTCGTGTAGAATTCATATTTGTCCCCCACGTGACATCAATTTCAATAGTAATTTTCGTTTTTCAAATTATAGTCGACATTATGATGGAGAGATGATGCAATCTCAACAACAGTATACAAAAAGAAAACAAGAATTTAATGTTGAATGTAAACAAAAAATATTTGCCTACATAATTTCTGTCAATGATCTTCGGTTTCAACTCCACACAAATCAACCGCAATGCTCACACCGCGAAACAAATTAATTGTAGCACAACAGCCCCTATCGGGCCTTCGCTTAGAAATAGTTAGAGCATCTCATTATCATGGCCGAATGTGCCGGCACTCTACCAGATGATATGGTCAGTATCACGCTTTGGCCGTGTATTCCTCCACCCAGCTGCGATACGTTCTGATTTTAAACCAGCACGTATCATAACTGAATTAAATCTCGTTGCCACCAACAAGAGTCGAATCAGGTACCTTCGGTTTACGGGATGAGAGCTCGAACCACTACACCACGAGGACCCCACGGAACAAGAGCTACTGATTCCGCGGTAGTAAGAACGTTTCTAGACTATTTGCTATGTGCATTTAGAGGATAGACGGCAAAATCAGTTCCTGTCTTGAACAGACATAGAAGTAAGTTACTGTCCATTTTCTTGTTCGTACAATAAAAAAGTATTTAATTTCATAAAGCAGTGAGTTGGCAATAATTTGATACACATAAGAAAAAAAAGGTATTTTTTACCGAAAAAGCTCGCGCTACGAACATAATGCTCTTGTTTGATCGGTAGAGCCACTATGATGACACATTTTCAATAAAGTATGAAAACCAGGAACCTTCTATTATTCTCGTACGCTGTGGCAAAAAGAGAGGTGACTTTCAATGATAATTTTTCTACGTCAAATGATGCACAAACTCCCTGGAAACAGCAGTTATCGAGGGAATACCTTGGTTCGCGTGCTGCCTGTATCTATTCGCAGTGTATTTTTTGCGTTCATTGCTTTTCTAATGGCAAGGCAGAAACCCCTTCGCTACCAAATCGCGCAGGACGATTTGAAATCGCCTGCTTTAGCTGTTACCAAAGTCAAATGTTGGCTGTCCCCAAGATTGAAAATGCCGCTCAAAGGTCATTGGTCAGAAGACATCGAGATAATTCAAACTAATACTCGTATGAGTGCCCTAAAGGCCATTACTAAATCTAAGTTCTAGGACTGCTTCATGATGCGCAATCACATATGGGATCGTGTTGTTCAATCAAATGGGGACTAGTTTGAAGGATGCCATGGGCCGAAAGGCGAAAAGAAACGCTTGCGCGGAGGTATAAATGCAGGCGTGATACTTTTTGGAGCAATTTCGTACCACCAGGGCTACTTCAAAAAGGGTAGAACATCTAAGCAACCTTCTACACCGACGAATACGCATAATATGGTCAGAGGAGCAGTTACCAGAGGGACGATGTCACGATGCTAACACAGAGGCACAGGTCAAGGTAAACAGCGAACTAACCGATAGCTTCAAAATGGAAGCAGGCTTAAAACAAGGGGATAGACTTTCCGCAATAATCATTAATATTGCGCTGGAACACTTTATCAGGAAGAAACAGCTGCAACATTAGGTACACTAATGTTCAAGTGCACACAATTGATAGCGCATATTGATGACGTCAATATTACTGTTGTTGTAGCACTACAGCCCCTTTCGGGCCTTCGCTTAGAGATAGTTATAGTATCTCATTATCATGATCGAATGTGTCGGGACTCCACAAGGTGATATAGTCAGTACCAGGCTTTGGCCGTGTGTCCGCCGAACCAGTTGCGATACGTTAGTTTGATCCATCTTTTTTATTCCGTCCGAAGAATCACTCGAACTGAACCCCGTTACCGCCAACGAGAGTCGAACCAGGGACCATCAACTTATGGAATGAGTGGTCTAACCAGTACACCACGCGGACTACAACGTCAATATTGTGGCACGTTCAATCTCAGGTGCCGAAGCAGCATTTCTGAACCTAAAATCTGAAACAAACTGAATTGGTCAACGAGTTAATGAAATGAAAACTTATCCATAACAAACGAGGAAGAACACTCCAGTCCAACAAAACCTTGAAAGTATGGATAACTTTGCAGTCAACTTGAATAGACGCAGATAAAGCCTATTGCTCTGTACTTCTTGTTCTAAGGCTCAGAGTTGTGCATAAAATAAGCTTCGCATTTAGAAATCATTACATTAACTAACCTATGCTGTTGTATGGGAATGAAACATGGACCCTGACGAGCGAGTCTGGAAAATCAGTGGACGTATTTGACGGAAAGTATTGCGGAAAATCTCCGGCCAAGCGAAATAAAGAATGAATACTACGTTACAACTATGAGTAGTATGAACCACCTATATCAGCGTAAAGTAACGCAAATTGCAATGGGTGGGCCATGTAGAAAGAATGGAGGGAGAAGGAAACTGGCTTCCCGAAAGAACATTAAAGGGTAAAGCACAAGGAAAACCGATGAATCGATGAAAAGACACGATAGAAGCTGACAACAGCAACTGGCGAACGAGGTCGTAGAATCATGATGCTTGGAGAAGATTAATCCTCCTGTGTCGCACCACAAATGATGATGATTCTATACAAAAGAACAAAAAATGTGCCGATAATTATAGGGTCATCACTCAGTTGACTGTGTCTTTTAAATTTCCTTCTAAAAACATTGATTCTAACCAAAAAATCTTTCCAAATCACCTATTAAACGTGGCAGTGCTGGATTGAGATCTTAACATTAAAAAGCAAGTTTGAACATGAAGCGGCTATTGCGAATTCCCGAGCCAGTGAAAAATAAAGTATAATATACTGTGCGTTATAGGGAAGACTATGAAATTTTTGAACGAAGGATACCGAAAAAGGTATTTGTTGGGAGAACTGAAGGCCGAAGACCAGTGGTCTCGATGAAGACAGTTCATCGCTGTTCGGATTTCGAAATTGGAGGACGCGGTCAATGGACCGAGATAGTTGGAGGCGCTATTTGCAGGAAGTGAAGGCCCGAGAGGGGCTGTAGTGCTACGAAAGAGAAGAAGAAGTAAACTTCACGGTTCATTACACTTGTCGGGTTCGCTATTCGGATTGAATAGAACCCGCATTCGATGAGAAACCAAATCATTTTATTCGTTGTTATAACTAATCATCAAATTCAGTGTTAAAATCACCCAACTCTCTGCATGAAATCGATTCTGAATATTGTCTTAGACTTTACTTTGATTTCATAATAAGCCAAACTTTTCCTTTTACCGTTTTCTTCTTCTTAGCACAAGAAGAAAACGGCATTTTTATCCATATGCTTGTAGAAATGGGCACAAACGATTTTGAATGGACATTCTTGTCAACTAAATTACTCCTCTATCCGGAATGAAGAGTGATGTATCTCGTCACGGCTTATCAGGTTTTAAAACTACAGACTAAATATTCAACGGCCATAAATTTGCACCTCGTAACTGCTCTAAGGTGGTACAAACGTAAGGCCCTGGATAGATACTCAATATATAGAATTTCTTAAGGAAGCGTAGAATTAATAAGAAACATGTTTAATCTTCGTTATAAAAATGTGATCATGGGCATGAAGAAGATCCCATTGCTTTGGAGTGCTCGCCTCCAAAAAGATTGATTCACCACATAGATTTGATCATCCCTTCCCAACGTTTTATATACGTAGTCTTTGCTAATTTCTAGAACCTGGAGCGACCGATGATGGCGTTTGTTACATGAAAATTTCATTTTCCTGTATCAAGGCTACCAGGACCAGAGGAGGCTTAAAACGCACATCCTTCGTTTTTCGTTGTTCATACAATCAGAGCCAATAGTATGCTTCCTGCTCATTTTCTGCCACAAGTAACAAATCACAGTGATCATCATCAGAGCTTGGATCAGATTCTTTTCCTGTTCAGCTCCTTTCTTTTTGTTGTCGTAGCATTACAGCCAATCTCAGGTCCTGGCTTCCCGTAGGTATCACCTCCAGATCACCTCGGTCCATTCATCGCGTCCTCCAGTTTTGAAATTTGAATAATACTTAATAGTTTGTTGTCGTCATCTATAGAGGTGGCCCAGCGCTTTTCGGATTTTCCAACTGGTTTTTCTCTCATTTATGCAAACAAATATCTTCTTGGGCACTCTATCTTCTTCCATTCATTGCACATAGCCAGCTCATTTCAGATTTCGTAGTTTTATCACAATGGTGACTTCTACCTCGTCAAATAATTTATAGAACTCATGGTTGTATTGCATTCACCGTTGATTCCCTTTTTGTTTGGCAGGTAAAATGCGTCTCATCCACGTATCACATCCGCACTAAAGCACAGGTCTCGCCACAGATTTATATTCTTAGAATTTTATTTGCCCGCGTATGAACAAAGTGGACGTAGATACGTAGATGCCTGCAAGAAAAAGCCCTACCTCCACAGTCACCAACAGACAGAAATTGATATAATGCACAAATCAGCGCTTCTTACGCATACGTATGGAGTCCTAGTTTACTTTCGTTTAAGATACCCACAACATAACTGGTGACTATTCAAAAACTACCTTACCATCTTTTCCAAAACCATACATATCACTTTCCTGGTTTTAGGGACCTCATCACGTAGGGGCGACAGCAACCTGTCATAGTCTCCCGCTAACCAATGTACAGATTAAACTTCTATTGAAGTTTTCGTGTCATTTTGCTGTATCTAGAGAGAAAGGACGTAATTTACGTGGGTTCCTGTCAAGAATAAGACCGAACGATACTGTCACCAATAGACAGGATTGGCAGAATGCGCCAATCAGCGCCTCTCACCTAATGATATCGGGTTTCAGTTTAAACCCGTTCAGGGTACCCACAACAAAACTGATGTATACTCAAAACTACTTTCTACGTTATTCCTACTACAACCATCACATTTCAGCTAGGATAGTTCTCACCGTGTAGGGCCGTCATTCATCTGTCATGGACTTCTCCTAACCCGTGGTATAGACCAAAGTTCGGCTCAGTTTTTCGTGACACTCTGAGTATCACTTCTCATTTAACTCATGTAATAGGGTGGGAAGCCTCGCCTTGGGTGCGTCCTTCCCATAGACTACTATTTTTTTGAGAATTTCTTTCAGGATTTAGCAAATACCTCTGCGCTTTGACTGCCGAGTTTCATCTTTTATTGCCTTCAACTAAAATTCTCGACTCCTCTTGTATGTATCAGGTGTATTATTTGACACTTACGCAACACGAGCCAACCACTACCAAGGCTAAGCCTCACTTCTTCATGCCTTTAGGTTTCCCGTTTCTGCTTCTTGTAAGCTTACGCCGCTCATACATTCCACTCCTCCTTTCCGTTCCATCGTTTCAGCCAGGATATGCTCCTCAATGTGTTGGGGATGACAACAACTTATCATCTTGCTGTACCTACAGCTGGACTTCAAGATACCCAAAGCAGACTAATGGCTTTGCACATGATCTGAATTTTACGCTTTATTTTCGCTGTTTCATTACCACCGTTTACTAGCTTGGTGCCATGATACATAAATTGTTTGGAGATTTGTATCATAAACATTGCATTGGTATCTTTGATTTACAACCTCACCTGCTTCTCTTCTATTTCAGCTTGAGCGAGAGTTCTTTTACGAAGAAAAATATATAGGCTCCGATTTGGCTCAATTTGTATAGTAATGTGTATTTCTATCTTTACAAAGGAAGGTGTTGGTATGATCTTCCCATTTTTGACTTTTCACAAATTTTTATGTGTGTCTCGATCTGCTGCTCGGTAAATTTTAGCTTATATACCCTAATTCGGAGGTTGCTGTAGAGTTGCATTTTCAACTTGGTATTTTTATGCACACAGTCTTTGTATGCCTGATTTTTCTTATTAAACGCATTGTGGCACCTATCATCAACCCAGTCGTTTCTTTTGTTCTGAGTGACATATCCAATCGATCGTTCAACTGCAGTTTTAATCTCTTCCTCAACTTCATCCAAATCTCGTTGCTTTTCCTTTCAGACATGTTTTCTAGGATATGAACTAGTTTGTTTTTGTGGGTTTCACGAAAATACAAATCAAGCAAATAACGTTTGAAGCTTTTCTATGCCTAAGTTTTATTTATCGATGGCTGATCTTTGTATTAAATATATTTGTCAGGCTACACCGATGTGTTGATTTTGCCAAATAATTCGCTCCGTACTGTTCGGATGCCTACTTTTCATGAACGAGGACACGGTTGATTTAATTGAAGGTATTGTCATCTGGTAATGTCTATTTTTAGATGCGTCTTTGTTATTCTGTAAAGTACGGCGGACCAATTATTATATTCCTGATACATCAAGCGTTCGCCGTTATCATTACTACTATCTTGCCTACAGTTGTTTCCCAATGAGAATCTTTATTGTCGACCCTTGCATTAAAATCACCTATTTTATCATAATGTCGTTTGTGGGTAATGAGATAAAGAAGCTTTCCAGGTTATTGTAGAAGGTGTCTTTCACTTCTTTCTCCTTACCTTCCGTGGGGGCATGAACATTTACCAGCCATATCTTAAACCGTTCGTTTCGATACGGATCGCATACATTCTCTCGTTCATTTAAACTTCCTAACCACAATAAATGCTACTCACATTTCCCACTTTTAAATAATGTGTGCGATCTCGTATCCGGAATCCCGCTACGAGTCGATTTCTCTTTCTTCGATTATCAGCTTGAATTAAATTGTCTGTTGTAATAATGCTTTAACAGCGCCAGTTTGTTATGGGATCTAGCATTTCAGGATCCAATCGCGTAGACCTTATTCCATTTGCGGGTTCGTTTCCTTTTCCATCCATTCTCGGTCATACTACGAGTACTGAAGCAATTTTTGTTTTGATACGAATGAGTTTTTGACACATCGCCCAATATTCGTTTCGATTTTGTGGTTATTAAGGTTCCCTGATATCAGGTGCAAGAAATAAGCGCTACCACCCTCTTGTGTTTGCCTTCATAAAAAGACATCTGCCATCAATGTGAAGGTGCAAAAATTCGGTAGCATAGTTGTTGGTTGGCATTTCCCGGAGTTTAAACCCAATTCAACAACGATGTCATTTACTATCATTTGGCTGCTAGCTTCTATAATTGAAGATCCATCATTCCTAAATAGGTTGATCCTTATAAATTACAAACATAACTATTATTGCTGATATTTTCTACGCCTGTAAATAAGTAAGAAGAAAAACGGCTATTTTTTATTTTATTTGGAATAAATGTTTTTCGGACGCCAGTTATGTTCTTCATCAGTAGATCTGCATCTGACTGCACTGATAAAGAACACAAATGATGTCATAATACGTATATACAAAGTAAAATAAATATCCCGTCTTAAGGAAAAACATATCTTTTTTCTTTTTTCTTATAAAAATCCATCCTTTTTTCACGTAATCTTAAAAACTGAATTTTTTTGCTTTAGCACTACAGCTTCTTTTGGGTCTTCGCTTAGAGATAGTTAGAGTATCTTATTATTTTGATTGAATGTATCCGGCACTCGAGGAAGTGATATGGTCAGTACCACGCAGCTGTGATACGTTCTAATTTAAAACCAGCACTTATCATTACTGAACGGACTTATAGTCCGACCAAAGAATTACCCAAAACAAATCTCGTTGTTGCCAACGGGATTTGAACCAGGGGCCTGTGACTTACGCACCGAGAACTCTAACCAACACACTACGCAGGTGATATAAACTAAACTTTAAGCTATCTGAAACGTTCGGAAAACTTTAAGTATTTATTTAAGATAAATCACAAAAACTCCTAGTAGCCCGACTTATGCCACGTCTAGAATGTTTGCAGACTTTTTAACGGCTACATTTTCCCTCCTGTTGGATCAAAATTAACTCAATTATAATTTTTTCCTAATCACAAGTTTAGAAATTGCAATAAAGTCAGAATTATTCAAACCAAATAGTTTTTATTAGGAAAATATATAAGTTGATAATGAATGACCTAAAATATGTTATATTTATTTAAAGAAACTGATGTATCTATTCAGTATTTTTAATGTATGAATATAATTCAGACAAAAAAGGCGTAAAATAATTTCTAAAAGTATTTAGTATGTTTAAACAAATGAATAAAATTGTACAGAAATAAATGAATACATTTTAAGCTAGATTAGCTGCTTGTAAGTATTGAATGTATCTTTAGTATGCAATATTACTACTAATACAGAAAAAATTAATAGAAAAATTTTAACAAATTAAGAATGCATATGTATCCTAGCTTGTTGAAAAAACTTGTGATTTGTTATTCTGAACAACCATAAATAGTACCAAACCAAGTTAATGTAATTAAGATTTTCATGTCCATAGCATCCAGATTAAATGGAAGCCAATATAATTGCAACGATAAAATTGTTTGCAGATAAAGATTCTTCTACACTTATTTAACTGTAATTGAGGAAGGAGACGTAACTATCGAAAAATTTAATTTGTTGAAGATTGTATAGAAAAGCTGGTAAAAAACACAATGAATCTTCAATAGATACACAATATCACGAAATAAGGTAACTGCTTAAAACTTAGATCCTTCAATACCACTAGTTTTTTATTGAGATCAATTGAAATCTGAAGAAAATCAATAAAAGAGCGTCTTCAATTGGTGAAATATATTTAGCGCTTATGTAAGGAACTTGATTATGTGCAACAACAGCAAGGATGGAAACAACGCAATACAAAAACTGGTAAGTTCTTTGAACTTTGTATGCATGTACTCAAAAGAAATTTGTGTTTAATTAGTGTGCAACGAACTGAATTAAAAGAAAATCATAAATGCAATTGAAAAGAATTTACTCAATTCACATTTGAAGGGATAAGAGCACTGCGGGTATTTGAAGTTTATTTTTTCAAATTTTGTGCGCACAATCTTTTGACCAGTGCAAGTTCATGCAGTTGTATTCTAAATTAAAATTTATTTGTATGCTGTAAATTACTATAAACACAATAATTACCCTACAATAACAGTATTATTTCATTTAACTTTTAATCTGTATGAAGATGAAGAAATAAAAACCACTATGAAATATGACTTGAATTTTATAGAAAATATTAGATACGAGAGAAGGTAACGCATTTATTGCTTAAATATTTATCATTAAAAACAAATTTCATAACGGTTTTATCTCTTCTTCTTTTGCGGATTAACTATAAGTGCTAAAAATGGACGAAATAAACAAATTTTTTGCCATTAAAGCATAAAATTACATAGTTTTCACGCTTCGTTAACTCTACTGATGGAAAATAAATTGAATACAAATTCCTGGGAAATGTGTAAAACAATAAGAATATGAATCGTTATAATTATAATTTGTCGCTCTGATATACATAAAAACAACGTTGAAACATGTTTGGCACTTTAGTTCCGTTTCAAAAGTACTTCTCTTCAGTTATGTCATTTAACCATTTTTTCGTGCTGTGTATTATACTTTTCTCTGCTTTATCAATGGCTCATAGCCAGGGACTCATCTTTAACTATAAACCAATACCAGGAGTGCCTTCAATTTTAAGGAATAACACCAGTAAAGAGTACGGGGGCAGACCTTACTTTTAAAACAATTCAACAACTCCGAACATGGCGATGCTCCATTTGCACGAATAGAATTAGTTTTAGTTAATTCTTACAGAAATTCAATAAAGCATTTGATTAGTTTTGATTCCTTTCTACTTTTCCAATCAGTATATTTCAATAAATTCTCATAGTTTTTTGTACACCCTAAGTGGGATGAAGACTCCCAAAATAGATTCTTTTTCGAAAATTCCTGATAAACACATTTTGTTAATATTCTCGTATGAGAAATTACATCATTAAGCTGATATATACAAATCTAGTGACACCAAGCGGATTCACTTCTCTACTATGAGCATAATCACGACTGCTTGCTGCGCTTCTATGCCCCGTCGAAGACCCCGGCACGGCAAGCCCCCAGTGTAGTTGTGGTCTACTGAAATCGCTGAAAAGCGGAGGGAGTATCACAAGCTTCGGCGTGAGGCTCAACGGGCGCGAAACCGTGACGAGGCATGCAACCAGGTGGCAGCATATAAGTCGGCCAGGAAATGCCTTCGCAAACTGATTAACAGTAGCAAGGCTCGCTGCTGGCAAGACCTAGTGGACAATGTGAACAAGGATCCGTGGGGCCTTGGCTACAAGCTGGTCATGGGGAAACTTGGTGCCCTACGGAAGCCTTGTATACATGACGCGGAAAAGATGGACGCGATAGTGCGGGGACTCTTCCCCGCCCATCCCGTCCGTGTTGACGCTGTCCATGGTGAAACAGCAGTCGAGTGCCCACTCTTCACACAGCTGGAACTGGAGAAGGCAGTCCTCTCCTTGCAAGCGAGGAAGGCTCCAGGTCCAGATGGTGTTCCAGCTGAGGTGTTGCGGCTCGTCTATCACCATTGTCCTGATCTGCTGCTCAGCACATTCAACGCTTGCCTACGGGACGGGGTTTTCCCGGTACGATGGAAGGTGGCGAGGCTCGTGCTGATCAGCATGCTAGACACGGCTGGGAAAGTGCTAGAGAAACTCATCAAGGATAGACTCACTGACGCGATTCGTGCTGCTGGGGACCTATCTCCTCGGCAGTACGGCTTTAAAGCAGGACGTTCTACCATTGATGCGATTGCAGAGGTGGTGAACGCGGTCCAAAAGGCAGAGGCATATAGTCGCACCAAGCGACGGATCGTCCTATTGGTGACACTCGACGTCAGGAATGCCTTCAACTCCGCTAGATGGGTGGATATTCTGGACACGCTGGAAAACTCTTTTCAAGTTCCAGAATATCTAATGCTGCTTTTGAGGAACTACCTAAAGGACCGAAGCCTGCTCTACGACACGACACAGGGCCAACGAAGGATGGAAATTACATCGGGTGTTGTCCAGGGATCTATCCTTGGTCCGGACCTGTGGAACGTGTCTTACGACGGGCTACTGAGACTTGAGATGCCAGATGAGTCGCGCTTGGTCGGCTATGCGGATGATGTTGCGGCTCTGGTCGCTGGACGCACCGTTGAACAAGCGCAACTTAGGCTAGGTATGCTAATGCGTCGAGTGAGGGACTGGATGACTGCTCGTGGGCTCAGTTTAGCACTGGAGAAAACCGAAGTGGTCATCTTGACAAAAAAGAGAATCCCTAGAGTAAGGATGATCAGTATTGGAGATATACAAATCGAAGCCAGCGGTGAAGTACCTGGGGCTACTGATCGACTCGAAGATGAGTTTCTCTGAGCAAATCAGGGCAACGGCTGAGAAGGCTGCTTCGGGAATATCGGCCCTGAGTCGACTTATGGCCAAGGTAGGGGGACCCAGCCCATCAAGAAGACGCCTCTTGATGAGTGCTGTAGGGTCAGTTCTACTGTACGGAGCAGAGGTATGGGGCGACGCTCTCAGCAAGGAGGTATACCGAAGGTACAGAGAAGAGGAGCACTGAGAATTGCATCTTCGTATCCAACAGTCTCCGACTCGGCGGTGAGAGTGGTTGCAAGCGTGATATCTGTCGCCCTCCTTGCTAGAGAGCGCCGCGCTATTTACCTGCGCCGAAACGAGGATACGAGGGAGATGGTTGTCCGCGAGGAGAGGCAACGCTCGCTCAACGATTGGCAGCAGTCTTGGGGGAATTGCACGAAGGGAAGGTGGACTGCGCGCCTCATCCCGGATGTGAGACCGTGGCTCAATCGAAGGCATGGTGAGACTGACTTCTATCTGATCCAGCTTTTGAGCGGGCACGGGTGTTTTCAGTCTTACCTGCACAAGATCGGTAAGTCACGGTCTCCCGATTGTCGGTTTTGCCCAGGAGAGGAGGACAATGCCTGTCACACATTTTTTGCGTGTACCAAATGGGTCATGCTGCGAAGGGAACTCTACAGGGAGACGGGAGAGCTCACCCCGGATAATATAGTTGCGGTGATGCTCGAATCGGTTGACAAATGGAACCAGGTGGCACATTATGCTCGGGCAGTCCTAAAAGATAAAAGGGACTCACAGCAGCCGGAGGTGCTGGGGCTGGGGGATCGCTCTTCTGGCATTTCCTATTCCCCTCTCCCCTCCCGCTAGGAAAGGGACTGGCCATTTTGAAGGCGCCCCACGGCGTAACAAAACGAGACCTGGCCCGAAGTAATGTGTCAAACGGTTCCAGGCTAGGTTCTCAGATTGACATGGGAGGTGTTTAGTGGGTAGTCCAAGGGTATCCTCCATGGGAGTCACACACTGCCAGACTCGGCGGGCGTAAATGCAAAAAAAAAAGGTATCCTCCATGGGAATCCCGCGCTGCCAGACTCAGCGGGCGTAAATGCCTTCACCTCCCTACCACAAAAAAAAAGCGGATTCACTTGGAACCAACTTGACCGCGCGGTTCAAACCGTCCGCGTATTTAGCGCTTTATATAATACTAATCCTTATAAATTTTAAAAGAATATAAAGCAAATTCCAAACAATCAAAAACGAAAACTTACTGGCCCAAATAGCTCTCTAAATTTATACGTTGTCAAGTTAAAAACATAGAATCAAAAAAAAAAAAAACAATATCAAGTTCAAATTAATTAAAATTATTACATATTTTATGATTCAATTGGAAAAAGTAAAAGAACCAATCAACCTTATTCAAAAATTATTTATGATTTTAACACAACAGTGAACTTTAATCCTATACCTAATATGTTATAAGCGTTCAACCTTATCTCTAAACCTAATATGATACATATAACATATACCTTTCCTTAATATTGAAATCTATCCCTAATTTTTAACACAAAAAAACAACAACACTATATGTAGCAATAATGAGCTGAAACTCAAAACTATGCAACGACAAACACAAAACAAAAAAAAATAAACGCGAATAATTTAGACGGTGTCATTCAGCCACCAATACCTAGATCGCTCCGTTCCAGTTCGACCAGCCTCAACGAATCTAGCGTATGCGTATCTCCATTGGAATTGTTGGTCTCGTACATTCAAATTATATTTTATCTTCTTATCGTTGTCCCGTCTATATATGTAATTTATGATTGCGACACCGTCAGAATCAAAAACATATCGATTCATGTCCAAATACACGAATGCTTCGGGAGAAATGAAGCCAGTAGTGGGACAAGTTTCAATATACCCGTCTGTAGGGTGGAACGGCTTTGAAATCCAGGGTTTTCGCAGACAGTTATAGATCTTGCGATATGATTCCGAAGAAGTCTCATTATGAAGATACCGACTCTTGTCACTTTAGCACTTTGATAAATTCTTCTATTCGATATATAGTGCTTCCAATCCATCTCAGGCTTTCTGTACAAACCAGTACATGCACGAAGACATTTCCTTTCGAAAACTCTTAATCTTTCCATCGTACTAGCACTTTGATTGTACCAGACCTGACATCCATATGTCAAAACTGATCTAACCAGGATCTTGAAACAGTTAACTATCTGGAATGACAGAGTCTTCGTAGGGCCATGACTCCTTTTTGTGTTTTACTGAGCATGATTTTGACATGTTCGGTATAGTACAGATACTGATCGAGATGAACACCGAGGTAGCGAACATCGGATTTATGTGGAACCTGTTCTGAACTGCCCTCACCAGCCATAATGTGGCAATCCTTCCAATTACGTTTCAGATCTTGACTGACCCCCCGCAGTATTGTCCAAATCAAAATTGTTTCACACTTCTGCACATTGATTTTCATTCACCGATTGTCTGTGCAGAGCTGCACACCATTAAACATTTTTTGAAGATTGCTCTGAACTATTGCAGCTTTTCGATCTGCCGTATAGATGATGAGATCATCAGCAAACGCTACCAATGATCTCGTAGGCGAGACGTTAAAATGAATGAATAATAAGAAAAGCAGAGGCGCAGTAACTGTTCCCTGCTGCAGACCATTCAAGACCTTGATGTCACGCATTGTCGTCAAAACTCCATCAGTAACAAAAAATGATTTCATGTATAGCATATTGCACATCATGGCGGCAAGAGGTCTGGGAAACTTGTCCTGAAGAAGTTTAAAAATCAGTCCATCTAACCACACCGTGTCGAAGGCTTTCTCCATATCAATGAGACACGCTCCAACACATTCTTTGTTGTTCAGTTTCCAACAGATGTCTGAGGTTGCTTTTGTTATCGCAAGTATGGCCGAATACCTGGCACAAAAACCAAATTGGCAATTTGTCATCAACTCATATTGCTCAATCTTTTTAACCTTATAATGGTTGGTGTTTCATGTCCTTCCATGTTGTTGATGTTTAATCATGGGAACTACTTTCTAACTTCGACAAATAGGGATCTATTTCTCGCTAGTTAGATTCCTGTCATTAGGAACGATTGAGCAAGCGTTGCCGTCATCAGAAGGAGGAGATTGTTTCTGGTAATCCCGATTAAACTTCTTTTGAAACTTTTCCCAGTCTGATTTTTTGGAATTCAACCGATGATTTTCATGTTGAACTGGAATGTGGAAATGATAATCCCTTTGATGATCTACTTCGTAGATCTACTTCGTATCGTAATGAAGCACCTGCAGTTGCCGTTGAGAACTATTAAAACTGAATTCAAGTCTTGCGTCAACAATGCAGCGGTCCAAATATGAATTTGTCCTAGGGTATGTTGGGAACTCCGGCCCATATAGATTGCACCTGTATTCAATTTGGTTCTCTGTTATCCATGATTTCAGGAATACACCTCTGGAAACAATAATTCCAGCCATGATGCATTCTTGGCATTCAGGTCACCGGCATCCTTGATATGATCCTGGCTGACCAAATATATCGCAGTAAACACAGTATAATATTTCTTTTGGCTCCATCTGAGACAATTTGCATTCACCGGGGGGCATGAATACCTTTGCATTTAACGCACTGATAGTGCATGGCACAATTGGCAGCCAAATGACCGAATCTTTGGCACCTATAACTGGTTGACCTCAGTTTTTTGGAGACGCTCCTATCTCACAACTCTAAAGTTCAAGTACCTTACCTTTTGGAGGCCACATGGACTGCTTTCGTTAGAAATTTGTACCAAATAAAATGGTAATATTTTACCTTCAACAGTTGATCTTCTGGTAGTAAAGTTTTTCACACTAATGAATTTGATAGCTGGTGCTGCTTCCTGTAACATTTCAAGGAGATCAACTGTATTCTCCCCATAGTCCAAGCCCTTCAACAGGAAGTTCTGAGTTTTTTCTGCCTTAGGCATGTATGTGAAGTGTGGAGCTTGTACACTATTAAGAGCATCTTTCGCTAGCTTGAAATTAGCCAGTGTTTTTGTTTCAATGATGAGTTTATTAGCGGTCATTCTCTTAACTTTGAAATTATCGGTCCTCGCGCTATACAAAATCAATAACCGGAGGAACTTTCTCAGTTATCTTATCATGCCCATGCCACACCTCCTATGAAAAAATTTCTTCTTTTTTGAACTTTTTGAAACTTCCTCGCAAGTAAAATCCAGATGGTCGATAAATTGTTCGAATAGTTCGACGATGTAATGTTTTTTAAAAAAATACTTTCGAAATGACGTTTTAAAAATTATTTTAATTTTTAAAAATTTTTGACAGGAGCTTATAAAAACACGTCTAACATATACGCAACGAAGGCTTGACATAGAATTTTAACTCGTACCTATTCGGTGCTTAATTCTGATCGCACTGTTTAAAAGCTGTTACTAGCCAAGTAAAAGTCATAAAAATACGCTCGCTGAACACAAATATGTAGGAAAGTCTAGCAGGAGCTGAGATTGCCGGTCAAAATACAGCAAGAGTGGACACAATTAAAATGCTACTAGCAACTGTTAAGAGGGAATTTCGAATGAGATAGATGTGAATTGGAGTAGCTGTAGTGATTTTAGCAAAGATGGAAGTGTCCGTAAAAGACTGCAGGTGTATCATACTGCCTCAGCGAACAAAGGGTTTGTGTTCAACTGGAAATGACCTGGTCTAAGGCCGCGTGTATGCGCTGGCAGGCTAGCGTCTGTGTTTTTACGGGGAGGGTTCTTTTCTCGGGCACCTAGTCCCACTATAAATTACTCGTATTTTGCAAACACGAATTGGTGGGTATACAGTACCAGTAACAAAACGTTGACACCAAAACTAAAGGTTGTTGTTGGCACGTAATTAGACGGGCGACCGCGTCTGTGATGAGATAAATTGTAGCCCAAGAACGAGGGGAGCATCCTCATGGGATTGATGTCCTCTCGCGGTCCTCCCACCCGGACCTAAGGTCTTGATGGCACGAGTCCACATGCGATGACTCTCCATCCCGGCAAGAGCCACTACAACACACAGCCCGATGACTCGGTAAAAGAAAGTACCTCGCCAACGTTGCGTATCTCACATTCGTTATAACCCAACAGACGGAAAGAAGAAGATTGAACGTTCTCAATTTAATAATTCATATTTTATCTTTATTTTAATATGAAGAGATCTTACTATTCTTGAACAATTTAATTTTACTTTTAATCGTCGGCACGATCAATCAAAAGGGAGAGCATTAAATACATGCTTTTTTGGCTTTCTTAATTTTTCTACGGTTGAATGTTCAGCACTACAGCCCCTTTCGGACCTTTGCTCAGAAATAGTTGGAGTATCTTAATTGAATGTTTCACCACTCGGGAGGTGATATGGTCAGTACCACGCTGTGGCAGTATGTCCGTCCATCATGCTGATTTTAAACCAGTATGTATCTTGATAAATTATTACCTAAGTCGAAATTTAATTTTCTATGAGCAGATACTTTTCAAATCTCCAAGCTCTCGACAGTATGCGATACGTTCTGATTTTAAACCAGTTCGTATCTCAACTGAATGGGCTTACAATCCATCTAAAGAATCACTCAAAACAAATCTCGTTGTCATCATCGAGTGTCGTACCAGGGGCCTTGGGCTTATGTGGCGAGCACTCTTACTGCCAGACTGCATGGATATTTTTGCACATAGATAATAATTGGTTCTTTAAGGTCTTTGTAAAAATTTTTTTTACAAAGGCTTACTAGTTTCGCGACTTGTCTGTCTGTCCGTCCGTCTGTCCGTGCGTCACAGCAAGTTTCTTCGGAAACTATAAAAGCTAGAATGCTCAAACTTTGTAGAAAGGTCAGAAATGATAGTCTCTCAAAAGTTTAGGTCTTACCAAAAATTTAATAAATTTTTAAGGGGGGCCCCGTTATAACGAAATAGCCCCTAAAATTTTTTTTATCAAAGGTAGTTGGATTTGGTATCAAAAGAAAGGTCTTGATTAGAATTATAAGAATCTGAAAGAAAATGGTCATTTAATGTATTAGGGGGCCCAGGGGGTGGCAAAATGCCCCAAAAATTTTTGAAACATTTATAACATCATTGTTTTACTCCCATTGCATAACACAGGTCTTATCACAGATTTGTATACTTGGAGCTTTGTTTTCCTGTGTATGCAGCTGGTCTTCAAGATCGTCAAAACTAAAAAAATATTTTATTTGCGAGCTGTGTACTTCGGCGTATTGTATCTCTTCATTACCGATTCCCGTTATTTGGGCGCCTAAATACACAAATTTGCTCACATTTCCAATTCTGTATTTGCCAAGTGTGATGTTTTGTGTATTTGAGATATTTTTCCTCGACTGTGTCATGAGCTTTGTTGTATTCTCATTGTATCTTCTCTTACTGCAGTCCTTTACAGACATTTATAACATCCCAAAAACACTACAGATGCTTGTATAAAGCGCTTTGACATCAAAAGATATAAGTATGTCGTCTTCCTTATGCTGTTTTACATCTGCTTGTTTGTCGGTGCTCTTTTCGACGGTATAATTTGCTGCGTGTCAGTGAACACTTTAACAAGATGTTTGCCTATATTTACCGTTGGTGATTTTTCGGTCGCAACGACTTCTCTAATTTCATTTCCCGGTTTCTGTATTTTAGGATTCCCTTTTATTCTCAGGAGCGAAGAATTTGAAACGGTCATCACTTTAAACATGCCATCCAATTCTTACTTACACTTGTTAATTGTTATTCCCAACTTCTTTATGAATTCTGGATGTGGGCTACATCTAGTATTTCTATGTGGTTCATTATTGATCTCCTGGATTTTGGTGTTGTATGCTGCCTGATCTAATATCACCACTTTGTTCTCCTTCTCTGCGTGCAAATAATATACGGAGTTTACTTTTAACTCCATTACAATCCTACTTTTCTACTCGTTTTCGTTGCTCGTTATTTTCCCAATACTTTCACCTTTTCATCTTGTATTTCCTATATTTCTCCCCTAGTACGCTCCGTGGTGAATATCGAATCGAGCAAAGTGGCGGAAACCATGTCAAAAATAACAAAGAGCATATTAGCAAAATTTCATAGGATCAACATTCAATATGCGGAAATATGCAGAAGAAGGGACTAAGATCATCACTAACTACAAAAACGGAAGAGGGGACTACTCAACGCGCACCAAGCAAGCAGTTATACCTGGCTATTTAAAATCCAAGACAGACATGTGGTATAGAACGAAACCTGGCATTAGTATACCAGGTAACTATGACACTGATGTGTTAACTCGACATGAGCTCTATGCATTGGGCTGGGCCAATGTTTCGAGCATTACTAATGCTTCGCACATTGGATCTCTTAATGACACTGCATCATGCGCAAAAACTTGAGGAGTAAGTGTATACTTCGTGCTCGTCCAATGGCTTAGCATTGTCCAACCCACGAAGGTGGGGTAAATCGATAGGGCACATATACAAAACTATTTCTCGAAAAGCTTAAGCATTGTTGCTAATCACCGAGTAATGGAAGCGTAAATATTGCCCAGACAATCCACTGCCCCAATTTATTGTTAATATTAATCATTATTTTGATTGACGAAGCGAAGAGGTAAGTGCACCCAATAATAAATTCGATTGATCGGCAAAAAAGGCAAACTTGAGATAAGCAATAATTTGACATAAATATTCATAGCCATCAAAAAACAACCCTCTCTTGATACTACGCTTGTCTTACTCAAGGTCCTTGCCCGAACAGAATGGTTTCAACGCACTTAGACCGAGACTGATAAATCTAAAGGGAGTGTTCCAGCCCAGATTTAAGCAGTCGCCGGCACCAATTACCAGTGCCTGGACTATCAGCACGCATAATCAAAGGTCACATAACTAGCACGCATCATCAGCCAGCCAGACGACCAAACTATTTTCCGGCAATTCATAGCACTACATCATTTAATGGTCACTTGCCCTGCTCAAGGCCCTTGCCCGAGCTATCGCAGTTACTCTACACTGCCACCAGCGGCCGTTCAACCAGACGACTAGCACGCATCAGCATCTAGATGACCAGCGTACTTTCCGGTAATTCAAGCAAGTCATCGCAGGTTTCTCGATATTGCCAGCAGTGGCCGTGCAACCAGCACGCACAATTAGTAGCCAGATGACCTGGCTAGTTTCGAGCAATTTGGGCAAGTCTTTGCAGGTTTCTTGATATTGCCACCAGCAACCACCACGCACCATCAATGACCAGACGATAGCACACGATAATTAGTGGCCACACGACCAGCGTTCATAATCAGCGGCCGAACGACTGCCAACCACCACCAGCGGCTTGTGATATTAACAGAACCCGGTCGAAATCTTGATGAGGCAATTTCTGCGATGCCCAGAGCGGGTCCAAAACCAATCCCGATCGAAGTTTATCTGTCATGCTTGGCCAGGTCGCGTAATACGCCCATTATCGAGCCAGGGAAACAGCCACAAGGAGGTGGCCGCATCGTCAAGCATTGCCATAGGTACAGCAACCCGCGCCCATTAGTGTGTCTTGCGGCAACAGTTCAAGCAGCTATTCAAGCATTAGAGGCGGAATCCAAGGAAGAGTAATGCCGTAAGTGAAAGGCCGTGAATGAATCTGTGTCAGCGGCAGCACCAAATTAATCATTGTATTTTTTATAATGAAAAAATGACTTCAGAGAGGAACTAGCGAGGTAAACTAGATGAATCTTAGAGTGAAGCAATTTTTAATCGAAGCCTACACAGGTTATCAAGGTGGTGTAGTAATCGAGCAATAATACAAGCAAACTGCTCGAAAACCTTCCTATCTCCTATCCAAAATTTTAATGTCAGATTTAGAAAAAATATGTAATTATCTCCCTTGTAATCGTTATTTGTAGATTTAATTAATTTTTTAATTGTTTTATTCTTATTATTATTAAATGTAATTTTATATCAATTTTCCTTTTTATTAAATGTAATTTTATATCAATTTTTTATAAAATGTAACTTTATATCAATTTTCCACTATATTAAGTTTTAAACGTTTTCTTTAATTATATTCTTTGTGAGATTTAACTTTCATTACTGTTTAGAATCTTTTTCTTAACTTAATCAATTTTCTTGAAAAAATTTAAATCTGCCCATTAAAATTTAGAATATGGGACCACTGATTTAGTGCAGCCCAACGGTATATTACATCACGGAATGCATTCGAGTTCGGCTGAATGGGCAGCTGATTGGATTTTTACTGGTAGCGACACGGGAGAAAAGGAAAGAAAGAAAAGATTTGGATGGAAGGGGAGTCTGTGATATACCTTCATGGCGGTCACGTCGCGACCCGAGTAGAAAAATCGAGTCGACGGGAGATCTGGAAACCGCAAGCACGGCGGCCGGGAATGTGACCATTGCATGTTTTATGTTCGTCGGATTTAAGCGGTATTTGTATCCATTGGAATTTTAAACTAATGCTGTAGTGTATAGATTATCTTATACAGATATTGTATAAATGGTAAACACTTCGTTAGTAGAGTGGGTTAGTGAAAAGTGGAATAAAATTCAAGTGCTCCATGAAAATGTATGGTCGAAGTGTTTTCGCTTTGGTGTGCAAATGTTTCTCCCTCCCTTAAACCATCTGTCGAAATGTTTTTTTTTTTGTCCCAGATATAATCAAGTCCCCAAATGAGGTAACATGAAATCGAAAAACTATTTGCAAAAGGTGTCTAATTTGCCCCCGAATCTAGTTACAAGTATGCGCTCCATGCGTTTAATATGTAAAGTAGTTGAAAATAACAATTAGAGCTTTTGTCGGAGTTTTGTCGAAATGCGGTGATGCTACTTCGTTTTTATTGACGCATAGAAATCGTTTCGCGAGAAATTGTGAGTGTTAAAAAAACAGTGCATGTGTCTGGCCCTTCGCAGAGAAGAGATACCACCACGAATGCGACAGATATTTGGGATGCGGAATTTAGCCTTTCCTCTTTGGGCCCTGTCATATTTTCATTTGGAAAGAAACACTTTTATTGATCTGCTTGCAAGCCCCATCGATGGAAACGAAGTAAAGCCACGTTTATTCCTATGTAGTCCAATACAAGTTCGGAAACTCCTAAACAATACTTATTGAAAGAAGCGTGCACACAGAGGTGAATCATAAAAAAATACAAACATAATAGCACCTTTCATAGAGGTACACAGAAAACTTTCATGGAATACATTCTGTGTTTGCATGGTACATACTCGAACTTGGGTAAAATGAATTGAGGAACGATCAGAGCACAAGTACAGCTGTTAGAACACAACAATGAGAGAATGTTGATCGTAAAGTTCCAAGAATGTCTTTTCGCGCGTGAATGTGTTACGTACCAGGAGTGTAATTAAGGACGCTGTGTACAATGCAAAAGATAATAATATTACGAATTGGGACCTTCGTTGTTGTAAGGTTGATTATTATCTTGACTCTTTAACGAAGAAGTAGTTTTTGAAGCCCCGATAAAAATGATTTGGATTTGATAGCAGTTATAGACCCTACGCGTGATGAAATAGTTGATGAAAACAACGTTTTCTTCATAATTTCGTACCATGCAGATTTGAATGAATATCATTCATACGAACAAAAGTCAAAGTACCAATATTCGTGACATTTTTATTAGGATGACTGGTTGGTTATTCATGTTGAATTTTTTTTTTCTTAAATTAATCGCGATCGACCGTTTATTTTTTCTTGTATCACATAAAAACGTATGTGTTAGTAAGGTTCAAATTCAACCCAAGCTAACCAACATTAGTCAACTCTGCACGTAACATAAAAAAAGGGAAGTTTAACGTTTTAGTTGTGAATTAAATTTTTTAAGAGATTCCAATCTCCCAAATTTTAAGAAATTTTTAAGTGAACAATTAGAGATATTTATCTTTATCATGCGCGATGTTGTTTGTCTGTGAATCGTTTAGTTAAAAGTCTATAATAAAAGTAGTACTCACTTAATATTCATGCTGTAATAATTAACGGAAAAAATACAATGGGTTATTAGATTATCCCTCGGTATTTCCATTCCGTTATACCTGACCGGGTATAGGGCCCGCATCAACGGTAGGCTTCTCCGCTCATATGGGCATATGGGCCTCCGTTTCTTGTCACTAACAGGGGCTCTGGCCGGGAAAAGTAGCCTTCCGCTCGCGTGCCCTTTTCTGATATAGGGCTATGTGATTTCATTGCATAACACTATAGCATAAATTGGTTGCGTTTGTGCTTCTCATTTGAGGGAAAGAGTCATACAAAGTGCATTTGTATGAATTTTTCATTCAAATGGGAAACACATGGCCACGGCTACGTTTGGATCTTGTCCGGTTGGGAGGGTGCAAGGGGGTACCACCTCCATCTGGACGTCCCTCTTATTTGTGGGCCATAAGGAAGTCTTCGTAAGTCTGTCCAATTTTGCTGGGCCCAACTTGTCATTTGAACAAGCACTTTCAACCCTTAGTAGGTTACCTCGGCCTCCACACCAGTCCATCGGCATTCGATCTTTTAATTCGTGAATGCGAAATATTTTTGCCGTGGGTCCTTGTGCTAGGGGGAAAGAACCCGCCCCATGACACCGCAACGCTAGCCTGCCAGCGCATTCACGCGTCCCCAGACAAGGCCAATCTCGACGGATTCCAACATCCTCTTCGCTGAGGCAGCAGACCATCGCTGCAGTCCTGAACGGGCACTTATATACCCATTTCACTACAGTGGTAATTTGGATTCGTGTATGCAACAAGATTATAAACGGTGATTCATGACAAGTGTACACATTTTTGTCAAAAAAAAACATAGTTTTTGTGAAGGTTGAGCTGTAATGTTTATTTAATATGAAAATTTGGTCCCTTACAATTAAATATGAAACTGCTTTGGGCACATGTGCACCTCGTGCTGTTCAAACGATGATTGCAGTTTTCGATGACATTTTCGCACATTTCCGGCGTTATTAGTCGTATATTGGCTCGAATATTGTTTTTTAATGCTTCAGTAGTCTGCGGAGCACAAGCGTAAACACGATCCTTCAGAAATTCCCAAAGGAAGAAGTCACAAGGAGTCAAATCACACGATCTCGCCGGCCAATTTATGGGTCTATTTCGTGAAATTATTCGATATTCACGTAGAGCGCGAAATGTTTGCACTGGCGATTCATTATTTTTGTAAAAAGTTTTAACAATAATAAAACGTTCGGCTGATTTGTACACGCCATGATTAGAATTGTATAAGACTAAACTATCATAATCTGAAATTGGTGATAAATAAGAGTTAAGGACCATTCACATGTGTACACTTGTTATGAATCACCTTTTACAAGTGGGCATATTGGTGCTACGCCTAACAAAACTCGGCCCAGACCGTTAGGTATACTAGACTTTATGTAGTATACTACGTTTGTATACCGCATGTCTATCTAGTCTTTAATTCGTGGATGTTATTAAAATAGTAGTGTTTGGTTTAGTAATAATTTAAGATAATTACCTGTTGTATCGAATTTTGTGGTTTTGTGTTGTAATAAACACCATAAAAATTCTTTAGTTCTGTCCATATTGAGAAAGGCTACAAGTCGTAGCCGAAATAAATATGTACATATGTATACTCGTATGTTTGCAGAAAAAAAAATAAATTATTAGCTGGCAGAATACATACGTGCTACCATTTATTAACAAATGTGACAGTTGTTATCGAACGGGTTAAACTACCAATTTTGACGTTTTTCCAAAGTTTTAACGACGCTAATTTATGTCTTACTGTGACGTTCAGACATAAAGACAGACAGAACAGAGATGGATTCTAATACGTTTTTGTAAAAAAAATTCATACACCGCTAAAAATCTTAAAGTATCAGTCAAATTTACTGTATAACAACTTGGGTAAACAGAACTACGCCCATATCAAAAAGAGTTTGTACTTAACCTACAATATGAGGATATGTATTTAGAATGATTAATTCAAGAGTAACTTTTATGACATGCACAACAAATATATTCTTGCCTTAAAATAATTACATTTCAACCAGCCAACATTTTGTTCATTCAGTCATTGACTTACCTGCATCTTAAATGTACTCGTATTTTTGCTGTTCCTCTCATCTGAAAATTTAGAGAGGATCCAATTAAAAGTGTCGTATCTGGTTAAATTGATGGCCCTTGTAGAAGAAAGATCGTACATGATTGTTGTAATTGGAGGAAATCATAGATATAGAGAGTACTGGATCCGCAACCGGTTGCGAGAGCCGAAGCAATTAGCAACCTTCGCTAAAGTTGTGTGAAGTTGAAGTTTAAAGTTACATGTTTTTGTTTTTGGGCTTAACTCACTCCGAAACACGTTCACGTTTATAATCGTGTGTGCACGTGTAACGTGTCGGTGCGCGCGGGTGTCAGTGGGGGAAGTAATTCTTCTGAAAAGAGGAAAGAAAAATCTGTCTGGAAACGAAGAAGAAGGAGAAGCAGAGGGAATCATATAGTTTCGAGAGCGTAAGTTATTTATAAGTTATTTATGTGTTAAATTTGCCTCCCACATGGACGAGTACACAGATTCTCGTTGCTTCTCCATTTATTTATATGTATGTATATATATATATATATATATATATATATATATATATATATATATATATATATATATATATATATATACATATATATATATATATATATATATATATATATATATATATATATATATATATATATATATATATATATGTCTTTGCAGATAATCCAAGCGGCTATAACTTCTGTAAGTTTTATTGAAACGTATAAAATATAAGGATCTTTTAAAGAACTTCTTAAATGACTGATTTCATCCAATTTAATGATACTACTACAGTTTTACTAATGATAAAGCTAAATCCTGCTATTATTAGCAAAGTTCAACGAATTTCTGCCTCTAAGTTATACGTTATCGGATGTACCTCCATGATTTTTAGGGCTTTGTTAAAAAAATTTACAAAAACCTACTAGTTTCGCGTCCTGTCTGTCCGTCCGTCAGTCCATCTGTCTGTCTGTCTGCCTGTCTATTCGTGCGTCACAAGAAATTTCTTCAGAAACTATAGAAGCTGCAAAGTTCACACTTTGTGAAAAGGTCAGAATTGGAGGTCTTTCAAAAGTTTAGGTCTTATCAAATATTTCAAAAGTATTTAAGGCGGGTCCCTCTGCAGACCGAAGTGGCCCTTAAACATTTTTTTTTCATCAATAGTAATCGAGTAGAGTATCAAATGAAAGGTCTCACCAAACTCAGAATTTAAACAAGTTGGGTAGACAGACCTATGCTCATGTCAGAAGGGTTTTGTACTCAACATACAAAATTCAGTAACCAGTAACGAATAAAATCAAGAAACATGTCATGTTCGAGGATCATACTATTATTAGCAAAGTTGAAAGAATTTTGACTTCTGAGGTATTTGTTATAGTTATACCCACAAATATCTCTTTTGATAATTATTTTAGATTTTTTAAGATCACGGGTGTCCATTCGCAAGGGAGGAAACACATTTTTCAGGTATTCCCCCCCTGTGCCCCCACTGAAGCAAAAACTGTCAGTTTAAGAACTGTTTTGAAAAGCTCTCATAGAGAACCTTCAGTTGATACTCATATCGACTACCTTTCATGAAGTTTTTTTTCAGGGGCCACTCCTCTGTACTGTAATCATCGATTCATGGCCTGTTTTTTAGAATCTTAGAATGGTTACAAAGCCCTTTTGCTAGGAGCTGTCTCCTGCCTTTTCGACTTGTTTCAATTGTATGTACTCATCTTCATGATGCCTATCATTCCTGAAATTTTCTTGCAAATCCAAGCAAAGCTGTAGTGTCTAAGTCGGGTAAAAGCGCATATGACTCCATAGCCATATGTTTCCATAGTACTACAGGGCATATTGTTCAATAGTAATGCAGGAAAATTCAAATCGCTATAACTTCGTTAAATACTATTCGATCTTTATGAAAATTTCAGAAAAGATCAATCTTATAAATAGTCATCTGTGTGCTAAATCGTCTAGATTTTATTCAAGAAAACATAAAATCAATAAATCATACTATTACTAACAAAGTTGAGTGAATTTCGACTTCTCATGTATTTGTTGTTGTTGTACTCACAAAGGCCTACATCCATGATTTTTTTCAGATTTTTCGGATGGAAGGTGTCCAATCGCGAGGGGGGGTACGCGAAAAGTTCGTACATTTCCCCTTCCCCTGCCTCCCTTGGCACTCATAAGGCAATTTTAAGACTTGTTTTGAAAAGATCTCGTTGAGACCTTTCCAATGACACCCTACTCGACTACCAATGGTGAACATTTTTTTTTGAGGAGTCATCTCCCTATATGGGGAGACCCCCCTTAAACCCCTTTGAAAAATTTTTCCACCCTTGAACTTTCAAGAAGTCACCACTTCTGACCTTTCCACAAAGTTTCATGGCTGTAGCTTCTATAGTTTCGGAGGAAAAGTGCTGTGACATACAGACGGACGGACAGACGGACACAGGTCGTGATTGCAATAGGGTTTTGTATTTTAGTACAAAACCCTAAAAAAAATCATTTTTTGCATTAGGGATCTGGGGGGAGGCAAAATTTACGAACAATATTTGTGTCCCCTCCCCTCGCGATTGGATACCTTTGAGCCGAAAATCTGAAAAAATTGTGAAGGTAGGTCTTAATGAGTACTAGGGCAATAAATACCTCAGAAATCAAAATTCACTCAACTCTGTTAATAATACATAGTATGATTTGTAAATTTTACATTTTCCCCCAAAAATCTAAACGGTGCCCTTGATCTTCCAAAAATTTTACAGATATGTAGACTGATATAGGTCCCTTATGCCTACGCAATTTCATGGAAATCAAATCATAATCAAGTGATAACCATGTCATGGCCTCGGTACTGATAAGGTAATTTCAAGACTTGCTTTGAAAAGATCTCATTGAAGCCTTTCCAATGAGTGGGGTGTCGACTGCTATTGGTGAAAACATTTTTTTTAAGGATAACCTCGTTATATGGAGAGACTCCCCTTAATACTCTCTGAAAAATTTGTTTCACACCGAAACTTTCAAGAAGTCACCACTTCTGACCTTTCCAAAAAGTTTCATGGCTGTAGCTTCTATAGTTTTGGAGAGAAACTGCTGTGACATACAGGCGGACGGACGGACACAGGTCGTGATTTCAGTAGGGTTTTGTATTTTAGTACAAAACCCTAAAAACAACCATTTTAAATGCTTTGCTGCCAAAAGATAAGATAAATAAATGCACTACAACTTTGGTATATCCAAAACAGGTTACGCTAATGAAAAGCTGCTTCTTCAGTCGTAATCCGCGTTCTTATTCACATGCATTTTGACCTGATTATCAATTTTTCCTTCCGTAAAATTTCCAGGAATTCATGTTTACCAGAAAGTTGATTAGTTTGAGTTGATATCAGATTGGTATAAAAACTGATGATAAATGTACGGAACATCACTTATATCGAGACGGATTTCAAATAGAGTTGGAATATTTTTAAAGTATTGAAATGAGTAGAAGTGAGTTCTCTTCATTATTAATTTAATTTCCATAAATTCATTTCGTATATTTTTGAGTCCTTTTTTTCTTTGCCCGTGCGCTAAATTTAATTGGTTATTATGGATAATTATAAAAATTTTTTATATTCTTTTACTAATTCTATATATACGTAGTTAATACGCTCAGCATTGTTTTCGTTTCTTTTAAGTACGTATGTTGGGATGCTTAATTGTTGGATTTTCAATATTTACTGCAGTTTATGGTGTCTTCAGCTGTAGCGATAGAAAACCTTATGAGCCATTTATTGACAATCGTAGAGACGAATATCACATATGCCTAGGATCCACGGACACTCCATTAACTATACAATGTCCTAATAATCTTGAATTCAATGCAGAAACTAAAAGCTGCACTCTTCAAACTACTCCAAGAAACCCAAGTATAGATGACTGCGTTACCGGTGTGGAAAAATTAAATGATCCAGATAATAATGAACAAAGTTGCATCAAGTATCAACAGTGTGCTTTCGCGAATGGTGCTGTAAGCATTTTACCTGAAGATTGTACAGATGGAAAATTGTTCAATCCACTAAAATCTGATTGTGTTCCCCCCGAAACTTGGTATTGCGAATCAGATGGACCAGACTGTGATCTACCCCGGTATCATGGTCAACGTCTTCTCGACAAATTTGATTGCACTAGCTATTATGAATGCATCGGCAATGTACGTATTAAAGGAAGCTGTCCTGCAGGATACGTATTCAATCCCGAATCAAAAACTTGTTCCTCAAATAGTAATACCAATTGCAAAACTCTCAAGTCCCCGGCAACTCTGGAGCCTACTAATGAAATATGCAAAAATAACATCCGTAAGTTTGTTGCGGATCCTAACTATTGTATGGGTTATTATTATTGTATTGATGAAACCACTCCTTATTGGCGCACCTGTGGCGAAGGAAAATATTTCAATAACGGATTTTGCACAACAATTAGACCCAGTACATGTAAATGTGAGGATATCAAATTTGTAGCACCAGTAACGAGAGCGATCGTGCCACATCAAGATAAGAGTAAATATTATGTATGCTATCAGGATAAGTCACCAGAAGTAAGATCCTGTCCAAGTGGAACAGAATTCAAAGCTGAATTTAAAAGTTGTGTTCGAAGTTAAACTGGGCTCTGAAATATTTTTGCCTAGTGAAATCAATTTATGTGGTTCGAAGTATTTTTAAAACCAGTTAAATTAAAGTATTTCTCATACTGAAGTAATTGTTTTTTCATTCCGAAAAACTCAATTTTTGATAAGAAGTCACGCATCTACTAGGTTTTAAAATAGTCGGTAAGCAGAACTACGAGTATATAGATAGTTTGGTAAGTAGGCTTTTATTGGGATTTACTTAGGTTTCTACAAATCTATATATTCTGCGGAGTGCTATCTCTTCACCCATAGCTAAAATTTGTGCTAAATCTGATTTTAAATAAATTTCATCTCCCGAAATCTAAATAGATAACATGAAAACAAGCTTTATTGATTTTCTGTAAGCAAAATTGAAACGTAATTATTTTCAAACGTAGGATGAGCTAGCCGCCTTCGGAGATGGTTTCAAATGAATCACTTCTTCACGGCAACTGGATATTTTAAATGGCGAGCCCCAGTCGTACCACAATAAAACTAACCACTTTATTCTTTTCCTCATTCCGACTGGAGGAATTCACGGGAGTTAGACTTTCCCCTGGCCTTCAACCCCACTCCTAACAAAACACCTAAATCGCAACCCCTCTAAGTCTCTGGCTCTTTAACAATTTTAGCGAGAGCTTCGGTACCTTTGCAAAATCGCTCCTGAAAAATACGAGGACGGTCCAATAAGTACTTAGTCTACAAAAGAAAAACGAAAATATTGGATAATTGGCAATTTATTTCTCAACATAATATCCTCTTAGCTCAATACACTTGACTCAGCGAGGCTTCAATTGCTTCAACCCGCCTGAAAAATACGTTTTCTCGAGGTCTGCAAAGTAGGCCTCTATCCCGGCAATGACCTCCTCATTCGACTCAAATTTCCGCCCGGCGAGTGCCTTTTCCAAGTTTGGAAACAAAAAGAAGTCGTACAGGTCCAAATCTGGAGAATACGGTGAATGGGGTAGCAGTTCATAGCCAAATTCAACCAATTTGGCGGTGGTGTCATGGTGGAAGAGCACCTTTGTCTTTGCCTAATGGGGCCTTTTCTCTGCCTTCGGCGTCGAATCGGCTCAATAATTCGGCATAGTAGAAATTTGTGACCGTTTTACCCTTCTTCAGATAGTCGATGTAGCACAGCTTATGAATCTTAGAAAACGGTGGCCATCGCCTTTCTGGCTGATAGGACAGTCTTCGCCTTCTTTGGATCACGCTCGTCGGGTGAAGTCCACTGGTTCGACTGCTCCTTTGTCTCTGGTATGTACCAGCGGAGCAATGTTTCGTCGACAGTCACGAAACGACACAGAAACTTCTTCGAATTGCGCTTAAACAGCGTCAAACACTGTTCGGTGATAAGCTGCGTACCTCATTCCTGACCTGACGCCACGACTTAATTGTGGACACAGTGATATTGATCCAGCTCTTGAGTGGGCATAGATATTTTCAGTCTTACCCGCACAAAGTTGGCAAATCATGGCATCTCAATTGTGTGTTCTGTGCTGGAGATGAATAAGATAGACTTCACGGTGACCTCATTGAGGAATTAAGGGAGCAATTCTCCAGATAATCTAATTGGAAAGATGCATGGATCAGTTGACAAATAGAACAAGGTGGTATATTGTATTTGGGCTATCCTCATTACAAACAAATTGAAGTAACAGGAGAGTGCTCCAGCCAGAAGGGCTTTGTAAGGCAATTAGTAATTCAAACCATATATTCTGCATATCAAAACTTGATTAATATACAGATCCCATAAATCGATTTCGAAAAATTATTATGTTTATTATGTTTTTAAATCTGCCGCCATTTTGTTTCGAGTGTTTGACCCTGTCGCTTAATTATTCATGATAACACATCAATATTACAAACCATTTCTAATATTTTTATCAAAATTCCTAAATATTTGTTGTGTCTAGGTCCATTACAAACGTGTATCTCCCTAGTATCTCGTATTAATGTTATTGTAATTGTTAAATATTCAATCGGCTGTAACTTAGCTGTTTATTGTTCAATTATTGTGAAATTTGCAGAATACATACAATTGCTTTCAAGAAATTGTAGCTTTTGGGAAATTTAAGGCTCCCGTTTTGATTTCATAGGCAAAAATGTAAAATTTATAAAATGTACTATTATTAACAAAGTTGATCGAAATTCGACTTCTGAGGTATTTGTTACCCTTGTACTAAAGTCTCACATTCGTGATTTTTTTTTTCAAATTTTTCGTGTCAAAGGTGTCCAATCGCGAGAGGCGAACACAAAATTCCCCTTCCCCTACACCGCACGAAGCAAAACTTGTCATTTTAAGAACTGTTTTGAAAAGTTCTCATCAAGACCTTTCATTTGATACCCATGTTGCATACATGCGAAGAATTTTTTTTTTCCAGGGGCTACTCCCCCTGTAAGCACCTTATAAATTTCTTTTTATGGTGAAACTTTGAAGTGGGCGTCACTTTGCACCTACTTTCAAAATCTTATGTTTCTAGCTTATGTAGTTTACGCGAAAAAGTGGTGTGATACACGGACGGATGGACGGACAGACGGACAGATAGGACGCGATTTTAGTTATTTAGGTTTTAGAAAATAATTTTACAAAATCCTAAAAAGGAGCACCTGGAAGCGTTGATATTGGAGGGATCTTTTTTCTAGCACTTTTTCTTTCTTACTCCCTTACTGCTAGGAGAGGGTTCCCTGCTACATGATGGTGCCTTGCGGCATAAAAAAATATGAAGCCCACTCCGCAGTAATGTGTCAAATGGCTCCAGGCTAGATTCTCGGCTTAAAAGGGAAGGCATTTAGCGGATAGTCCAGTGACAGTCTACAAGTCCCAGACTCAGGTCATAAATGGCCTTCACTTCCCAACCGTACTAATATCTCTAATATAGTGCAAGTACATATATAGCATTGAATATTGTTAAAATATTGGTATTAAAAAGTCATACTTTTTGTCAATATGGGTGCTGGAAAACAAGTTCATGGTTAAAAAATTGACTCATGGGAAAGAAGCGATACTGATACTGTAAAAACCGGCTTATAGTTGAAAACTCCGATACTAACACCCATACTGAAAAACCCACTCTTTAAGGAATCAGTACTGATACTGGTGCCGAAAAAACCGGCGAAGTACCAACCAGCATATAAGAAAATATGAAATCGGTACTTATATCTCAGTTCTAAGCAGACATATATTCTAAGGCCGATACCTGTCTTTCAGTTAGAATTGCTATGATTTCCCCTAATATTATTGCTCTATATCTAGTGACCTAATCGATTTCGAAATCAGTAGCGAGCTAGCAAACCACAAACGGTGCAATGACGCGCAATTTCGCAGGTAACTGAATTCAAGGTTTTTTTTTTTTTTTTTTTGTGGTAGGGAGGTGAAGGCATTTATGCCCGCCAAGTCTGGCAGTGTGGGACTCCCATGGAGGATACCTTTGAACTACCCACTAAACACCTCCCCTGTCAATCTGAGAACCTAGCCTGGAACCGTTTGACACATTACTTCGGGCCAGGTCTCGTTTTGTTACGCTGTGGGGCGCCTTCAAGCTGGGGAGTCCCTTTCCTAGCGGGAGGGGAGGGGGGAAGAGGAACTGCCAGAAGAGTGATCCCCCAGCCCCAGCGCCCCTGGCTGCTGTGAGTCCCTTTTATATTTTAGGACTGCCCGAGCATAATGTGCCACCTGGTTCCATTTGTCAACTGATTCGAGCATCACCGCAACTATATTATCCGGGGTGAGCTCTCCCGTCTCCCTGTAGAGTTCCCTTCGCAGCCTGGCCCATTTGGTACACGCAAAAAATGTGTGACAGGCATTGTCCTCCTCTCCTGGGCAAAACCGACAACCGGGAGACCGTGACTTACCGATCTTGTGCAGGTAAGACTGAAAACACCCGTGCCCGCTCAAAAGCTGGGTCAGATAGAAGTCAGTCTCACCATGCCTTCGATTTAGCCACGGTCTCACATCCGGGATGAGGCGCGCAGTCCACCTTCCCTTCATGCAATTCCTCCAAGACTGCTGCCAATCGTTGAGCGAGCGCTGTCTCTCCTCGCGGACAACCATCTCCCTCGCATCCTCGTTTCGGCGCAGGTAAATAGCGCAAGGAGCAAGGAGGGCGACAGGTATCACGCCTGCAATCACTCTCACCGCCGAGTCGGAGACTGTTGGATACGAAGATGCAATTCTCAGTGCTCCTCTTCTCTGTACCTGTGCCAATCGTTTTCGGTATACCTCCTGGCTGAGAGCGTCGCCCCATACCTCTGCTCCGTACAGTAGCACTGACACTACAGCACTCATCAAGAGGCGTCTTCTTGATGGGCTGGGTCCCCCTACGTTGGCCATAAGTCGACTCAGGGCCAATATTCCCGAAGCAGCCTTCTCAGCCGTTGCCCTGATTTGCTCAGAGAAACTCATCTTCGAGTCAATCAGTAGCCCCAGGTTCTTCACCGCTGGCTTCGATTCGATCTGTATATCTCCAATACTGATCATCCTTACTCTAGGGATTCTCTTTTTTGTCAAGATGACCACTTCGGTTTTCTCCAGTGCTAAACTGAGCCCGCGAGCAGTCATCTAGTCCCTCACTCGGCGCATTAGCATACCTAGCCTAAGTTGCGCTTGTTCAACGGTGCGTCCGGCGACCAGAGCCGCAACATCATCCGCATAGCCGACCAAGCGCGACCCATCTGGCATCTCAAGTCTCAGTAGCCCGTCGTAAGACACGTTCCACAGGTCCGGACCAAGGATAGATCCCTGGACAACACCCGATGTAATTTCCATCCTTCGTTGGCCCTGTGTCGTGTCGTAGAGCAGGCTTCGGTCCTTTAGGTAGTTCCTCAAAAGCCGCATTAGATATTCTGGAACTTGAAAAGAGTTTTCCAGCGTATCCAGAATATCCACCCATCTAGCGGAGTTGAAGGCATTCCTGACGTCGAGTGTCACCAACAGGACGATCCGTCGCTTAGTGCGACTATATGCCTCTGCCTTTTGGACCGCGTTCACCACCTCTGCAATCGCATCAATGGTAGAACGTCCTGCTCTAAAGCCGTACTGCCGAGGAGATAGGTCACCAGCAGCACGAATCGCGTCAGTGAGTCTTCCCTTGATGAGTTTCTCTAGCACTTTCCCAGCCGTGTCTAGCATGCATAACGGGCGGTATGCAGACGGCGATTCGGGATTTCCCTTCCCCTTGCTGACCAGCACGAGCCTCGCCACCTTCCATCGTACCGGGAAAACCCCGTCCCGTAGGCAAGCGTTGAATGTGCTGAGCAGCAAGTCAGGACAATGGTGATAGACGAGCAGCAAAACCTCAGCTGGAACACCATCTGGACCTGGAGCCTTCCTCGCTTTCAGGGAGAGGACTGCCTCCTCCAGTTCCAGCTGTGTGAAGAGTGGGCACTAGACCGCTGTTTCACCATGGACAGCGTCAACACGGACGGGATGGGCGGGGAAGAGTCCCCGCACTATCGCGTCCATCTTTTCCGCGTCATGTATACAAGGCTTCCGTAGGGCACCAAGTTTCCCCATGACCAGCTTGTAGCCAAGGCCCCACGGATCCCTATTTACATCGTCCACGAGGTCTTGCCAGCATCGGGCCTTGCTCTTGTTAATAAGCCTGCGAAGATATTTCCTACCCGACCAGTATGCTGCTAGCCTAGTGTCTGCCTTCTTCCGTGTTCGCGCCCGCTGGGCCTCTCGCCGAAGTTTGTGACACTCGCTTCTTCGTTCGGCGATCTCGTCTGACCACCAGTATACTGGAGGCTTACCATGTCGGGGTCTCCGGCGGGGCATGGAAGACTCGCAAGCAGCTATGATGGTACTCATAGTTGAGTTCACCAAGTCCTTGGCGGTAGGCCCTCCACTCCCTGGTGGAGCTCCCAGCAACGGTGCGCCTGCCGTAAGCGCGTCAGTGAACTTCTCGACGTCCATCCTCCCAGTCCTCCATCCGAGGATTGAAGTTTGGGCATATGCCCGCAGAGTGGCACCGTCGTGAATCTCAACAGCTATATACTGGTGATCACTAGCCGAGTAGTCCTCTAGTACTCGCCAGTTGTGTACTCTAGGTACCAGGGACTCCGAAGCAAGTGTCACATCGGGTATGGTTCCTACGCAACCCCAGCGGCGGAAAGTAGGGTTGTTACCAGTATTTAGTACAAAAAGCGCTGTTCTGGCCGCCATGTCCAAGATTTGCTTTCCCCTTGGGTCGGATTGTGGCATACCCCATTCGATGGCTCTAGCGTTGAAGTCTCCCCCGACCAGCATGTGGCCCTCTGTGTTCGAGACAGCGTCCTCCAGGGCATCGAGTTTGGTTCGAAAGGATCGCATTGCCTCGTTAGGCGTCAGATAAACACTGAAATATGTTATCCCTGAACACCGCACCCACACAAAACCATCCCCGCGTCCATGGCCCTGCACCTGAAGGCGGGCGCTGTCTCGAACCCAGATGGCCGAGGTACCAGTTTTGTCAGGGTACCACGCTTGCGAGTCCTTGTTACGATGTTGCTCGCTCAGCAACAGGAGGTCAGCTTTCTTATCCCTCGCAAACTGCTCAAGTAGGTCCTGGGCGTTTGTGCTTCGGTGCAAATTGACCTGCAGGATACGGATCATTTGAGTATTGATTTGGCTTTAGTTAGGGCCTCCTTGAAAACCCGGCATCTCCCTGTCCCCGGCTCATGTTTGAGGTCACCGGGTGCTAGCTTAGCATCCTTGCAAAGAATGCATTTTGCCTCGTTCGTGCACTCCTTCCTTTTGTGCCCCGTTTCACCACATTTGTAGCACAGAGATCTCCTGTCGGGTCCCCTACAGCCATACGCGGTGTGTCCGTATTCGAGGCATCTGAAGCAGCGGATAGGGATCGCTCTTCTCCGTATCCTGCAGATCACCCAACCTATCTTAATTTTGCACTTCGCCAGGATTTGCTGGGCGTTTTATCAGCTAGTTCGACAATAGCCATGCGTTGCCCCCTTGTGTTTTCACGCGTCAATCTTGCCTTGACTTCACTTAAGCTGGGGAACTCCCTCCTAATGGTATCCTCTACTTCAGCTTTGTCCGTGACGCAGCCGAGGTCCCTGATTTCCAGGGTGGCCATTGGTTCGAGCGAGGCAACCGTTGCCGCATCTCCAAGAACCTTTTGAACCGCGTCACGGAATGCATCTTTGTTTGTGGCCTCTGGCCCGAATTCCACCAGCAAGCCACCGGTCCGGGTTGGTCGAACTGCTTTGATGGCAGTTTTGGTGTCGTCTGGCTTGACCGCTCCTTTAATTTCACGGAGGACATCTGCGTAGGTTCGGCCCTTAGTGGGTTTAATAAGCAATGCTTCTCGCAAGGGTTTGCGCCGCGGTTTGCTTTTTGTTTTCTGCGGTATATCGGGGGGTTCTTTGTTCTTTTCGTGGTTGAGCTCTTTGTCTGTTTTTTCTAGGAGTAGCTTTTTGGCCGCTTTTTTCGCTGCCTTGTTTCGCACCACATGAAACTCCTCGCCTGGAGTGTCAACTTCGTTTATGGTCTCGTCCTTCCTCCTTTTCTCACAGTCGCCTTCAATTGGGCTACCGGCCATTCTTTTGCTGCTGCTAGGAACCACTGATGCCTCGAGGGAGAGCGTGTCTTTTTGGTGCTTTTCGGTTGCAAGCCACCTCCGCCTGTAGTGCGTTATGCGGCCAAAAAGCTCCTCCAGTTCAAGAATGCCATTCTTGACACTCTTGCCTATGTTTTTCTGCACTTCGCAGGCAGCCCTCAGTTGTTTGACGATATTCCCCGCTTTCCGAGTAAGCCGCTCCTCTTCGGCGCGGTCAAGGGCGATTGTGTTATTTGGCGCCACCTCTTGGGAGAGGCCCCCGTTTCCTAGTCCTTTTGTTTCTATCGCAGGGGTCGCGTTTGAAGTAGCGTCGGCCAACGGCAAAACTTCTCCCTCCCCCAGTCTTTCACTGGCCTCCGTTGGTGTCGCAGCTTGATTCGGATTGTGTACGTCTTGCACTGGGCGCTCCGTTGTGCACATAGTCCTTCTACTGCGCCCAAAGGCCGCAATGATGCCAGGTTTCACAACGCACTCTGCCTTCTTTCGTTCGTTAGTCCGTCTGTGGTCTGTCTCCGATGATTTAACCTGTGATGTTGACTTTGACAGTGTTTCTGGGGTTTGCTGCCTCCCCCCGCAATCGGTGATTTGTTTAATCGGTGTTCTTGCCAACAGCGGTTTTTGCCTGAAAGGGTTCTCCGTGCTAGCGTCCTCTTTGCTTGTGGTTTCATTTGTTTGCTCCATTTTATTGGGTCCCCCCTCGGAGCCGCTATCTCCGTTCGTGTGTGTAGTCGCCTTTTTGGTCCCATGGTTATCTTTGCAGAGCAGGGAGGCCATGCGAGGGTTGGCACAAGCCCTTATGGGGACAAGTGCTCAGAGCCAGACCAGCGCTAATCGGGAGTCCGTCTCAACCGAACCTACACCACCAACCCAATGGTGCGAACTTCGAACATACTCCGAGGCCTGCCAAGGTTTTACCGGGACGGAGACGGTATGATAGTTGAATTGGAGCCGTTCACACACGAGTTTCACCTCGGCGCTACTGTGCAAAGCAACTAGGTCCAAACCATCACATCCGCCAGCCCAAAGCGTCAATTCCAGTTCGATGCCCAAAGCGTAATCCAGATACAATAAGAGGGAACCTCACGGCACCCCCCATATCCTCGGGTCCGTGGGGGCGGCACTCCCCAAAGAATGCTAGCCTCCAAGAATGTTCTTGTCGACCGGCTTTCTCCCTGCGGGAATTTCCTCGGGTACGTGGGGGCGGAACTCCCCAAAGAATGCTAGCCTCCGAGAGTGGTCTTGTCGACCGGCATTCCCCCTGCGGAGTTTCCTCGGGTACGTGGGGGCGGAACTCCCCAAAGAATGCTAGCCTCCAAGAGAGCTCTTGTCGACCGGCATTTAAACCCGTCTTAAAGGTGTCAAAGGCCATTGAATGGCGGTCTACTGCTTGTTCTTTAGTATCCTGGCAACGAACTTTCATTTGATGCCTCAATCGTATAAATCGGAGAGAATCCATATTATGGCCGAGAAATGCATGAAAAATTATTTTTGGGATTTCGTCATCGAAGTACTCATCAGATGCTAACTCTGCTTTCGATGGATTAACATGATCTCAATTTAGATGTTAAGTGATCTTTTCACGTAACTCGTGCATTAGCTATGTTGGCTTAGTAAGCTCAGCTAATAACCTGCCGCCTAATAAGCGCTAGATGACTCTCACAAGCGATCGTAATATTTACATTCGATATAACTAGCAAATGCAAAAATCAAATTTAATTGACTTAAATAAAAATTTTAAGGTTATGAACATTACGTAACATCTAAATTGAGATCATGCTAATCCATCGAAAGCAGTGTTAGAATTTGATGAGTATTTCGATGACAAAATCTCAAAACTGATTTTTCATGCATTTCTCCCAGCAAAATAAAAATTTATAAAATTTTTTCCATCTTCTTGCTGACAATACTTACCATTTTCTCCATTTCGCGAAAAAACTTACCGTGTTTCATATGTCCGTGATAATTGTAATGGCTTAAAACTCTCGTACGTACGCTTCGATATTTCATGAAGGAAATCTAAACCGACCTCTCATCGGTTTTAGACGTGAAGTATTGAAGTGTTTCAACGGATTGTATTCCACAATTCAACAGGTGCGGATACCCTTAGTCTACTCCGAGGTGGCTGCTGGCAGGCTAGCTTATTCGGAGAGGAGCTTTGGTCACAGGTCTTCCGCGAATAGACTAAGGCCGAATGCAATTTATCAGCCACCGGTTCAAATACCATCATCAAGCTGATCCTACTTGACTTTACTTCACTTTCCGGTCTTTCCGAACGTACGTTCAGTCCAAAAGAGAGAGAACATCAATCACGCGTTTCCGATTATTAACCAACGCAGTGCCAGAAACAAACTACTCGAATCCAAAAGCGAATCAATCTACTCTATCTAAAAACGCAAAGCCAAACTACAGCATCGTGCACCGAACCGCATCACCGAATCGATTAGCCCTACCCCTTGGCGGCATATTCACCTCCCGCCTTCCTTTCCGTCTGAAAAAGAACGACTATCTACTGGAAAGGAAATAGGGTTTTTTTCTCGTTTAGCAATTCATTTTATTATTGGCTTTTAAAATTCATCTGTTTATTATACACACTTGCCTTCAAGTGATGAATTTCAATTTAAAAGTTACAACTTGTTTCCAGTGCAATGTAGTAATCGAGCAGTTATACCAGCAAACTGCTCGAAAACCATACTATCTCCTATCTAAATAGTAAGGGCAGATTTAAAATAAAAATATGTAAATTTTTTCTATAATTGTAGCTTGTAGAATGGTTTTCTTCCTATTGTTATTAGTAAATGTAATTTGACATAAATTCCTTTTATATAAAAATTTGAATGTTCTCGTTAATTATCTTTTTATAAAATTTAATTTTTTCATTACCATTTAAAATTTTGTTTAATTCTTTCCTGCATGTAAATTTGTTCACTACATCTAAATTTTCTTCAATTTAGTTAAATTTCTTTACTTCAATTTTAATTTCTTTAGTTTAGTTAAAATTTCCCCACTTCAATTAAAATTTGGGTTTTGATAAAAATTTGAATCTGCCCATTACAATTTAAGATGTGGAACCCCTGACTTAGTGCAGGGCAACGGTGCATTACATGATGTAATGCATTCGAATTCAGCTGGGTAGACAACTGATGGAATTTTCACCGTAGGCACGGGATGTGAAAACGAAGACAAGTTTTGGACGGATCCAAACTGGAAGAAGGGGAGTCTGCTCAAAACCGATACCCGGTGTGGACGGGTGGGAACCGCACCGGCAAAATGAATGGAAGATTTGAAGTGTAGAAAAATGGTTTCTAACAGATCCATCATTGTTCTCTAAACTTTGAGTTTGAAGTTGCTTCACTGTCCCCGTGATTTATTAGTGATACCTGTGTAAATTGGGGGCGTTACGATTTCGTGATTAATTACCCGCTTGTAGTGCATTATCGTTTTGTAATTGAGAAATGTTTCCAAAAAGCATTCAAAAAGCCGCTTATGGATTTAAGTCTACATCAGAGTGATTGTGAGCGCGCGATTCCATCCATTTTTACCAGAAAAAAGTGGTAAAGCCCCAGTGATTCGCTACTTCCAATTGGGAAAGATACTCCAAGAGGAGAGTTACACGATCTCGGTACGTAAAGATCGCGCCCGTGCGGATGCTGAGTGCACTGGAGTAGAATTTAAATGTCGGGAAAAAGTTGAATACGTGGATACGCAGTAAAATGTTTTGAATTTCAGACCAAGATTTTCACAGGAAATCTTAAGTCAGCATTGAGATTGAAAAAATGTGATGAAACGGTAGAAAATTTCTTGTGACAATTTACTTTAGCTGGACGTCAAAGTGAAGATTCTTATTTGATTTCCGTCTCTGATTGGAATGCAGATTTGCAGCTTTACTATATAAAGCGCGCGTATACTGAGGTTGTACATAGTGTCCCGATTAGGGATCATAATAGAGATTTATGCAAGTAACGGTGCGTTCCGCGAGAATTATTTGAAAGAAAACGTTAACCATTTGTTTTTAATCCATTTCAATCTAGTGCTGGAGGCATTTGTCTAATGCTTTAAAATAAGCTTTTCGGGTAAAAGTTACTACGACAACATTTACGGTGAAAGATTTATAATTTATTGATCGAATGAAAAGTCAACATATTTTGCAATCGTAATATATTACTAGGCTAAGCATTCTAATTAATTTACTTCTCAACGTAAAACACGGTGTTTCGATTTTAACAAAGAAAATATTGATTTATAAGTGCCTAATACAGGTAGCTGTGCGCTTTGACCAACTGTTGAATATATTGGAGGAGTGATTACACTAGGGAGTATTCGGGAGTCATCGTGCCGCAAATCAATATCTAATGAATTAGTGATAGTATAAACTCAATAATAAAAATTTCCAGGACCTGGCCACCTCGTCAACGAGCGCTCGTCGAAAAGATTGGGTAAGTACCCCGTTTGTTTACTTTCTTCAAATTTTTTTTGTATATTCAAATATAATTTTTTTAATTAATTAATTCACCTGTTGATTAATTTCGTTGTTTTTTTCTATTGTTTAATTACAATTTTTGAGAGGGGATACATTTTATATTTAATTAAAAATTCTGTAGATGTTGAAATTCAAAAGAATCTTGTTTGAATAAAAAATGGATTTTTAAATTGAACCATCGGTCTTTCTTTTCCGTCGGTCTGACCGGTTATCGGACCCGGTACGGTGGAATGCTTTTTCCACCAAAAATGAGCAAACCATCGGGCACGCTCTAAACTTTTTTTTTGTTTCAGGGACTCTCGCGGGTTGAGTGGCCTCGAGCAAGGTGCCTTTTTATGGCATTGGGTTATGTGATCTGATTGCATAACTCTATGACATAAATTGGTCACTGGTTCATTTCTTCTCTGATTGGAAGGCTCATACAGTTTTTGTTGTATGGGTTTCCCACTTAGAAGGGCAATACTTGGCGACTGCAACGTTTATGGATCTTGATCCGGTTGGGCGGGTGCGAGGGGGCACCACCACCATCCGGTTGTCCCACTCTTATTTGTGGGCCATGAGAATCGTCGGCTAACGACGAGGTTACCCTAACTCCGTCTGTTTTGGCTTGTGTCAACTTGTTCTTTGAACAAGCAATTCCTCCCTCCTTGTAGTTATCTACAATTTTTCGACTTCGGTCGACTTTTCTTTTGAGACACAAAAATTCGTGAATGCGAAATTCTTTTGTAGTGGGTCCTTGTACTGGGGGAATAGCCCACCCCACGGCACCGCAATGCTAGCCTGCCAGCGCATTTACGCGTCCCCAGACAAGGGCATTCTTGGCGGAGATTAACATCCTCCTTCGCCGAGGCAGCAGATCATCGCTGCAGTTCTTACGGACTTTCACCTATCACTACAGCAATTTATAGTTATCGGTCCTTTTAAGGTAAATGGTGGCTTGTTAAACTTAATCATTCAAAAGAAGAAGTGGTACATTCTAATATACTCCATTTGATTATTACAACTAGTAATTACATAGCAACTTAATATCTTATTTAAAAAAATGTTCCTATTTGCATACCTAATCAAATGGCTGCAGAGAGAGGAATTAAATATTTAGTAGTAATCAAAACTAGACATGGGGTGCATACTTTCATGTCTTAACCATGCAAATGCGTCGGTGGATATGATTAGCAAAGGAAGTAGCATTAAAACAAACATCTCAAACATTCATAGGCTACTTACTACTTTCAGGCAATTGCACATCTGTGATTGTAAAGCAATTATTCTTGCATCTAATTGACTTTTAGTATTTTCACCCCAGAGGTGATTAAAATACACACACAGTTTTCAAAATATTTTTAGCCTTTGGTACGGAATTTTGTTCTTTTGTAGAAACGTAAATACTACAAATTATTTTTTTTAATCAACTTGTGTGCAAGAATTTTTGAACATTCCTCTTTACTTAACGGGCAAGGATTTTTTAAGTAAACCTACATTATGCATGCTTTTTAAGTGGTGTTGAAATTGGTATTCTGAATAGATTTTTTTCTATTTTATTTTTTTTATGAATATATAAATACAATAAAATCATACACTTTCACGTAAGATGTGTCATGAATAAATCATACTCTATGTTATTTAACAACTTTTAAAAAAATTTGAAAATATCACATGTAAGTTTTTGCTTAAAATTTTGTCTGTCGGATACGGTGGCAAATCTAATCGATTGGAACATGTTTATACACGTCGCAAGGCATTTGGTTTACCACATTTTTCGCTACAAAACCGTTGTGGCCCCGTTGATCCTCGAAACGCAGAAAATACTTCGTGAGGTATACTTGATGTTCCCGACACAAATTGAAGTAAACGTAGACGTTCATTGGTAAATTTTTTTGTAACTTGCCGAAACCATAACTTGATGATTAACCTGGTAACCACTTGTTTGAACTGTAGTCTGTCTCAGAGTGGCGGTAATTTTTCAAGTTAATAATACTTCTTTACCATCACTGAGTGCATGAGCCCTAAATAAATTGCAATTCCACGCACTCTCCACTATAAGCCCACTGAACCACGTGCTAAATTTTGTTGACAATCCTGGAACCAAAATACACTGCTCTTAAGGGAATCGACAGCAGCTTTCTACAGCGCAATAAATTTATTGGGTACGAATTAACGCAACGTTTATGAATTTGATTAGCATATGTTTACCATGCGCCAGCATCCAAGACGTGGACAAATAACCCTGTTGCGCACTTCATGTTTTCAAGAAGGAGGAGGCATAGCAAAATGCTTGTGTAACACTTTTTCCCGATAATTTGCTGATCGAATACGATTTTTAAAAAATATCGCAGTTTTCACAGCCTGTTTTAGGGAAATACGATGCACGAACGCACAAGTTCCTGCATACTCCCTGATTTAAATCAAAAACCAATACACTGCGCACTGCCCCATGAGCAAATGCAAATTACGTATAAATCTTGCAATCGGATGCTTTAAAGGCCGTCATTTCGTACTACTTCTCAGAAAAAACTGTTCAATGTCCCGTCAACAAAAGGAATTGTTCGTAACGTCTTTATCCACCAGGTTTCCAAAATGGCTGAGCTTGTACGACAAAGAAGACGCAAGGTCTCGTGGCGTTTCATGACAGAGGTCTATATTTTGACACTTATCAACTAGCTAGCAAATTATATAAGGATTACAGATCTCTGTCGGGTATCGCTCTGAAATGTCGGAGGTTATGACAAAATCCACATTCTCGACAAACCTATATATATATATATATATATATATATATATATATATATATATATATATATATATATATATATATATGTATATATATATATATGTATATATATATATATATATGTGTGTATATATATATATACATATATATATATATATATATATATATATATATATATATATATATATATATATATATATATATATATATATACCCAACAAACCATTTGCAGTGGAATGTTTTGATATGATTTTAGTTAAGTTAGGTATGTCGCATTAGGGCTTCATTAGGCTCCATTGGGAAAAAGTAAGAAAATCCTAATTCCAATACAACTTGAAAATATATAAAGCTACGCATTCTTGTCTTCCTTATTGTAATTCTAACTTATTACAAATGAATTGTTTTATTTCAATTTAACACAATACAAATTTTTCTCTTTAAAAATTGTTTAGGCAAGCCCCATCACTGCCTAAATGGGAAAGTGAAGAAATTGGTAGCCCATCAAAACGTATCTTTTATTAATGAATCGATAATGACTCATTTTTCAGAAGCGTTTAAAATCTCATAGCAAACTTAAATGATATCGTAACGATTCGTTTTTGCGATACATTAAGGCTATATTCAAACGAATTGTTCTTGGATAGATAAGTTTTCTAATGATCGATTATATCCCACTGTAGTGTAAACTTCTGTGAAACTATCATAAAACTGACATAAAACTATCGTAAAACGATCTGAAAACTATAGCTAAACTATCGTATCACTACCATAAAACTATTGTGAAACTATCGTAAGACTGTTGCAGAACTATAGACAATCTATTGCAAAACTATTGTAAAACTTTGCCCAACTTTTTTTTATTGATCATTCGACCATTTTTACACCAATTCAGCGTAAATCCATACGATAATTTGCTCTACGCCGAGCTTTTTTTCATTGTGCGGGCATCGATCTCGTCTTCCAGTTGGCTCCAATAGCTTCAAATTACTTATGAAAATTGTTTTGTGTAGCTACATAATTGAGTTGCATTAATAATTTTTCTGACAAATCATTAGAGAAGAAATACAGTTCCAAAAACATATTGAGTTCGCATAAGTAGAATAAAAATAATTCTCTCACTTCTAAGCACGGTGGTCGCCATCACCCTTATGATGAGAATTAGTACACACGTCGAAACCACCTTCTTTTAATATTTTTCTTGGGTAATAATTTTTCAGAAATACCGTTTTGGGTATTCGTCCATACGATTCATGTGACCAGCCCATTGCAGCTTCCACTGTCTTACCATCGTTGAGACCAACGGTTCGTCAAAAATTTCATACAGCTCATGGTTGTATCGAATTCCCCATTGGTCCCCATCTAACTTCGCTCCGATTATTCACCTCGACAGGGAGCTTCCTTATGACGTACTGCAGAGCTGAATTGAATGGCGATGGGGCCAGCCCATCTCCCTGCTTTAGTCCGATATTTGTGTCAAAGGCATCGATGAGTTGGTTATTGATGCGGACGTGGGAGGTCGTCGACGTCATTGTTATTTTATTGACAGACTAACTTGGCATGGATAACAAATCAAAGCATTATTTGGTACAGTACGTCACGATCAATACTGTCATATGCTTGCTTTAAGTCAACGAAAAATTGTAGTACGTCTATGTTGAATTCCCAGCATTTTCCAAGTACCTGCTTGCCAATGAACAATTGGTCTATTGTCGATCTACCGGCTCTAAAAGCATCTTGATACCTTGAATTATGTTAGTGCATACAAACAAATTTCATACGCATTATAAAACTTTTGCAAAACTATGTAAAACTATCGATTTTAACAAATGCTCATAAAACGGTAAGTTGCATCCGAAATTTTAGTGGTTTGATTTTTCTCCATAAAAATGTTTCTCTTTGAAATCGCTTAGGAAAACCCCATTAGCCTTAATAAGGAAAATACCATCAGCGCCTTGAAATGCTCAGTTTAAGAATTGATGGGGCAATGCGTTACGTTCCTAAGAAAATCCTAAACAGAACAAGCTTACGCATGCCTAATTAGGCCTCCATTAAGCCCGCATTAGGCATGCCTAATTAAAGGACAGTTTTCCATTAGACACTGTTTCCGCATTAGGCCCTAATGCCCATTTAGGCATGCTAAAACTGATTTCCACTTAGGTAAGAATTTTCCACTTTTTGCCAGGTTAGGTATGCCTAATGCGGACCTAATGGGGCCCTGATGTGGCACGCCTAAGTTAGGCATGCCTAATGCGGGTCTAATGGGGGCCTAATTAGACATGCCTACCTTAAGCAATTACAGGAATTTTTCATTTTGATGTCATGCGAAGAGGGAAAAAAGATTCAATGAAGATTTTGCAATTGAAAGTGAGATTAAGAATTTTTCACTTTTTGCCTATTTATGCATGCCTAATGTAGGCCTGACGGAGCCTTAGTAAGGCATGCGTAATACGGATCTAATGGGGGCTTGCTTAGGCATGCCTAAACTTGTTCTGTTTAGGATTTGTTTAAGAAATGCCCTAGTGCCGAACGTAATGCATTCCCTAAACAAAATTCTGATCGGGCTTTCTGCATTAGAGTCGAATGGGGCTTTCTTAAACAACATCAAAACAGCAAAATGTTTGATTTGAAAAATCGAAACAAAACTCAAATATTTTGTTGCAAATTTACCATTTTGCGAGCATTCGTTAAAAGTAGTAGATTTAGAATAGATAACAATACTTTTGGGATAGGTTAACGATAGTGTTAAGACAGTTTTAAGATAGTTTCATGATAGTGCTACAATAGCATAACAATGTTTTACGATAGTTTTATGATAGTTTTACGATAGCTTTCCAAAAGTTTACGATACAGTGTGATATAATGGATTTTTCGATACCTCATTTATAGAAGAATGAATCGTTTATGTATCACAAAATTCAATCATTAGTGTATCGCAAAAATAAATAGTTACGAAAAACCATTTTGATTTGCTTAGAGATTTAAAACACTCCTGAAACATGAATAATTATCGATTCGTTAGCAAAAGATACGGTGTGCTAGGTTACAATTTTCTTCACTTTGTAAAAACGTCCCAACAATTCCTAATTTAGACAGTAATTCTTTTTTTTTTATGTGGTAGGGAGGTGAATGCTATTTATGCACAGAGTGTGAGACTCCCATACACGACTGGACTACCCACTAAACACCTCCCCTGTCAACCTGAGGACCCAGCCTGGAACCGTTTGACACATTACTTCGGGCCAGGTCTCGTTTTGTTACGCCGTGGAGCGCCTTCAAGCTGTGGAATCCCTTTCCTAGCGGGAGGGGAGAGAGAAAGAGGAATTGCCAGAAGAGCGATCCCCCAGCCCCAGTGCCCCCGGCTGCTGTGAGTCCCTTTTATATTTTAGGACTGCCCGAGCATTATGTGCCACCTGGTTCCATTTGTCAATCGATTCGAGCATCACCGCAACTATATCATCCGGGGTGAGCTCCCCCGTCTCCCTGTAAAGCTCCCTTCGCAGCCTGACCCATTTTATACACGCAAAAAATGTGTGACAGGCATTGTCCTCCTCCCTGAGCAAAACCGACAGTCGAGAGACCGTGACTTACCGATCTTGTGCGGGTTAGACTGAAAACACTCATGCCTGCTCAAAAGCTGGGTCAGATAGAAGTTAGGCTCGCCATGCCTTTAATTTCACCACAGTCTCATATCCAAGATGAGGCCACAGTCCACCTTCCCTTCATGCAATTCACCCAAGAATGCTGCCAATCGTTGAGCGAGCGCTGTCTCGCCCCACGAACAACCATCTCTCTCGCATCCTCGTTTCGGCGCAGGTAAATAGCGTGGTGCCCTCTAGTGAGGAGGGCGTAAGGTATCACGCCTGCAATAACTCTCAGCGCCGGATCAGAGACTGTTGGATACGAAAATGCAATTCTCAGTGCTCCTCTTCTATGTACCTATGCCAAACGTTTTCGGTACCTCCTTGCTGACAGCGTCACCCCATACCTCTGCTCCGTACAATAGCACTGACCCTAAAGCACTCATCAAGAGGCATCTTCTTGACGGGCTGGGCCCCCTACGTTCGCCATAAGCCGACTCAGAGCCGATATTCCCGAAGCAGCCTTCTCAGCCGTTGCCCTGATTTGCTCAGAGAAACTCATCTTCGAGTCGATCAGTAGCCCCAGGTACTTCACTGCTGGTTTCGATTCGATTTGTATGTCTCCAATACTGATCATCCTTACTCTAGGGATTCTCTTTTTTGTCAAGATGACCACTTTGGTTTTCTCCAGTGCTAAATTGAGCCCGCGAGCAGTCACGCAGTCCTTCACTCGGCGCATTAGCATACCTAGCCTAAGTTGCGCTTGCTCAACGGTGCGTCCAGCGACCAGAGCCGCAACATCATCCGCATAGCCGACCAAGCGCGACTCATCTGGCATCTCAAGTCTCAGTAGCCCGTTGTAAGACACGTTCCATAGGCCCTGGCAACACCCGATGTAATTTCCATCCTTCGTTGGCCCTGTGTCGTGTCGTAGAGCAGGCTTCGGTCCTTAAGGTAGTTCCTCAAAAGCCGCATTAGATATTCTGGAACTTGAAAAGAGTTTTCCAGCGTGTCCAGAATATCCACCCATCTAGCGGAGTTGAAGGCATTTCTGACGTCGAGTGTCACCAACAGGACGATCCGTCGCTTGGTGCGACTATATGCCTCTGCCTTTTGGACCGCGTTCACCACCTCTGCAATCGCATCAATGGTAGAACGTCCTGCTCTAAAGCCGTACTGTCGAGGAGATAGGTCCCCAGCAGCACGAATCGCGTCAGTGAGTCTTCCCTTGATGAGTTTCTCTAGCACTTTCCCAGCCGTGTCTAGCATGCATAACGGGCGGTATGCAGATGGCGATCCGGGATTTCCCTTCCCCTTGCTGATCAACACGAGCCTAGCCACCTTCCATCGTACCGGGAAAACCCCATTCCGTAGGCAAGCGTTGGATGTGCTGAGCAGCAAGTCAGGACAATGGTGATAGACGAGCAGCAAAACCTCAGCTGGAACACCATCTGGACCTGGAGCCTTCCTCGCTTTCAATGAGAGGACTGCCTCCTCCAGCTCCAGGTGTGTGAAGAGTGGGCACTCTACTGCTGTTTCACCATGGACAGCGTCAACACGGACGGGATGGGCGGGGAAGAGTCCCCGCACTATCGCGTCCATCTTTTCCGCGTCATGTATACAAGGCTTCCGTAGGGCACCAAGTTTCCCCATGACCAGCTTGTAGCCAAGGCCCCACGGATCCTTGTTCACATTGTCCACTAGGTCTTGCCAGCAGCGAGCCTTGCTACTGTTGATCAGTTTGCGAAGGCATTTGCTGGCCGACTTATATGCTGCCACCTAGTTGCATGCCTCTCCACGGTTCCGCGCCCATTGAGCCTCATGTCGAAGCTTGTGACACTCCCTCCGCTTTTCAGCGATTTCAGTAGACCACCAGTACACTGGGAGCTTGCCGTGCCGGGGTCTTTGACGGGGCATAGAAGCGCAGCAAGCAGTCGTGATTATGCTCATAGTAGAGTTCACCACGTCTTGAGCTGCCAGTTCTTCCGTCCCATCCGAAGCTCCCTGCAACGGCTCACCTGCTGTGAGAACCATGACGAACCTCTCGACGTCTATCCTTCCGATGTTCCATCCAGTTGTAGAAGGCCGAGAGCACGGACATCGGGAGACAGCACCACTTATCTCAAGCAGAATGCACTGATGATCACTGGCTGAGTAGTCCTCTAATACTTTCCAATTGTGTATCCTTCGTACTAAGGACTCCGAGGTGAATGTCACGTCCGGTATGGTTCCCTTACAGCCAATACGGCGGAAAGTCGACGTATTTCCAGTGTTTAGTACGACGAGGGCCGTCCTGGCCGCCATTTCCAGGATTCGTTTTCCCCGCGGATCCGTCTGAGGCAAGCCTTATTCGATTGCTGTAGCGTTGAAGTCGCCCCCAACGAGCACTTTGCCCTCTGCGTTCGAGACAGCGCCCTCCAAAGCATTAAGCTTGGCTTGGAAAGATAATATCGACTCGTTAGGCGTTAGGTACACAATAAAGAAGGTGATTCCTGAGCACCGAACCCACAGGAAACCATCCACCCGTCCACAACTCTCCGCTTGAAAGTCACTGTTCCGAACCCAGATGGCGGCTGTACTAGTTTCATCAGAATACCATAATGCAGGACTTCTATTATGGTGTTGCTCACTCAGCAGCAAGAAGTCAGCTTTCATTTCCCTGGCAAACTGCTCAAGCAGATTTTGGGCGGTTGAACTGCGGTGTAGGTTTAGCTGCAGGATGCGGGTCATCGAAGCTCTGATTTTGCCTTGGCTAGAGCTTCCTGGAACACCCGGCATTTTCCTGATCCCAAGACGTGTCCAAAATCAGGTTTTGGATCAGCATCCTTGCAAAGAATACAGTGTGCCTCCTTCGTACACTCTTTCCTTTTATGTCCCGTTTCACGGCATTTGTAACATAGGGAACTCCTATTGGGTCCTTTGCATACTTGTGTGGTGTGACCATAACCAAGGCATTTGAAGCATTGAAGAAGCGTTGCTCTTCACCGTATCCTACAGACAACCCACCCTATTCGTACTTTGCCCTTGTTCAGGAATTGTTCGGCGTCCTTTTCGGTCAAGTCAACTATGGCCATGCGTTGTCCCCTGTTGTTTTCTGGTGTCAGTCTCACTTTGATCCTTCCCACGCTAGGGAACTCCCCTTTGATGGCCTCTTCTACCTCGGCCAGATCTGTCACGCAGTCAATGTCCCGTATTTCGATCGTTGTCATCGGCTCAAGCGGGGCTATAGTTGCGCTTTGGCCGAGGACTTTCTTTACTGCGTCGCAGAATGCTTCTTTATTGCCGGCCTCTGCTCCGAATTGTGGCCCGACCACGTTGGTCGTACTACTTTAATGGTAGTATTGGTGTCTCCGGGCCTAACGTTTAACTGATGTCCCGCAGTACCTCCGCGTAGGATCGGCCATCTTGGGGCTTTACAAGCAGTGCCTGCTGGTGGGGTCTTCGTCGGGGCTTCTGCCTCTCCTGTTTTACATCGAGTCCTTTTTCTAATTAGGCGTCCGTACGAACTTTACTTTCTGGCTTTTTTTGAAAGAGTTTCTTTGCGGCTTTCTTCGCTCCTTTTGTAAGCACTGTCTGGAGCCCCTGATCTAGTGCTCCACGCCCTTCAAGTGCCTCTTCCTTCCTTCTTTCATCCCGATCTTCTTCGATTGGGCTAGACGCCATTCTTTTATTGACTTTTAATGATGGGGCTATCTGCATGTCGCCTTTAGATTTTGCTCCAAGCGCCTCTTTAGCCTTCTGTTCATCTTCGGCCCTTAACCAGCTCCTCCAATAGTGCCCTATGCGATCTAGGAGCTCCTCTAGTTCAAGGAGCCCTTCCTTTGCTGCTTTGCTGATTTTTGGGGAGTCGCATGCAGCTTGTATTCTTTTCAGAACGTCTCCCGCTTTTCGGAGTAGCCTCTCTTCTTCATATCGCTGGGCCGCAATTGTACCTTGCACCCATCCTTGGGAGAGGTTTTCGCGTTCTGTTTCCGAGTGCAGTACTTCCGCCACATTTTCAACGTTGGCGGTACAATCACGCGGTGTCTGGTCACTCTTTGCTTTTAGTGCCGTAATCTCCTCGTTTGCTTCTGGATTTTTCGTTGCAATGTCGGGATTTGTGACCCTTGCATCGGTCGCTTTAGTAACGATCGCAGCGGCGACAATCGAATTTTCGGTGCTCTTTATGTTATCTTCCACTGCTCAAACACCTGAAGCATCCTGCAGAGTTTCCCGCTTCTCCTTAATAGGCCGCTCGGGCGTTCGCATAATTTTTTTGCTGCGCACAAACGCCGCAGGAATCTCAGTCTGAACCAGACTGTCCGTTGTTCTCCGTTTTTCGTCTACCGTCACTGTCATCGTGTTAGCCTTCGTTTTTTTCGTAGTTAGTACAGCTCTCGATGTACTGTTGACATCGTCAACATCGTCGTTATTAGTTTTGGTTTAATTTTTTGGATGTTTTTGATCTTTTAATTTTGTTTGCTCCAGTTTTATTGGGTCCCCCCTCGGAGCCGCTATCTCCGTTCGTGTGTGTAGTCGCCTTTTTGATCCCATGGTTATCTTTGCAGAGCAGGGAGGCCATGCGAGGGTTGGCACAAGCCCTTATGGGGACAAGTGCTCAGAGCCAGACCAGCGCTAATCGGGAGTCCGTCTCAACCGAACCTACACCACCAACCCAATGGTGCGAACTTCGAACGTACTCCGAGGCCTGCCAAGGTTTTACCGGGACGGAGACGGTATGATAGTTGAATTGGAGCCGTTCACACACGAGTTTCACCTCGGCGCTACTGTGCAAAGCAACTAGGTCCAAACCATCACATCCGCCAGCCCAAAGTGTCAATTCCAGTTCGTTGTCCAAAGCGTAGTCCAGATCCAATCAGAGTCGTTACATGTCATCCCAGGAGGGAACCTCACGGCGCCCCCCATATCCTCGGGTCCGTGGGGGTGGCACTCCCCAGAGAATGCTAGCCTCCAAGAATGTTCTTGTCGACCGGCTTTATCCCTGCGGGAATTCCCTCGGGTACGTGGGGGCGGAACTCCCCAAAGAATGCTAGCCTCCAAGAGTGCTCTTGTCGACCGGCATTTCCCCTGCGGGGTTTCCTCGGGTACGTGGGGGTGGAACCCCCCAAAGAATGCTAGCCTCCAAGAGTGCTCTTGTCGACCGGCACTCCCCCTGCGGGGAATTTAGACAGTGATGGAGCGTGCCTAAACAATTCCTAATTTAGGTACTGATGGGACTTGTCTAAACAATTCCTAATTGAGGCACAGATGGGACTTACCTAAACATAAAAAATTATGTATGTGTTAGAGACCGATAACTAGTCTGATTGTTTTGTAATGCCTTGACCGAGAGCTTTCATTTGATGCTTCAATCATTTAAATTGGAGGGGATCGAAATTTCGGCTGATTTTTGAGGCAATATCTGTTTTTTCTTGTGGAACTTCGCAAAAATGTTGTTTTTATGAATTTCACTCTGAATCGTAGTTTTAAGAGTGTTCGCGTCTTAATTAGGAATCTAAGCACCTTTGCATGCCGAACACTATGCAATTACCAGGGAGACGTCAACATTTGAAACCCGTCTGGAAAGTTCAGAGGATTTGAACCGTGGTCTGTTAATTGCTTTGTAATGTCAAAAGTGGCAGAATATCTGATGCAGCTTCTGAGGGGCTACCTGAAAGTCTGAAGACTGCTTTATGACACGACACAGGGCCGACGAAGGGTGGAAGTTACATCGGATGTTGCCCAGGGATCTATTCTTGGTCTAGACCTGTGGAACGTATCTAATGGCGAGCTACTGAAACTGGAGATGCCAGATGAGTCGCGCTTGATTTGCTAGATGATGTTGTGGCTCTAGTATGCTAGTGCGCCGAGTGAGAGACTGAATGACTGCCCGTGAAGTGGTCATTTTGACAAAAAAGAGAATCCCTAGAGTACGGATGATCAGTATTGGAGACATACTAATCGGACTGAAGACAGCAGCTTAGTACCTGGGACTACTGATCAACTCACAGATGGGTTTCTCGGAGCAAATCAGGGAAACGGCTGAGTAGGCTGCTTCGCGTGCAACGGCTCTGAGTAGATTTATTGCCAAAGTAGACGAGCCCAACTCATCAAAAAGACGTCTCTTAATCAGTGCCGTGGGGTTAGTATTAATATATGGAGCAGAATTAGGGGGTGACGCAGTATGGAGGTGTATTAAAAACGGTGGGGTCCTCTAGCCTGAAGGCACCTCACAGCGTAGCAAAACGAGACCTGGCCCGAAGTAATGTGTCAAATGGTTCCAGGTTAGGTTCTCAGGTTGACAGTGGAGGTGTTTAGTGGGTAGTCCAGTCGTTCGCGAGCATGAGAGCCTTAAACTAAGTGCGTAAATGGCATTCACGTCCAAGCCACACAAAAAATTGCACAAAAAATCTATGAAGAATTTTGCTCCCTTGTGTAGAGCGCAAACATAACAAAACCAAGCATCAGTAGTGCAACGCTCCATGCAGAACCTATATTGAGTATCATTACTTTTACAATAAAAGAAAGAAACAAATATCCTAGTATGAGGCTGGAGAGCCAGAATTCTTATCTATTGCCTGAAGGAAGATAGCATGCTTTATGCTCATAGGCGATCAACCCAGTTTCGAGTACTTGCTAAGCAAATACTTGACACAGCTTTGACACATCTCTCCAATCATACCATCTCACCCAATTCTTTCCGGACACCGATATTTTTCAACTCTATCTCTACTTTCTAGCACTGTAGAGAAAGAACAGGCATTCTGTTTTGAGCTTCTGATTAAATAAGGTCTTTCCATTTCCACCCTGACTCATATATTATTATAATCAATGTAAAGTATTGAGTTTAAGCCGTCTAGATATTAGTTGATACACTTTTTAACTCTTCTTCGATGGCTTTTTCAAATCGGACTCTAACTTTTCGGATATATTGTACCGTTTTTTTGGTCCAATAACCGTATCCTATAATTACAAGGGCGGTTCAATAAGTATTTAGCCTCTCCGCCAAATTACGCCACTATCGCAAGAGATGCACTATCGTGTAATTCATTCTTGTAGACGGCCACTGTCAAAATTTTAGCGGAATCAGACTCGAAGTTTTGTTTTGGCCGCGTGTGGAAGCGGGCATGTCTGCAGATTTTAGAAAAATGGAGAAAGAGGAATATCAATCGATGATACAATTCTTGTTTTTGGAAGGGAAATCGCACAGTGAAATCAAAGAGTACTTGGATGCTGTGTATAGTGACTGTGTTCCTGTGATGGCGACCGTAGAATATTGGTTTAACGAGTTTCAACGTGTTTGCACGTTGTTTTTTGATGAGGCACACCCATGCGCCCCAAAAACGGATACCACGGAGGATAACGTGAAAAAAATCCACGAGCTCACATTGGTAGATCGCCGATTAATGGTGCGCGAGATAGCTGAGATAGTAGGCAGCTCAAAAGACTACGTGGGTCATATCCTGCATGAAATTTTGGGCACGAGAAAGCTGTCCGTGAGATCGGTGTCTCTGGACAACAAACCATATCAGATTAGTGTTTGATGCTGTTTAACCGCAACCCGAAGGAGTTTTGTTGTCATATTATGACCGTTGATGAAACATGGCCCCACTGGTACACAACAGACACCAAAAAGCAGTCGAAGCAGTGGACTCTACCCAACAAACGTGCTCCAAAGAAGGCGAAGACTGTCTTTTCGGCCAGAAAGGTGATGGCCACCGTTTTCTGAGATTCACAAGGTGTGATCCACATCAACCACCTGGAGAATAGCAAAGCGGTCATAGGGCTCTACTATGCCGAATTATTTGGCCGATTCGAAACAGATTAAAGAAGTTGGAGCATCACTGGGTCAAGTGTATCGAGCTAAGAGGAGATTATATTGAGAAACAAATTGCCACTTTTCCAAAAATTTTCCTTTTATTTCGCAAGCTAAGTGCTTATCGGTCCGCCCTCGTTGATATTTCCAGCAATATTCCCAGCTGTCTGGGTCAATTGAACTTCTTTTAGCAGGTCCCCTGTAAATCATCTTTCTATGTACCCTTGCTTTTCACGATACTAAATGCTTTTCGGCACAGTTCTAAATTTTCAATGTAGTCGGATATTTTTCGGAGAACTCATCATCCAAAAACATCTATCTTTCCTTTGTTTAAGTCAGCGTCCATATTTCAGACACATAGAGGAGTATAGGTGTAATCAACATTTTGTGGAATTTTATTTTTGCTGTTGGTTTAGTTTCTTGGGTCTCATCAGAGGAAGGACTGCAAAGTAAGTTTTATTCGCTAACGATATATGTATTGAAGTTCATCTTTCTTCTTCTTTGCACAACTACAGCCTCTCTCAGGCCTTCCCTTCGTGCAACAAGTGCCTCCAACTGACTCGGTCCATTGGCCACGACCTTCATTTTTGAAATCCGAGCAGCGGTGAATCGTCTTCGTCGACCGAGTCATACCATCGTTTCCTCCGTCTCCCCGCTGGTACCCGCCCTTCAGTTCTTCCAACGAATACATTTTTGGGGGTCCGTTATTCGTCCATTCAATTCTTGTGGCCAGCTTATTGCAGCCTTCGCAGTCTTACAATCGATGAGACCTCCAGCTCGTCAAAGATTTCATACAGCTCATAGTTGTATCGAGCCCGCACTCTCCCGGTCTAGTTTGGCCCCAACTATTCATCTCAGGACCTGTCCTTCGAAGGCGTTCAATATGTTTGTGGATGCTTAGGTTAGTATCCATGTTTCAAACCCATACCATAGCACAGGTCTTACCACCGATTTGTATACCTAGAGCTTTGTTTTCCTGTGTTTACAGCTGGTCTTCAAGATCGTCAAAATTGAATAAAATATCATATTTGCGAGCTGCATTCGTCGGCATATTTCGTCGCTTTTATTACCGGTTCTCATTATTTTGACGCCTGAATACACAATTTCACCCACATTTTTGATTCTGTATTTGTTATGTGTGATATTTTGTGTATTTGAGGTATATTTCTTCGATTGCGTCATGAGTTTTGTTGTATTGTCATTGATTTGTAGCCCTACTAGTTTTGCTTCGCTGTTACCTTTCTTGCTGCTTCCATTTCCACCCTGGGATACAATAATTCAATAATTACTGGACAATGTCACTCCGTTTAAATCGGTATAATCTAAAGACGCCGATTTTTTTTTGGTCGTCAGCATTATAGCGCTGTCAATAATCTTATCGGATGTTGCAAGCAATCCATAGTACACCTAGCAAACTTTTGGTTTCTTCTTCTTGGCACTACAGCCCCTTTCGGGCCTTCGCTTCCTGCAAACAGCGCCTCCAACTGTCTCGGTCCGTTGACCGCGTCTTCCAATCCCGAAATCTGAGCAGTGATGAACTGTCTTCGTCGACCGAGTCAGACCAGCGTTTCCTTGGTTTCCCCACTGGTCGCCGGCCTTCAGTTCTCCCAACGAATACCTTTTTGGGTATCCGTTGTTCGTCCATACGATTCATGTGTCCAGCCCATTGCAGCTTCCGCAGTTTTACAATCCTTGAGACTTCCGGTTCGTCAAAAATTTCATACAGCTCATGGTTGTATCGAATTCGCATTGGTCCCCGTCTAGCTTCGGTCCGATTATTCCCCTCAAGACCCGTCGGTCAAAGGTGTTCAATATATTTGCGGATGCTTGGGTTTGGTTTGCTCACTTGAAATAACGTTACATCAATATGTTTTATACATGTATCATGAGGACGATCGATCTGTCTTGATGCGTAAAAATAGTTGCATAGTTTTACGTATCTTAACCATGATCACATAAAATATAGACTGACGATCCAGTATAGAGAAATTGTGATCGGAGTGTGAAAGAGAAAGTAATAAATATGCTAGGCGACTCTTTGCTCTCTTTCTACCCCACAAATAGCATTGTATGATCATTGGCATATTAAAGTCTGACGATCGTTTTTGCAGACCAGATAAAGAGCGAAGAGCTGCCTATTTAATGCTCTCTCTTTCACACTCCCAGCACAATTTCTCTATACCGAATAGTCAGTCTATGTCTTTTTATGTCTATTATCTAAACTCAGGTCGATCATCTTGATGAGCGAGGAAATTATGGGAAGCTTCACTGGAGCTCAGCCTAAGATCCCAACTAGGAGTCGTAAACTAGCAAACAAAATCCTAGAAACATCTCTATTATCGGTGACTAGTACATATTAGGCAGTCTAAAAACTGCTATCTATTCAAAGCACTCATTTCTATCCATTATCATCTAAATACATAATATGTATGTATAAAATAAACTTACGTTCGGAAAATTAGTTTTCTATACATGTCATTTGATTGATTTTTTCTTTATAAGAAATCAAATCGTCACTGCCAACTACATGTGCATATAAAACATAATTTTATTTTATGCATTGTAAAGCAACAATCATTTAAAAATTCAGCCATTCAACAATCCCTTCCTTTAACAATTTTTACTATTCAACATACTCGTATTAATATAGTTTTTTAATTTCACGCTTTAATTTTCTTACGCTGGTATTTCGTTCGAATGAAATAAATATTTGTTTCAATTTTAAAATCAATGTTTCTGGCTGTGTTGAATTTGTTGTTTCAAACTCATTAATTACAAAAGTTATAATAATTATTATTTTTTTGTTCATTTACTCTATATAAAAATCAACAACAGATGTAACGGCTTTAAAAGAAAGAGGGTCTGTTTAAAAAAAATTCTTTTGCATTGTTCTTCCTTAATAATAGTATGTTTATAAGAATAATTATTCTGCTTTTGGCAATGATGGTGACCAAATTAATTGCAAGTCCAATAGAAATACACGATGCTCATCATAATGTGGTTCGAATCATTACTCCAGATGATAATAAAAATTGAAAATGTATCAATCAATAAACGCAGGTTAAGTAACTAGATTACTTACTTCTCGTCTTTTTGTTTCTAGAATATTTTGATGTAGGTAAATTTCATGAATATTTTTCCCAGGAATACGAAGTTTGTCTGGAAAGCATTCGGCCTACGTCAATATCGCCGCGGCAGAGCGTTCGAGCGACCACGGTGAGCCATAAGCGTAACCAACCCTTATGAAATTCGTGGATGTTACTTGTTACTAGGGTATGAAAGATCGATGACGGTTTACCGTTAACCGGTTAAATCGACTCACCAATCGTCGAATTTTCACCGGGCAATCGCTTTCACCCAAATGGACTTATGGGTTGTGTTTCGCCGTCCCCTTTGTAATATGAGTATAATAGCCGGATTCGTAAAATCGATAACTTATTAAATAGCAAGGGGGCGATATATCGGTTGTAACTTTTGCTTTTTTCAAAAAGTGATATTTCTCCGACATGAAAACGCTTCGAAGTTAGTGTATAAATTTTTAAAATGGATTTAGTAGTGAAAACCGTGCGATTTGCATCGTTAAATTTCAGTGAGTGTAGATTAAGGAATTGCTGTAGTGAAAACAATTGTGTTCACTAATCTGCATTCATTAAAATATGCAAAATCATTCGCTAAGTTTGAAAATTGCAAAATGTAGTGCCGCATTATGTATGTTTGTGATATCAATTACGATCACTAACGAAACAGTTAGAGCTTTGCTCTCCGACGTTTAGATATATAAAGCACACGACTTCCACAGCGATTTTTTTTCAATCGACAAGACACAAATCGAAAAGTTAGCGACAGGAAGAAATGTTACTGCGTTCAGCTGATCAAAAAACGTGACTACGTCATCATTGAGTATAAGCAGGTAAGATTTTGATCAGCGTATGAATACGGCCATTATATTACAAAGACAACGCTTTTTTTGCGCATTGGTATTTACTCCTCGCTGTCGGACTCACCCTTCTCCTGATGTCAAAACTCGACCAGAGCTTACCTTTGTCTTAATATGCAAATCTCAACGTCAATGCATGGTTACTGGCTTCTCATTCCGCTGCCATTGGTGTTGAATTTTTGTTCGCTATTATCTTGCCATAAATAAGAATGTGAATCCTCGTAAACAGCAATAATGATGGCCAAATAGCAGAGTATTTAAAATGCAGAAAAAAAATTCAAATTTGTCAACAAGCACCATACGTTACCATCTAGCCCAGGTGTACTTTGCTTTCATTGTTCATCAAGTCTCATATAAAAAAAAGAAGGGACGACAAAGATTCTAAAGACCCGCCTGCAAATGAAAGGTAATTAATCTTGCTTAATCCTATTGTATCTTCGTGAAACTTGAAATCTTCCCTTGGTATATGCATATCGCACACGGGCCAATGATCAATGGTCAGTAAGGACGCTGGAGGACAATTATCTCACTGACACCATGTCATTAAGCGTCCGCCTGAGATTATCCGATAGCAAGGATCTTGTACGTCAATTTTCAACAATACTCTATGCAGGATGGGGATTTTCTTGGTGACTAAATGCCATTAAGAATGGCAGAAAGTCGGGTTTTCAAAGCATTTTGCAAGGCAATAAAGCCCTTGACAACAGTGTCCACCGAACACATGTATCAAGGCTATGGATAAAAATAAAAAGTTCATAGAGCTGTAGGCCAACTTTGGGGGAAACCTTCGCAATACTAAGTCTATCGGACTAATACAAGATTTGTAGACATATTCTGGGAGCCTACAGTTGTATTTGGCCCTAACGGCTCATAATTTTGGACTACGGAGAGGATACGGTCGATCTATCTAAGGTGCTCAAAGAAGCTGCACCAGAAATTGAATTTATGTCGGTCAAACCCTTTGCGAGAAGAGTATCGACTGTAGAAAGGAAGAATTTACCATTTAACCTAGTATAAATTACAAATAAGTGCAATCCAAGTGTCTTTCAACAAATAAGGTACTCGAATTTCAGAGTGGTGAGGTGACAATGCCTCCAGAAAAGAGGAGTCAACCTGTGTAATCGATGTCAAAGATTTTGTCATTTGGCTGCCAGCTGCGCCATGCACTATAGGTGTGCCAAATGTAAAGACGTTCATGCTCCCGGTGAGTGCAAATTGGCTCAGATGGAGCCTAAAGAAAAATTATACTAAGTTAATTGCGTTGTTTTTGGTCATCCAGCATTATATCGAGGACGCTCCCGATATCAAGATACAAAAGTAAAATTTGCTCCAAAACAAACACAAGTATACCGTAGTGTCATGCCCTCCAACTTCGTCAAGTCCGGAGTATCATTTGCACTAGCCGCTGGAGGACCAGCAGAAAATGCTGCAAATAATGTAAGTGGCAATAATGAGCTGCTTCTCAAAATTTACCAGCAACTTAATTCTTTATCGGAGAGAACTGATAAACAAGATTCAAAAATTAACTTCATCTTGCACCGTCTAGGCCTTTCAAATGGCTCAAAATAACTTGTCATCCAGTCACATTCCCATGGATAGGCTTCGTCTCATCTCGATCAGCGTCAACTCCATTGTTAGTCTACATCGACGTAACTATCTCCTTGAATTCATTGTTAACCTGCAGCCTGACATCATACGTCTCACTGGAACCCACCTCAATTCATGGCACTTCATGACATTCAAAGATTTTGCATTCGTAAGAAACGATAGGGTAAACGGTGATTAGGAAGGTGGCACCGGGATTTTGGTAAAATGACCCTTTTGTTTCTAAAATATTGAAAAGTCGGATTCAATAGCTTTGAATCTCTTGAAGTGTCCTTTATCAAAATTGCACTGCCAGGTGGGGGTAACCTCCTCGTTATCTCTGCCTACGCAACTGATGGAAATGTTCTCAAGTTCAATGAGGAGCTGAATTCCTTGTTTGAAATACTCGAATCGAACAGGCAGCATGGTTATTATATTTTTGCCGGTGACCTGAATGCCAAACAGTCATCATAGCTGAACACCAACAATAACCCACGAGGTGTATTCCTGAAATTGTGGATAACAGAGAACCAAATTGAGTACAGATGCAATCTATATGGGTCGGAGTTCCCAACATACCCTAGGACAAATTCATATTTGGACCTCTGCATTGCTGACGCAAGACTTGAATTCAGCTTTAAAAGTCCTCAAGGGAAACTACAGGTGATTCCTTACGATAGCGACCATAACGCAATCATAATGAAAACCAATCATCAACGGGATGATGTCTTCCTCATTCCAGTTCAACATGGAATCATCGGTTGCATTTCAAAACAAGTTGGGTAAACAGATCTACGCTCATGTCAGAAGGGTTTTGTATTCAATTTACAAAATGCAGTCACCAGATCGAATCAAATCAAGAAACATGTCAAAGACGATTTTATTGGAGAAAATATGAAATCCGAAGATCATACTATTATTAACAAAGTTGAACGAATTTCGACTTCTGAGCTTTTTGGTATTGTTATACTCATAAGTATCTCCCTTGATAATTATTTCAGGTGTCCATCCGCGACGGAGGAAACACATTTTTCATGTATTTCCCCCTGTGCCCCCACTGAAGCAAAAACTGACAGTTTAACAACTGTTTTGAAAAGCTCCCATGAAAACTTTCATTTCATACTCATATCGGCTACGTTTGATGAATTTTTTTTTTCAGGGGCACTCTCCTGTACTGTTATCATCGATTAATGGCCAATTTTTTCGAATCCTAGAATGGTTATAAAACCCTTTTGCTAGGAGCTCTCTCTCACCTCCTTGACTTGTTTCACTTACGAGCATGAATTGTAGGTACTCATCTTCAGTCATTCATTAAATTGAATCAAGTGTTCAAAGCATGTACCTTAAACGTTGAAGTTGGCAAAAAATAACTCAAAATTATTCAATCTTCGCATTCAAAACAGCCACCATTTTGTTTTACGATTACTGGTATCACTAGCTGAACCGATTCTCAAAGATATACATGACACCTATCATTCCTGAAATTTTCATGCAAATCCTAGCAAAACTGTAGTGTCTAAGTCGGTAAAAAGCGCATGTTGTTCCATAGCCATATGTTACCATTTTTTTTGTGGTAGGGAGGTGAAGGCATTTACACCCGCCGAGTCTGGCAGTGTGGGACTCCCATGGAGGATAACCTTGGACTACCCACTAAACACCTCCCCTGTCAATCTGAGAACCTAGCATGGAACCGTTTGACACATTACTTCGGGCCAGGTCTCGTTTTGTTACGCCGTGGGGCGCCTTCAAGCTGGGGAGTCCCTTTCCTAGCGGGAGGGAAGAGGGAAAGAGGAAATGCCAGAAGAGCGATCCTCCAGCCCCAGCACCTCCGGCTGCTGCGAGTCTCTTTTATCTTTTAGGACTGCCCGAGCATAATGTGCCACCTGGTTCCATTTGTCAACTGATTCGAGCATCACCGCAACTATATTATCCGGGGTGAGCTCTCCCGTCTCCCTGTAGAGTTCCCTTCGCAGCCTGGCCCATTTGGTACACGCAAAAATTTTTGACAGGCATTGTCCTCCTCTCCTGGGCAAAACCGACAATCGGGAGACCGTGACTTGCCGATCTTGTGCAGGTAAGACTGAAAACACCCGTGCCCGCTCAAAAGCTGGGTCAGATAGAAGTCAGTCTCACCATGCCTTCGATTAAGCCACGGTCTCACATCCGGGATGAGGCGCGCAGTCCACCTTCCCTTCATGCAATTCCTCCAAGACTGCTGCCAATCGTTGAGCGAGCGTTGTCTCTCCTCGCGGACAACCATCTCCCTCGCATCCTCGTTTCGGCGCAGGTGAATAGCGCGGCGCTCTCTGGCAAGGAGGGCGACAGGTATCACGCCTGCAATCACTCTCACCGCCGAGTCGGAGACTGTTGGATACGAAGATGCAATTCTCAGTGCTCCTCTTCTCTGTACCTGTGCCAATCGTTTTCGGTATACCTCCTTGCTGAGAGCGTTGCCCCATACCTCTGCTCCGTACAGTAGCACTGACCCTACAGCACTCATCAAGAAGCGTCTTCTTGATGGGCTGGGTCCCCCTACGTTGGCCATAAGTCGACTCAGAGCCGATATTCCCGAAGCAGCCTTCTCAGCCGTTGCCCTGATTTGCTCAGAGAAACTCATCTTCGAGTCGATCAGTAGCCCCAGGTACTTCACCGCTGGCTTCGATTCAATTTTTATACCTCCAATACTGATCATTCTTACTCTAAGGATTCTCTTTTTTGTCAAGATGACCGCTTCGGTTTTCTCCAGTGCTAAACTGAGCCCACTAGCAGTCATCGAGTCCCTCACTCGGCGCATTAGCATACCTAGCCTAAGTTGCGCTTGTTCAACGGTGCGTCCGGTGACCAGAGCCGTAACATCATCCGCATAGCCGACCAAGCGCGACTCATCTGGCATCTCAAGTCTCAGTAGCCCGTCGTAAGACACGTTCCACAGGTCCGGACCAAGGATAGATCCCTGGGCAACACCCGATGTAATTTCCATCCTTCGTTGGCCCTGTGTCGTGTCGTAGAGCAGGCTTCGGTCCTTAAGGTAGTTCCTCAAAAGCCGCATTAGATATTTTTGAACTTGAAAAGAGTTTTCCAGCGTGTCCAGAATATCCACCCATCTGGCGGAGTTGAAGGCATTCCTGACGTCGAGTGTCACCAACAGGACGATCCGTCGCTTGGCGCGACTATATGCCTCTGCCTTTTGGACCGCGTTCACCACCTCTGCAATCGCATCAATGGTAGAACGTCCTGCTCTAAAGCCGTACTGCCGAGGAGATAGGTCCCCAGCAGCACGAATCGCGTCAGTGAGTCTTCCCTTGATGAGTTTCTCTAGCACTTTCCCAGCCGTGTCTAGCATGCATAACGGGCGGTATGCAGACGGCGATTCGGGATTTCCCTTCCCCTTGCTGACCAGCACGAGCCTCGCCACCTTCCATCGTACCGGGAAAACCCCGTCCCGTAGGCAAGCGTTGAATGTGCTGAGCAGCAAGCAGCCATATGTTACCATAGTAATAAATGCAGCGCATATTGTTCCATAGTAATACAGGAAAATTCAAACCGCTATAACTTCGCTAGATATGATTCAATCTTTATGAAACTTTCAGGATAGATCAATCTTACAAATATGCATCTACGTACAGAATTTCATTGAAGGTACCGTTAAGATTTTATTCAAGAAAACATAAAATCGATAAATCATACTATTACTAACAAAGTTGAGTGAATTGCGACTTCTAACGTATTTGTTGTTGTTTTACTCACCAAGGCCTATTTTCCTGATTTTTTCAGATTTTTCGGATCACAGATGTCCAAGCTCTGTGCGCCCCTCGAAGCAAATTTTGCCAAACTAAGACCTGTTTTGAAAAGTTCTTATCAAGACCTTTCATTTGATACCCATATCGGCTACCTTCAATGAAATTTTTTTTCGGGGGGTCACTCTCCTATACGGGGAGACCCCCCTTAAATACCTTATAAAATTTGTTCGTAGTTGAACTTTAAAGAGATCACCACTTTACACCTACACACAAAATTTGATGTTTATAGCTGAAGTAGTTTCCGAGAAAAACTGCTGTGACACACAGACGGACGGACAGATGGACAGATGGACAGACGGACAGACGGAAAGACGGACAGACTGGTCGCGAAACTAGTAGGGTTTTGTAAAATTATTTAACAAAACCCTAAAAACAGATTGGGAAAAGTTTCAAACGAAGTTTAATCGAGAGTATCAGAAGCAATGTCCTCTTTTTGATGATAGCAGCTCTTGCTAAATGGTTCCGAATGACAGGAATCTAACTGACGATGAAATAGATCTCTATTTGTCTAAGTTAGAGAAGCTGACGTTGGAAACAATTGAGAAAGTAGTTCCCGAGAAGAAACATCGAAACAATATGGAAGGATATGAAACACCAACCATTGCAAAATTAAAAAGATTGAAAAACCTTCTTCTCACACGCGTCAACAATATTTATCGGCGATTTTTGGACTACAACCATCCCTCGTTGGCATTGTTGAAATTACACCTGAAGACTTGTGTTTCATATTTGGCAAGATAAATAACAAGAATTATTGCATATTCTTCAACAACGTATTGACCAAATCATATTTCCCAAATGAGTGGAAAAAGGTGAAGATACTTCCGATCTTGAAGAAAGGAAAAGAATCTTCATGACCTAAAAGCTATCGCTAAATCAGCTTGCTACCTAACATCAGCAGGTTGTTTGAAGTAATGCTAAGCAATGCTAAACGCTCACATTGAGAATTATGAGTTGATGCCGAATTGCCAATTTGGTTTTCGTGTTCTGTAGGAAACTAAACAACAAAGAATGGCTTGGAGCGTGTCTCATTGACATGGAGAAAGACTTCGATACGGTGTAGTTAGATGGACTAACTTTTAAACTCCTTTAGGACAGGTTCCCCAGACACCTTGTCGCCATGATGAGCAATATGTTATACGGGAAATCATTTGTTGTTACTGATGGAGTTTTGACGACAATGCGTGACTTCAAGGTCTTGAATGGTCTACAGCAGGAAACAGTTTATGCGCCTCTGCTTTTCCAATATTCATTCGCAAACTAATTAACGGCTTTGATTTTAACATTTCGCCAACGCGATGCTGATGATCTGATCATATATACGGCAGATCGAAAAGCTACAATAGTTCAGAGCAATTTTCATAAAATATTTAATGATGTGTAGCTGTACACTGACAATTGACGAATGAAAATCAATGCTCAGAAGTGCGAAACAATTTTGTTTCGGACAATACTGCAGGGGGTCAGTCAAGACCTGAAACGTAATTGGAACGATTTCCACATCATGGCTGGTGAGAGTAGTTCAGAATGGGTTCCACATAAATCCTGTGGTCGATACCTCGGTTTTCATCTAGATCAGTATCTGTACTGAAGATGTCAAAATCATGCTAGTAAGGTACAAAAAGTAGTCATGGCCCTTTGACGACTCTTTCATTTCAGATACATTAATCAAGAGGTCAAAATCATATGTTACAAGATCCTGGTTAGTCCAGTTTTGACATATGGACGTCAGATCAGGTACAATCAGAATGCTAGTACTGTGGAAAAATTATGAGTTTTCGAAAGAAATGTCTTTGTGCATGGTTTGTACAGAAAGCCTGAGACGTATTGGAAGCACTATATATCGAATAGAAGAATTTATCAAACTGCTAAAGTGACAAGAATCGATATCTTCATATTGAAACTTCTTCCGAAATATATCGCGAAATCTGTAATTGTGAGTGAAAATCCTTGAATTTTACAGCCGTTCCACCCTACAGACGGGTATATTGAGACTTGTCTCGCTACTGGCTTCGTTCCTCCAGAAGCATTCGTGTATTTGGACATGAATTGATATGATTTTGATTCTGACGGCATCCCAATCATATATCACATGTATAGATGGGCCGCCGATAAGAAGGTAAAATATCCCCCGAATTTGAATTCACGAGACCAAAAATTCCAATGGAGATACTCATTTGCTAGATTCGTTGAGGCTGGTCGAGCTGAGACGGGGCAATCTAAGTATTGGTGCCTGAATAACAATGTCTAAATTATTCGTGTTTGTTTTCTGTTTTTGTGTTTTTTTGTTGCTTAGTTTTTGAGTTTCAGCTTATTATTGCTAAATTTAGTGTTGTAGTTTATTTGTGTTAAAAATGAGGTATAGGTTTCAATATTGAGGATAGGTATATGTTATGTTGACTATATTAGGTTTAAAGATAAGGTTTAACGGTTAGGTAAGGAATATTGTGTTAGCATCGTATTAGTATAAGAAAACGTGTTTTGATTTGAATTTGATCAGTATTAGGTTATAAGATATTAGGTGTAGGATAAAAGTTCACTGTTATATTGAAACTAGAATTAATTTTTGAATATTTTTGGTTGGTTTTCTCTCCTTATTCCACCGAAAACGGCTGGTACAAGTGCAGAGACAAGGGGCACTTCGAATTGCGATCACGTCTCAAACAGCCTTTGGGTCGGCGGTGTTTGTTATTACTGTCTTCCTTGCTAGAGGGTGCAGAAATATATACATATTTGCGCAGAAATGAAGGTAATGCTCACTAAGATGGAAAGGCTACGGTCTCTCAGCCATTGGCAACAGTCCTTAGAGAGTGACGCCAAGAGAAGATGGACTGCATGGCTTGTCCCAGGCCTGAAGTCATGGCAGCAATCGAAGGCAAGGTTAAAATGACTGCTACCTAACCCAGCTTTTGAACGGGCACGGAAGTTTTTGGTTTTACCTGTGCGAACTGAGTTGTCTCTTGACTGCGCCTACCACAGCTTCTTTGTCTGAAAAAAATGGGGCAGGCTGCATCGTGACATCTTCATTGATCTTGTGGAGAGCTGTATCCGGAAAGTATAATCGGAAATATGCGTAGATTACTTGACAAATGGAACCGAGTTGCACATTAAGTTCGGGTAGTCCTGATAGATAGATAGGGCGTACTTCAGCATTCAGGGTGGGGTATCTCTTTTCTAGCAATCTTTTCCCCTCCCTCTCTTTCCACCGGAAAGGAGACTCCTGTAACCCGAAAGTGCTTAAGGGCGTGACATAGCGAAACCTAGTGCAAAGTGATGTGTCAAACGGTTTCAGGCTAGATTCTAAAATTGACAGGAGAGATATTTAGTTGGTAGTCCAGGAGCATTGCCCGTTTCGGAGTCCTACACTCAGGGTATAAACAACCTTCACCTACCTGCCAAAAAACGCTCACGGTTGAATAAAATTAGTCTTTCAAACTTATTTGTTACATATGGGACGACTTGATTAGCGCACAGTGTGTATATGTTTGCAGAGTATTTTTTGTGATCGTCACATTCGCTTACGGGTGAGCAAAAAACGATTCCGCTACAGAATCGCTCAGGAGAACTTGCGAATGTTCTTTTTGATGTTATGTAAAATAATTTTACAAAACCCTACTAAAATCGCGTCCTGTTTGTCCGTCTGTCTGTCCGTGTGTCAAAGCAATTTTTCTCGCAAACTACTTAAGCTAGAAATATCAAATTTTGTATGTAGGTGTGAAGTGATGCTCTCTTCGAAATTCAACTACAAAGGTATTTAAGGGGGTCTCCCTATACAGGGGAGTTGCCCCTGAAAAAAAAAAGTTCGCCAAAGGTAGCTGATATGGGTATCAAATGAAAGGTCTTGATGAAAACTTTTTGAAACAGGTCTTAAACAGCATTTTTTAATTCGAAGAGCGCACTGGGAGGGGAAATATACGAAAAATTTGTGTCCCTTCCTTGGCGATTGGACACCTGTGATCTGGAAAATCTGAAAAAAATTATGGAGTTTATGAGCACAACAACAACAAATACTGTACAGGTCAAAATTTGCTCAACTTTGTTGAAAATAATATGATCTTCGAATTTCACATTTTCCCCAATAAAATCGTATAGGTACCCTTAAACTAAACGAATTCGATATTTGAGTAATATTATAAAAGGTCCTTATATTCTGTAAGTTTAAGGAAAATCGAATGATATCCACGTAGGTTGTAGTCATTTGAAATTTCTCCAATTACAACAACAATAATACCGATTTTGGTATTTTATGGACTTGCCATTGAACCAGACACAGCAGTTTTGATTTGATCTTCTTAAAATTTTCAAATAAGATCAATAACATAAATATTATTAGGAATTCATCATTTGAGTGATTTTTCTTAATTTGCAACAAAATGGCGACCGTTGAAAATGAAGAAACAATGATTTTTCTTTTAAACGTGCACATCTCTTTCACATGTTTCTTGACTTTATTCGGTTCTGATGACTGCATTTCGGGGAAGTTAGGTACAAAACCCTTCTGACATGAGCGTTCGTCCGTCTACATAACTTGTTTTTTTTTACTATTTTCAAGGTTCGCTGCTTCCAAAATAGGGCACTGAATGAATTTGATATGTTGGTGATCAATTTTTCCTTGTTGTATACAGATAATTTACAGTGTATATGGCATCTGCCATGATGCTATCGTGCATAGACTTATCAGACACGGGAAGTTTTGATGTCTTTCGGGTCGACTCCGATTGTGGACATAAATACTTGAAAAGTTTTTTTTAATTCGGGCTGTTAAATTGAATTCTAAATGCGCATGAAAAATCTCATTTGTGAAAAAAAAAAAAAAAAAAAAAAAAAAAAATATATATATATATATATATATATATATATATATATATATATATATATATATATATATATATATATATATATATATATATATATATATATATATATATATATATATACTTGCCAGGAAAAGTATGCGCACATGCAAGATAACAAAGTTAACGTTGTATTAAAAAGGATATGTCCACTTAATTTGAATGCTTTCTTTTATATCATAAAATCTACGCTTTTGCATGATCCCCAATATGTTTCATAATACCTACTTTTTAAAAAGACTTGAAACTCAAACAAAATCTATTTATGGCAACACAATAGACCAGAAAAAGTATCCGTGCAGAACAAACTGGGGGATTCCCCGTGTTACGCGATGACATTAATGTTTTTAGGTCCGATCATAGTTCTACTTGAAGTTGTGATAGGTTTGAAACTGAGTGCAGCTTTTTGTAAATTTTTTTTATCGGTGTTGAGGAGAGGAAAATTATGCTGAAATTTAAGAGTGAAGGGTAAACATACCGCGAAATTGGTCAAATAGTAGGCAGAACTCACTCCTCTGTCCAGTATATGGTGAAAACATGTAATTAAACTGGTTCGATTATGTCAAAGCCTCGTTGTGGTTGACCCTACATACTGACTAAACGCGAAAAAAGAAAGGTTTTGCAGGCAGTTAAAAAGAATTCTCGAGTAACTGCTTCCCAAAACGTTACAAATATGAAAGACTCTTTTGGCAAGGTTCTCAACGAAGATACCCTACAAAAAACACTAAAGAGAGATGGATATGGCTCACGCATAGCACGTAAGAAGCCATACATTTCGGATGTGAACAGGAAGAAATGTGTGGATTCCACAAAAAATATGTGAACAAGCCACCGGAGTTTTGAGAACAGGTCCTATTTATTCTCTGACGAAAGCAAATTTTGGATATTTGGCATTAAAGGAAGAATGTTAGTGTGGGTGAAGAGTGGTACTGCCCTCGAGAAAAAAAAATCTCGTACCAACTGTGAAACATGGTGGAGATGGTGTGATGGTCTGGGGGTGTATAGCGACAGAAGGAGTTCGCCAACTTGTGTTTATAGAAATGTAATGATTTTCGATTCAAATCGCTCGAACGAAATCGGAGCCGACATCTCATCGGTTATAGACGTGAAGTCTTGGGACGTGACAACGGACTGTACCCTACAGGTCAACAAGTCCGGACACACTTAGTCTACTCCGACGAGCCTATTGGCTAGCTAGCTAGTTCGGAGAGGAGTTCCGTCGCGGGTCTTGCGTGAGCAGACTAAGTCCGGCATACAAAATTTCAGCCACCGGTGCACATGCCCGTTTTACAAACGCGTCGAAAATACAACCATACGGAAACGAAACCTATCTCTACTTTGTTCCGTATTTCTTCTATTCATCCAGCCAACAACAAATACGGTATCTAATTCCGCGTTCCCGAATATCACCGACGCGATACCGAAAAACATCCTACTCTAACGCCAACTTCGAAACAACCTACTCTAATAAAAAACGCAAAGCAAATTATGGTACCGCGTACCAAACGCGACGTGGAACCGGCCATCCACGGATTTCTACAAGCCTACCCTTGTAACCGCATACTACCGTTCGCTACTATTCCTGCTGGAACAGATGGGCATGCTGGAAAGGAAAGACTGAGTCAGACTAACATTCATTTTATTCATGTTGTGCTAATGCAATAATCGATACATAAACTAAAGTTAAATCTTTGCATGCTTCTAAATCCTGCAATACATGCAAATTGATGTTTTAACTTAAGTCTGAAATTCTACCGTTTAGTTTGTTTTTTTTTATCTAGGGTAATTAAATTTAAGTTGCATATATTGAATCGCTATCCTTTATAATTAAATTAGATAAATAGATTTTTCGTTTCTGTTTGATAAAATTTCATTCTCTATTTAAGTGATATTTATGTTTATTCATTATTCCATTTATTTAAAATTACGATTTATACTCGTCGGCGGTAAAAAAATACAAGAATCTTTGAGTACGATACCAGTACACATGTTTTAATAAAATTTCATATAAAAATGATTTCACTAGTTCTAGAAGAAGCTGCTATGTTTATTTCTTCGATGTATTCCTTGACACTATAAATATACTATTTATGCATACACTTCTAGTGATTTTTGTATTTAAGCCCGCCTGTCTTTTAAATATATTGTAAATCCACAGTATAATTATGTAACTGGCTGCAAGCGACAAGCAAAGGAGTAATATCTTACATTAACCATTCAAATATACTAATCACAGTATTAACCAAATTATTATTACACTAATATTTAGAAAGTAAAACAGATACTCAGGCTATTTTATCAAGTTCGTTATCCTACGTTTTTTGTATACAAAATATAATCGTCAAAATTATAATTTATTTTTCACAAATCAATTACTTAATATAAGTGTGAATTTCCGAAGTATTATCTTTTTAAATATTCCACAAAAATCGGTGATATGGTTAGTTTATTACAAAATAACACTCATTTAACTCTCACTCATTTAAAAATGGGAGACGTTCAAATTGATCCTAATCAAAAATGCTAAAATATATCGCTTGTGCCTGATACCAGTGTAAATAAAAGTTCAGAACGTATTGATAATTGATTTTAAGTCAATTTAGTTAAGTATTATCACCTCCATTACGTAGAAGGCAAAATTAAGTTACATCTATTAACTCATCTCAAGCTACTTCTGTACCATCACTTTTTCTTAGAAGTCGTATGAGTCGTGTTCCACATATGGCATCGCATTTAGCCAGTTATTCCCCGAACGATATTTACTCTGGTTGTTTGGTGACCGAAGACAAATTATTGCAAAGTTCGTTTTGTCTCACAAAACACATGGCACTTATTTAGTCTAGTCAAAGTATTGTTTGAATCATGTTTTGTGATTTCATCGAAAAAACTTGGGGGATCGTTGGCAAAATATTGAATGAATGAAGGACTTGACGAAGAGTTATCCATTACAACCTAAGTTATTTGTTTTCTCTTACTCGAAGTAAGATACGTTCAAAAAACGTTTATGGTAGATATTACCACGCGATTTCACGTAGCAGGGCATCTTTGGCTTTTTGCATCGATTCACCAATTTCTTCCATTCGTTTTTATTCCTTTTAATTGTTTCTAAGTTAGTTGCTCTCGCGAACATAAAAAGGATCCAATTATAGAGCTTTTTAATCATGAAATACACTTTTAAAAAAAATTTGACGTGCCGGTTTCTCACCTCAAATTCAAGTTTGTTTTCTAACGAAGATTTGCTGAATACTCACTTGGATAAAAATTTATTACCACATCTAAAAACGTAATCTCAGCACTAACAAAAGCACCAAATAGTCTAACTAACGACTACACACACGTACGGAGATAGCGGCTCCGAGGGGGGACCCTACAAAACTGGAGCCAACAAAATCAAAAGACCACAAATACCCAGAAAAAGAAACGAAAAATAATAACGACGACGCAACCAGCGGTTGCAGCCACGATGTCAACAGTACATCGCGAGCGGTACTAACAACGACAAAAACGAAGACTAACACAACGACAGTGAAGACGGACGAAAAACGGAGAATACAGACTGAGATTCCTGCGGCGTTCGGGCGCAGCAAAAAAATTATGCGAACGCACGAGCATCCTATTAAGGAGAAACGGGAAACTCTGCAGGACACTTCAGGTGTTCGAGCGGTGGGAGATAACATAAAGACCACCGAAAATTCGATTGTCACTGCTGCGATCGTTACCGAAGCGACCGATGCAAGGGTCGCAAATCCCGACATTGCAACGAAAAATCCAGAAGCCAACGAGAGATCACGGCACTAAAAGCAAAGAGTGACCAGACACCGCGTGATTGCACCGCCAACGTTGAAAATGTGGCGGAAGTATTGCACGCGGAAACAAATACCGATAACCTCTCCCAAGGATGGATGCAAGGTACAATTGTGGCCCAGCGATACGAAGAAGAAAGACTACTCCGAAAAGCGGGAGATGTTCTGAAAAGAATACAAGCTGCATGCGACTCCCCAAAAATCAGCAAAGCAGCAAAGGAAGGGCTCCTTGAACTAGAGGAGCTCCTAGATCGCATAGGGCACTATCGGAGGAGCTGGTTAAGGGCCGAAGACGAAGAGAAGGCTAAAGAGGCGCTTGGGGCGAAATCTAAAGGTGACACGCAGATAGCTCCACCATTAAACGTCAATAAAAGAATGGCGTCTAGCCCAATCAAAGGAGATCGGGATAAAAGAAGGAAGGAAGAGGAACTTGACGGGCGTGGAGCACTAGATCAGGGATTCCAGACAGTGCTTACAAAAGGAGCGAAGAAAGCGGCAAAAAAACTCCTTCAAAAAAAGCCAGAAAGTAAAGTTCGTACGGACGCCCAATTACAAAAAGGACCTGATGCAAAGCAGGAGAGGCAGAAGCCCCGACGAAGACCCCGGCAGCAGGTACTGCTTGTGAAGCGCCAAGATGGCCGATCCTACGCGGAGGTACTGCGGGACATCAGGGGAAACGTAAGGCCCGAAGACACCAATACTACCATTAAAGTAGTACGACCAACGCGGTCGGGCCACATACTGGTCGAATTCGGAGCAGAGGCCGGCAATAAAGATGCATTCTGTGATGCAGTAAAGAAAGTCCTCGGCAAAAGCGCAACTATAGCCCCGTTCGAGCCGATGGCAACGATCGAAATACAAGACATAGACTGCGTGACGGATCTGGCCGAGGTAAAAGAGGCCATCAAAAAGGAGTTCCCTAGCGCGGGAAGGATCAAAGCGAGACTGACACCAGAAAACAACAGGGGACAACGCATGGCCATAGTTGCCTTGACCGAAAAGGACGCCGAACAATTCCTGAACAAGGGCAAAGTACGAATTGGGTGAGTTGTCTGTAGGATACGGCGAAGAGCAATGCCTCTTCAATGTTTCAAATGCCTTGGTTATGGTTACACCACACCGATACACCGATAGGAGTTCCCTGTGTTACAAATGCGGTGAAACGGGACATAAAAGGAAAGAGTGTACGAAGGAGGCACACTGTATTCTTTGCAAGGATGCTGATCCAAAACCTGATTTTGGACACGCCTTGGGATCAGGAAAATGCCGGGTGTTCCAGGAAGCCCTAGCCAAGGCAAAATCAGAACTCCGATGACCCGCATCCTGCAGCTAAACCTACACCGCAGTGCAACCGCCCAAAATCTGCTTGAGCGTTTGCGAGGGACATGAAAGCCGACTTCTTGCTGCTGAGTGAGCAACACCATAATAAAAGTCCTGCATTATGGTACTCTGATGAACTGGTACTGCCGCTATCTGGGTTCGGAACAGTGACTTTCAGGCGGAGAGTTGTGGATGGGGGGATGGTTTCGTGTGGGTTCAGTGCTCAGGGATCACCTTCTTTAGTGTGTACCTAACGCCTAACGAGTCAATATTCTCCAAGCCAAGCTTAATGCTTTGGAGAGCGCTGTCTCGAACGCAGAGGGCAAAGTGCTCGTTGGGGGCGACTTCAATGCTAAAGCAATCGAATGGGGCATGCCTCAGACGGATCTGCGGGGAAAACGAATCCTGGAAATGGCGGCCAGGACGGCCCTCGTCGTACTAAACTCCGGAAACACGCCGACTTTCCGCCGTATTGGCTGTGAGGTAACCATACCGGACGTGACATTCGCCTCGGAGTCCTTAGTACGGAGGATACACAACTGGAAAGTATTAGAGGACTACTCAGCCAGTGATCATCAGTGCATTCTGCTTGAGATAAGTGATGCTGTCTCCCGACGTCCGTGCTCTCGGCCTTCTACAACTGGATGGAACATCGGAAGGATGGACGTCGAGAGGTTCGTCAAGGTTCTCACAGCAGATGAGCCGATGCAGGGAGCTTCGGAGGGGACGGAAGAACTGGCAGCTCAAGACGTGGTGAACTCCGTCGAAAACCCCGGCACGGCAAGTCCCCAGTGTACTGGTGGTCTACTGAAATCGCTGAAAAGCGGAGAGAGTGTCACAAGCTTCGGCGTGAGGCTCAACGGGCGCGGAACCGTGACGAGGCATGCAACCAGGTGGCAGCATATAAGCCGGCCAGGAAACGCCTTCGCAAACTGATCAACAGTAGCAAGGCTCGCTGCTGGTAAGACCTAGTGGACAGTGTGAGCAAGGATCCGTGGGCCTTGGCTACAAGCTGGTCATGGGGAAACTTGGTGCCCTACGGAAGCCTTGTATACATGACGCGGAAAAGATGACGCGATAGTGCGGGGACTCTTCCCCGCTCATCCCGTTTGTGTTGACGCTGTCCATGGCGAAACAACAGTAGAGTGTCCACTCTTTACACAGCTGGAACTGGAGGAGGCAGTCCTCTCATTGAAAGCGAGGAAGGCTCCAGGTCCAGATGGTGTTCCAGCTGAGGTGTTGCGGCTCGTCTATCACCATTGTCCTGACTTGCTGCTCAGCACATTCAACGCTTGCCTCCGGGACGGGGTTTTCCCGGTACGATGGAAGGTGGCGAGGCTCGTGCTGATCAGCAAGGGGAAGGGAAATCCCGAATCGCCGTCTGCATACCGCCCGTTATGTATGCTAGACACGGCTGGGAAAGTGCTAGAGAAACTCATCAAGGGAAGACTCACAGACGCGATTCGTGCTGCTGGGGACCTATCTCCTCGGCAGTGCGGCTTTAGAGCAGGACGTTCTACCATTGATGCGATTGAAGAGGTGGTGAACGCGGTCCAAAAGGCAGAGGCATATAGTCGCACCAAGCGACGGATCGTCCTGTTGGTGACACTCGACGTCAGGAATGCCTTCAACTCCGCTAGATGGGTGGATATTCTGGACACGCTGGAAAACTCTTTTCAAGTTCCAGAATATCTAATGCGGCTTTTGAGGAGCTACCTAAAGGACCGAAGCCTGCTCTACGACACGACACAGGGCCAACGAAGGATGGAAATTACATCGGGTGTTGCCCAGGGATCTATCCTTGGTCCGGATCTGTGGAACATGTCTTACGATGGGCTACTGAGACTTGAGATGCCAGATGAGTTGCGCTTGGTCGGCTATGCGGACGCACCGTTAAACAAGCGCAACTTAGGCTAAGTATGCTAGTGTGCCGAGTGAGGGACTGGATGACTACTCGCGGGCTGAGCTTAGCACTGGAGAAAACTGAAGTGGTCATCTTGACAAAAAAGAGAATCCTTAGAGTAAGGATGATCAGTATTGGAGACATACAATTCGAATCGAAACCAGCGGTGAAGTACTTGGGGCTACTGATCGACTCGAAGATGAGTTTCTCTGAGCAAATCAGGGCAAAGGCTAAGAAGGCTGCTTCGGGAATATCGGCCCTGAGTCGACTTATGGCCAACGTAGGGGGACCCAGCCCATCAAGAAGACGCCTCTTGATGAGTGCTGTAGGGTCAGTGCTTGTGTACGGAGCAGAGGTATGGGGCGACGCTCTCAGCAAGGAGGCATACCGAAAACGTTTGGCACAGGTACAGAGAAGAGGAGCACTGAGAATTGCATCTTCGTATCCAACAGTCTCCGACTCGGCGGTGAGAGTGATTGCAGGCGTGATACCTGTCGCCCTCCATGCTAGAGAGCGCCGCGCTATTTACCTGCGCCGAAACGAGGATGCGAGGGAGATAGTTGTCCGCGAGGAGAGACAGCGCTCGCTCAACGATTGGCAGCAGTCTTGGGTGAATTGCACGAACGGAAGGTGGACTGCGCGCCTCATCCCGGATGTGAGACCGTGGCTAAATCGAAGGCATGGTGAGACTGACTTCTTTCTGACGCAGCTTTTGAGCGGGCACGGGTGTTTTCAGTCTTACCT